>JAWWLV010000045.1:67622127-67637358 GCA_035041135.1 Platyrinchus mystaceus | reverse complement strand
AAGAGGCAGATCCACCACAACTAGATTGCATCTAATTTATGTCAGTCAGAAGGAAATCTAGTGAAATGGCTGAAGTTCTATATAAAACCAGGTAAAGGTACTTATGAATTACTTAACTTCCATAATCCAATAGACAGAGAATAATTTGGGGTTTAAAAGATAAATATTGTTGAGGGTTAAGAAAAGGTGAAGTGAACTTTTAGTCTCCTTTACCGTGTAGTGCCACTCTCATATATGCATGTTTCCTGGTAACATTGTTTGAAATCATCTTGAATTCTGAAACAAGACCTAGCATCAGACACTGGTATCACAAAACATCACTGCTGCAGTTCAAAAGTAGAAATGTTAAGTTAATCTTTTACTTTCTGCTGTCCCATAACTAAGGGGAGATGGCAAAAAACCCACAGTCTACTTATGAGAATAATGCTAAAATTTCAAGAACCAAAACCATACAAGCCCTTTAAGCAGGGATGCAGCTTAAACTCAAAACACACCTACAGGCTTGAAAGACTATAAACTTGGTTCATGTTAATTTACAAGCAATCAGGAAGTATTTTGTGAATATACATGTTAAATGTTTTGCATGACTTAATATCCCTTATTGATGCATTCAGATAGCCATATGGGGGGAGGTCTGTATGTGTCTGATCCATGTCTCTTCCAACAACAAAAAAAACCAACACCAAAACCAGAAAAGCTCCCCAAACACACACTGAATTGTCTAAAAAACCAAAATACTGTTAAGTGAGCAGTGGCAATGAGGAACACTTAACTTCTATATATTTTCAGTGAAAAAAATATACTGTCCCTACTTTGAAGCATGTAATTGCAATCCATCCTTTGATAACAGAGCTACACTGCCTGTTAAGTACTGTAACACTGGATTAATGACAATCAGCACCGTTAAAGGAAAACAAAGATTATTTTTTTATGTCAAACTATTTACAGCAGATAACTCACAACATAAGATAGTGACAACGGTGGATTAAGCAAAAGAATTGCTCAAGGGAAACAGACACAGTGTTTACACTTATAAAAATATCTTATTACAAAACAGGAATAAAACCGTAATTTCACATAAAAAGGTGGAGTTTGACATCCAGGTTGCCTTTATCATGGATAGAATACAGCATTTACTATAATTATAAAACTCACAACAGAAAACACAGTATTGTGTGAAGCACTTACATCAAGCAACAACATATATATATGACAATAAAGAACTCCTGGCTACCCACTGACCTACACAGGTCACCACAAGGCAAGATAAGACAGAAAAGAGGGGATGTCTCCAGGATCATTTACTCCTGCTCAGGAACCTGGAGTCTTTTATAAAAGAGTCTGCAACACCCTTCTTGGACTTGCAAGTGATATGCAGGGATTTGGGGACACTGAACAAGGGGAAAATCATAACCATGCAGCCCTGTAAATGCAGCACTACAGGACCAGCAGGAGGCCATACGCTCCACATCGAGCCACAAGGCCAAACACTGAGCTTTATCAGGCTTGCTCTGCCTGGACTTTTCCTGGGCTTTTAGTCAGTTTAGCTGTGACAGCAGCTTTCCTAACTGACTAGATGCCATCTACTTTTGTTTACCTTGATGTGATGTAACCTGTACTTACTCTCCACAGAAAGAGGAATTTACAGTGATGTTGAGAAATGCAGGCCTAGTATGACAACAGAGGCCCTGAGAAGTAGAGATGCAGTACAGAGGAATACAGGCATGGAATAAGAGATGGGGCACAGCCTTGCCACCAGGAAACCCCACAGCTAAAGAGCTTATTAATGGACAGTTAAAAAAACACAGACCTGGAGCTGGACAAACCTGATTTCAGGGGCAGCAAAGAAATATTAACTAATATAGACAAAGGGCACCATATATAGTAAGTTCAGACATAAGCTGGAGCTTTAGACCAATGAAGAAAGAGGAGTAAATGCATACTAGCAAACATACAAAGAAAACTCAAGTGGATCTTAGAGGGAGGAAGAAAAAACAGGCAAAATCAACATCATACTTCTCCAAACAAACAACTCCCAAGGCTGACTACCTCCCATTATCCTCTCCAGCAGTCCAAACCTGCTGACTTAAAGACCCAAAGCAGCAATGGAAGGGTGAAAGTAACCCTCACCAGAAGGGACAGGAACCAAAAAGTTTGTGTGTTACAATTTTAGCTGTGTTTGGCAACATTTTCCTGTATGTAAGTACTCTGGGTGCAACATTCTTCTTAAGAATCATTAGCCTAGATTTAACTATTAAAGAAAAATTGAGTCAGACTTTTAAGATTTCTATTATACTAACAATAAAATCTTGGCTTTACTTACTCACGTTACTTTCATAAATAGACACATGTACAAAGGGTACTTCCTCTTTGTCCATAAACAAAAACGTAACAACATGGATGGAGTATTCCATTCCTTCTCCTATTTTGCAACTCTGAAGAGCATTGTCTTTAAAGTGTTACAGGAAAATTACAATATAATAACAAGCTCTGAAATAGCCCCAAGAAAAGCAACTAAATGGGCTACCTGAACCAGCAACATTCTCTCCCCCGAGAGGGAACTCTCTGTGCTGTGGTGACCTGGTCAGTGTTGTTTTGTACCAAAGGGCCTTTCACACACCTTTATCCAATCCTATAACAGCACCTAAACACAAACAGGGAGCTAAGCAGTCACTGTCTGCATTTTCTGTTTTGCAGAAAGAAGCTCTAGACATCACAGAAGAGACTCAATTTCTTTAAGAAACCCTGAGAACAGGAAGGAAACACGGCCAAGCTGATAAGCGTTCACGATCTTAAGAGTAGGAAGGGTAGGAATTTCGGTTGATTTCCTGGACAAGGGCCCAGACAGGAGGAACAGGAGCAGAAAGCAAGAACTGGGTCAGCAAACTACTGAATAGTTATTTGCCCTAGTTTTCAAATACTCACTGAAAGTACTCTTACCGTAACACAACTGCATCTGGAAGGGGTGTTAGTACATGTAAAACTACTCTGGCAAACTATTCTGGAAAAAGAAAAAATACCTTATGCTGACACAACATTTAGTGTCAATGGAATTAGCAAATAAAGGATCTCATTCTAGTATAAGTTAGTTCTCATTCTGTAAGAAAAATAAGCTATCTAACGTAATTTTGATGCAAACAGCAACTATTGTACACATGGCTGTAACCGAGATGCAACACAGCTCTTCGGATTCATCTGATGTGCACAGACAGAAAACGCAGGTCAAGCTTCTCAGCAGAGACAAAGTGCTACATGTAGAAGCCAACCACTAATTTGTATGCCAAAGATGTCCTTGGAAACCCAGCTGAGAACTCTAGACAGGGGGTCAGATCTAAACAGAGCATAAGCACTGCCTTATCCACTTGTAAAACCCCCAGGTAGACTACTAGGAAAAGCACGAAAGGTTCTTCCAGTATTGACAGCACAGTAGTGGCAGACATGATTTTGGGGAAAAAAAGCACAAAATGGCAGGTTTTAAGACCTAAAAAAATCAATAATCAGTGTTGTGAATTTAGTATGTAAGAAAAAGCAGAAGTAAAACCTTGAAGGACAACCAACTTGCCCAGATAACCAGGCACGTCCTGGCCTGGGTAGATAAGCAAGCAACTGTAGCTAAGGAAACAAGTAAGAAGTGAACAAGCCCTGCATTTACGAAATACAAAATCTGATATCTATTTTTATCATGTGCTAGTTAATCTGTAAGAGTTCAGAAGCCTTACACCCCATTTCACACATCTACTAAATTATTTGAGAGATGGTTTCCTTTGTGATAGCAAAGAAAGTTTTACATAAACCCAGAATCAATCACTCAAAATTGCAGTTAAGATTTCAACACAGCACAAGGTTTCCTCATCTTCACGTCTACAGCAGCAGCACCACCCAAAACAACAAGAAAAAGTGAAGATACCAACCACTGCCCATCCACCAAGATAAGGTCACAGAGTTAGCAGATGGCAAACTCAAACACAAAAAGGACTTGGTTTAGACAGAGCAAATAAATAAACCTTGGAACTTCTTGCTACAAGATGAGGATTCACAGGGAATGTGGACAAATGCACAGGATAAATCCATCAAATCATGCTAAGTATATGAAGCCACCTCTAGCTCTAGAAGCCCCTAAATACACATCTAGCATATAGTGCTTGCACATTCATGCTTAGAAAGTATTTTCTTCCTTAGGGAATGGACATCCTTACTAAAATCCTTAGAGGTCTCTCTGAGGAAGGACAGCAAGGGGCCTAATGAATAAAAACAAACCCAAAGGAGAAGGAAGTCAAATTATTACAAGGCAGAAAACTAAAAACTGCACAGAAGAAAGGATGAGGGTTGATACAGAAAGTTTCCCAGGGACACCAGGCAAAGAACCCTAACAACACCAGTAACTCCCCAAAGGCATCCCAGAATCCAGTAGGTACTACCCTGAGATGCTCCGGCCAGCGACTCACGTAACAGGACAAGGGGACAGAAAAACCCTACGGCTGCCAAGTTTCCTCCTTCTCCCCTGAATGGTCAGCTTGCCTGAGACTGACTGGTAGGTGATCCTGCAACTTGGCCAGGCTTCAGACTCAAAGGGTATAAATAGAAAGGTCAGGGACAAAGCAGAGTCAAAGCCTCAGTAAAAGGTGTTGCAACCCGGCACACTTGGCATATGCACATCAGGATTTCATCCTGCAGCAAGGGGGACACATCAAGTGAACCCAGCCCCAAACAGGCCCATAGCACAACTCTCACTACCCACCAACTCAGCAGCAGTGACACACAGAATCTGCTGGGCACAGGCAAACCAGAGCTTCTTGGTCTCTCTGCTTCAGGTAGGTCTTGTCACTGTGCACGGGTGAGACACAGGGGCAAGAAAACTGAGCAAGTGGAGCACAGGAACATGTGCTTGGAGGCACCCTGGGCAGATACCACACAGTGCATCACACACAAGAGGGTCCTCAAAGAGCCTCGGGAGGGGGGCAGAAGCTTAAGCAGCAACTCCACAAGAAAGGCAGAATCCTGAGCCAGAGGGATTTCCAGTTTGACTGGTTTATCTTATAGCTATTCTGGAATTTCAAGTTTCAGTGGAATTACTTGCCTTTTTCCAGAGACTCAAGGAAATCAAGACACTCTGTGCCCCAAATTTTGTTCTTACATACAGTTTAGATAAAATCTGTTTACTATTTACTGTGATTTTTAACTTCTTTCATGGATGGTGTTTAAACTGCCATACAGCAGTTTGATGTCATTGATTTTCACTGACAAACATGGGAACAGTAAGAGCAAAGATTTTTTTAAAAATGGGGAGAAAACCTAAACAAACAAACAAAAAAACACCATACACAAAAAACCCAAACTCACAAACCTGAAAAGAAAACCACATAAAAAAAATTTTCAAAAAAACAATCCTACCCATTACTTGATGCATTGCTACAGTTTCCCTCCTGAAGGGGAAAAAAAATTACTTGTTTAAGTCCTGTCTCTGACTGGTTTATATTCTCCTGCACATAACCAGCCCTCACCTGAATTATGAAGGCCAATTTGGAAGCCAAGCTTGTCACACTGTCACATCATTTCACAAATGTACAGTTTTCTTGTAAGCCTCACTACTGAGAAACACAACAAAACAATTAAACAAACAGATCTTGTACCTTTCCCATGGAGTAACACACAGCAGTTATCTTAACCACTAAAGTAATATTCCCCAAAACCACCAAGTATTCCTAACACTAATTTGTAACTGCTCTCTGATAAACAGCTGTGCTACCTATGAGGAAGCACAGAGCAATTTCTCTCATCTCAAATTCGTCACTGATTCTTGATGTTTATATTCAAGCTTGGGAAGGTTACAAGCCAAGATTCCTACAAGAAAGATGTGTAATCAACATGAAAGCTGTTCCTCCAAGTGAACTTAGAATTAGGTAATAAATTTATGCAGAGGGAACAAAACTCCTTAGAGTATGTGTCCTATACAGCAGCTTGTAAACATTTACAGTGGATGACAAAATGCATGCATTCCATTTAAACTAGAATCCTTCCATTTTTATAGGCTTGCTCACCAAGATAACAGCCTTGACTTAAATAAAACTCCACATAGTTACAGCTAAATTGCACAAAGATGCATCAGTACAAAATCTAACAAAGCAGGAAACTTTTCAACCGTCTCAGATATCATCCTCTATAAACGTTCAACGTAACTCCAGATACCATATCTTATCCAAACCCTCTGCCAAACAAATCTCTGTCTCAGTACTTGTTAAAGCTGATTTATTACTGTCAAATACATTAATCTGCATGTTAATCTGCCTCAGGTCACTTAAAGTTAGTGAAAAGGGACCTTTGTCAAGCCACATAAAATGTTGCTTTTGGTCCACATGGGAGTTTGAAATCAGAGCTTGGGAGAGATCCTCCAAGACATAAATTTTACAGCATGAAAACAGCAAGGAATGCAGAAGACTTTTCCTGTAATCCATTGCCATTTTCTCTGCTTCACTTCACAGCATGCTGTTAAAGCCTAAAAATTTCACTAAATGAAGGCTGAGTTTATCTTGGGATCCTGTGTCACTGGAGTTGTAAAGCACACAGCACTAGCATGACAGCTTCAAACTGGCATTCACTGCACTCCAGTGGAGGAGGGAAGGCTTGTACGTTATACAACCTACTTAATCCATACTGCAAGTAGTACACAAGGCAGAAAATCTGGCTCAAACACTACACATACTACATTACGTGCAATAAGTGGTGCTAATACTTCTACACCAAGTGTTATTCCCAACAGTCTAAAACCTTCCAATTGTATGGCTTCCTTATTCATCAACATTTCCAACACAAAGCTGAACTGGTTTTCACTAACAGACCACTTGCTTCCTAATAGAACCAATTACCTAGACAACTTACCAGATGATCCAAGATTTTCAGTACAAACAAATCAAAAGTTCAAAGATGAATAAAGGCAGTTGGACAATCACTGAAGAGAAGCAGTTTTAACAAACACATCCTGCAGTTTTGCTTAGCAACTGGATCACCATCAGCAGAATATGCTGGTACAGCTCTATTACCTCTGTCACATCCCCTGAAGCAGCAGTCTCCAATGGAAGCAGCAGTAATGAGCACATCCTCCACCTTTCCTTTTTATGTTTGCCTGGTAATTAATTTTAAGTGCCAGTAATTCTCAATTGCTCCATCATTAGTGTGACTAAATGTCATTCTACGACAGGAATTATTCAACTATGCTTTGGTCAACCCCAAATACCACCACTATTACCTGTGACTTTGAATGTTGTAACAAATAATATGCTTATAAACTGTTCATTTATTACAAAGACATTACTTCGATTACCGTCCAATTCACGAGTCCCTTCGGCTTGAAATGAAAAAGCATTCAAATTATCTGTTACCTCAAAACAGGATCTCCAAGAGGGAAACACCAAGTTTCAAGGCACTTTTAATGTCTACAGAGGATGAATTCTCTCAAAATGTAGTAAGATTTCAGGTGGTGGTACAAGAACTACTGGACACATCATACTTACTGCTAAAAGAACAGGAATGTGGAACTGAACCTTTTCAAGGATTACCTTAGCCTACAGAAAACACTCATGTGAGTCTTGCAGGCAGATAAGCCCTCAGGCACTTACATAATAATGAACTATTGAAACAGAGCCAAGACATGAGTTTTCAGAGGAAAACAGTCATGGGTTCTGTAATCAGGCTTTGTTTCCCACAATGACTTTACTGTGATGTGTAACAAGGGGCTGTTTGATCCGGTTAACCAACACAGAAAAAGTCAGCTGGAAAGGGCTTACACAGAGGAACGAAAATCTAACGCCCTTCTGAGAACATCTTGTACCACCTTCCCAAAAACATCTTAAAACTCTGCTGCTCCACACCCAAAGCGGGCCCTGGTTACCCACAGCCATGCAGAGCCCTACTGTAACATCCACAGTCTTTGAGATTTTCCAGTACCATCTCCCTTTCCCTACACTGACCCCAATACTGGAGCCCGCCCAAATCAGTTGACACAACTGGCATTTTCAAGAGCATCACGCGCCAGTTTGATGTTTGAGACAGAAACGTTTATGCAAGTGAAACTTGGTCGAGCTTCTCTTGCTTCTACCAAGGACTAGCTTAACTTGAAACTGAGTTTTCCTTCAAGGCAGAATAGAGGCAACATTCCATCTTTAAATCGAGAGCATGGGTTTAAGGCCAAATTAAAGAGTTTTACAGATGCAGTAGCTAAAACCAATACACATCTCCAATTATTTTAGCAACAAGTCACTTCCTACTGAATGAAACAGTGGATTTTTGTAACCCAGAAAGCTTTAACATTTTATTACTGATCTTCTTTCTTTACAGTCCTAGGTGGTATATAAATGCCAGATCACCCATGAAAAATCCTAACAGAAGGAAAATGAGGCTTTAGCAAATTACATTCTGTGGTTCTGGGGGATGATCTAAAATGAGAACAGATAAACACACCACCAAAAACCATTTCTTTATATCCTTCACAGGAGTGAAATGAATAATTCATAATTATCAGGTATATATATTTATATTTAAATAATACAGTATTTCTATTTAAATTCAGTAATCATCTTCCATACCAAAAACGTGTTTGAAAATTGCCCCTTGAGAAATATCTTACAAATCAAGTCTAAGCTACCTAGCAACTTCCTTTGCTGCATTAGTGAAGCTCACAAAAAGAAAAGGAATTTTATCACACATCTATTATTGAACTATTTCTGTAATGCTGCAGAATTCATATGGTTGCCAATTATTAAAATGTCACAGAGCAGGAAGTCAAAGAGCAGTTGCACTTAACCATGGACATTAAGATAACCATGACACAAGCCTTTTTCAGCATCCTCCTTTTAGCTTGGAATACATAAAGGTCAGAAAACCACTAAGTAAAGCTTTTGTTGACTTTGTTGTGCTGTTCTCAACTCTCAGAACACTCACCTCAGAAAATAACCCATTTTGTTCCCCGCTGAAGGTACAGCAGGCAGAAAGCCAGTAGCTGGCACTTTGTCACATAGATGCTTTAATAAAAATTATGAATAGGCTCTTGCTTTTTTTTTTCTACGGTCATGTTCCATTAAAACAAAAAATTATTTGCCTAAAGGATTAATATTGAGAAGAGCAGAACACTGCTGTTACCAGCCTTGCAATGCCATATGCTATTCTAGGGAATACACAGACACACAAATAATTGCTTAAACTAACACAATTTGCAAAGCACACTGTTCCTCATGTGCAAATTGGTTGTGTCATCCCATAACCTCAAAAAGTACCAGATTCCACCACCACTAACTTATCCTCACAGCACTAGTATTTGTCTAAGTATTACATGCCCACAAATTTCACCAGTCACAGAAACCAAGACATAAATTAAAACATTAGGAAAGAAAACAGAAAAAGCAAATCCTTCAGTTTTACACCAGGGAATGGCAACCACTAAATCCCAGGAGTGGCCCACCAGGAAATGCCATGCAGGGTTCTTCATAACAAAAGCACACCTAAGCTGTCAGCTGAGAGATGCCAAAATGCATGTTCAGTGGCTCTTCATCCCAAGTCCTACCAGCCATCCTCTTCCTTGTTCCAAATGCTAAAATCCCTTTCCCTGCAGCTTAAAGCTTGCCAGTACTCTCAGGACTGAGAGCACAGTCAGTCTCAGCTACACTTATCTTTGCACTGCACAGTTTTTTAAAACAGCTCCCACTGCAGACTGGGAGACACGGATAAATTTCTAGCACAAGCAGGAGTTAAAGATTAACTTAAGGAATTTTACCACCAGCTAAGGGAATTTTACCATTCAGATTTAACCTAAGAACCCAGAGCTGATATTTGCTCTCAGAAGGCATCTTTTACTGCCCTCAATTCAATTGTTCCATTTTCATCACAAGTTCTGCATTTAACAAAAACTCAGAAACAATGCACAGACAGTGTGATCTTGAAGTCCTTATCATGGTTACAGCTCCCAAATCCTGGTATCACCCACCAAGTAGTTTGCACAAGAAATCAAAGGAGCACAAATAAGTGCCTTTAACAAAGTCTAAAGAAAATATTTCATACAGCAAGAAGGCCCACGGCTTGTTCCCTCCAGAACAGCCTGTTTATTCAAATATCCACAAGCACCCAGTTTACTAAAACACACTTATGACAGCATTTTGAGAGAAATCAAACTTGACAAGCCAAAATCAGTAAGGAACTAAAGCAGGAACCTTGCCAGAATGCTGTCATTAAAGCAGAGAAAAGCCCACTAAAGGTTCCTACCACTAAAAGGACCTACCTACAAGCTGTAGAATGGCTTAACACATCCAGTGAACTCCTAAGGAAATCCGTGGCATATAAAGTGTCATCCTCTAGACCTAAACAGAGCAGCACAACTGATCTTGTCTTCAAACAAGTAATGGCAGCCTCTGCAACCCTCTAAGCAGATGGAGCCATGCACACTGGGGAAAAAGAGCATTTAATCTGGTTGAGAAGGAGGAAAATTGGATGAACAGATACGAGAAATGGCTTTGGTATACTTAAGGTAAGGCAGCCTAGTCCCACCTTGTCTTTGAATATACGCAGATGATATAAGAAAAAGCTTAAAATATACTTGGAAAAACAACCATTCACTTTGGCAGACAGCTGGACTTTTACAGGACCTATTCAAATGCAGGCAACATTTATGACATCTACATCTAGTATAGTTTGGTTTTCAGCATTACATGAGAAACACAAACGTAACCGCTTTGAGATAAAATACTGACAGGGAGAAGAGAAGAGAACAAAACAAGGCAAAAAAGGGAAGTAGCCTTTCCTGTAGCAGGTCTCAACAGAAGTGTGCAATGTACTTAGATGTGCTGGCAGAACACTGCAATACCCACTGTAAGCATTCAGACTTGACTTTCAACCCATTCTGCAAGTCAATTGTCTACTCTCTTGCCTACTGCTGTCTAAAGGTACCTCAGAGCCAATGATTACAGCTCTGCCTGTTCCAACACTTTCTTCCTGTAAATAGTGCCTGACTATTTTCTGTTCTCACAAGGGCTTAATTAGTCCTGTTCACAGAGCGCTACAGCAGCTGGCACATCCCAGCATTTTCACAGCTATTGAAATCCATCTGAACCATGCAGCAGATTTTTCTACATTGACAATTACGTGTCCTGGGAACCTTGTATCTGCCTATGCATTTGAAGACACCTTTCTGCAATCAATTTAACCACAAGGCAGCCCTGAGAAGTCCCAAAACATTCACTGTCACACATACAGTTCACAGAAGTCCAAAGAATCCTGCCTGGTCAGAAAAAGAGACCCCCTCCTCCACTAACAGAGCAGCAGAGATCTGCAACTCCAGAATACATGAGTAATCATGGCTATGTGCAACAACAAATACAACTGCCATCAAGGTATCGTTAAACTGAAAAACAAAAATAAACAAACAAAAAAGAAACCAAACAAAACCTGGACAGTAATTTTTTTTCCTACCGTGGCCACATAACTCAGACAGATGCCACTGAACAAAAAACAATGAAATACAAAGATATTTCCATGAGGTCCTGAAAATTCCAAAGAGGTTATAATCGAAAATCATGTTAAATGAGAATGCAAAATGGAATTAAACATGCAATATTTGCTCTCCAAATTTCTAAGCACCTTAATTTTACCAACTTGCATCAAGTTCTCTGCTACTTCTCAAATCAAGCAGCAGCATGCACCTCCTTTCCTCACAGAGGTTGTCTGCTTATCACCACACCAGCTACCACATCCCAGGGTGGTGAGCAGTACACTCTGTAAACAGAAAGTCTGTCACCCTGTCCTGAAAGGAAACCTTGAGGTCCACCTTCAAACTGGACTAAGATAAAGATTATATGTTTATGTCAAACCATTGAGACAAACTTCCCGGAAAATCACTGCGCAAGTTAAACCGCTGTTCAGTTTTACAATTACATGATAAAAGTCTGAATCTCTCAATCCACCACACAGAAGGCAGGAGGTCGTTCACTTCACAGTTCTGCAACAGGAACGAAGTGAAAACAACTCACCTCCTGCTTCTTGCCAGTTTACATACTGATCTGCAGCATCCTACTTCAAAAGTAAAATGTTCCAGTTGTAGGAGCATATTCAAATAAACAAATGACAGTTAAAAATGTTTTCAGAAATCAGTTTTCTGAAGAATCAGAACTAGTATCTTATTTGTCTCCATATTCTGAATTTTTGAAAACCAGCTTCTTTGTCGAACTTGTCTTGACAAACATATTGTTTTAAATAGCAGAGCCAGGCAGTCACCACATGAAGCACAACCAGCTGAAATACATCATCTTATGTGTTAATACAAAGGAAACAGCATTTAAAACAAGTTCTATCAGAAAACAGTAGAGCTTAAATTAATAGTCTTCCCCCTAAACACTGTCCCAAATACTTTTCCATAATCACTACCATTATCTTGTGCAATGTCTTTTCAAATCTACCAACACCGTCTGTCAGAAAATTCACTGAATGACTCAGACACAAACACTTTCAAATCATAAATACTCAAAACTGCTATTTCCATTTCAGAACTACCTCTATTCAAGGATCTGAATTGCTGATGGCATCATAATAATCCAATGACCTCCTGAAGTTTCCTTATCAAGATTTTCCTCATGCACAAACAGCATCTCCACTGACGAAAGCAGGCCTTGATGCTTTGCACAGTGTCTTGGACAATATGGTTACACAACCAGAAACCTGTAAAACTTGCAAAATTTTTAGTGCCTGATATTGAGTATCTTTCGTACGTGAATGCCTGACACAGCTCCTTGAACATGTAACTGAAGACGTAAGATAGCAGAGAGCCAAGCATTAAAATCACTGGCATTACATGCCCTGCCAATTCCCATTAATTTTCCTTCATGACAAATCAGCAGAAACGCTTGCCTAGAGCAAGCACAGGCTTTTCCAACCCCAGCCCTTTAATCCTGTATCCAGCAGTCAGGCTCCAAGTCTGAATCTCACCCACGTTGCCAAAACCACCTCTCACTAGTCACTTTAGCAAACTAGTAGTAATGTCACCAGTCCAACAGCACTGATAGAACTCCATCGGTGCAAAGACTGGGGTTGTGGGGGTTAAGGGAAATAACTTTGTTTGTGTCTGGCTCTCTTGAGGACCTGATACCATTTAAGCTCATATACCCATCACATTTTGTATTTATGTTTGAGAATATACATAAAAATACATGAGAATCTGCTGAAGGAATTTTCACCATGAAAGCTTTTGCTTAAGAAGTATGCCAAAAATACACTCTTGCCCTTCACACCAGCTTATGTTTTCATACCTGATTTACACTCGGAAAGCGTCATTTTGAAAACTTGGACTGAGCTAGGATGCAACTTTTAACTCCTCCATCACTAACTCTGATTCAGTTTTCCACATTACCAACTATTCTCCATGGTTTTCACTGCAAAGCTGCCAACAACCTTATTCACTGCCATATTTATTGGTAAACTCAGGCAAGGGAATCATTTCTGTATTTTATCAACTAATATTACACTTCCCACACAACAATGAACTTCTTTAAAGTTGCCTACTAACACACATTCATAGTCTTCATACAGGATTAAGTGCCACGGGACGGATGAAGTTTACACATAATAATGCAAGAACCACAGCATAAAATCTTCATAACTGGAGCTGGCTTGTACCCCTACAGGATAAGGAAAAACAAACTCAAAACACAATCACTTCCTTTCTCATATAAACAATATTAGCTCATAGCCAAAGATAACAAGGAAAACAGGCTGGTTTTTATGACCATGCTGCACCCATAATTTCATGACACAACAACCTACTTCTGTCGATCACAAACATATTTTCCTCTGTTACAGCAGCTGCCACCGAATTTGTAGCAGTCTCACTAAGGTTCTGCAGAAACCAAGCACCTCGACACTGAATTACGACGAAAAAGGCCTCTGAAAGCAGAGGATTTTTATCACAGTGCTGAGAAAGAGGGCTGTGCAGTGCACAGCTCTTCACCGGCTTCCAGAATAGATCTGTGAAGACCACAGCCAGGATGGAACCAGAAATTTAATACTGCCCAGCACTGACTACAGCAAGAGTTTAAATTACACTTTAAAGACCTCAAGTCCTGAAAACCAGATTATACCAAGAAGGGTTTCCCAGAGGGCCCAGCCAGTTTAGCAAAATCCGGTCCATTTTAAAAAATATGCAACACGGTTGTGATACACCAGACAATTCAGCTGCCTGACGAACTTCAATGCTGCACAAAGAACAGAAAGTGTCCTTAAACAAGGGGTAATATCTAAAAGCTTTTCTGCTATGTAACAGGTGCATGAGAGTTTACATACACAGGGTGACAACGTCTGTACGTCAAAAAAAGTTATAATTTAATATTAATGGTTTGCTCAAAATAAATGCCCACACAACTACTAAAGCCACAAAATCAACTGACTTGTAAGGCTAAAACAGACACAAAAAGAAACACTGCTGCAAAAGCCCAGTAAGAACAACAGCTGTCATATCTTCTTTGTCTTCTGGGCGATTACCATATGTTTAAACGTCTTTGTTGTTCATCCTAAGCAAACAAGAGATGAATGTCTGATTCTCCCAGGAAAAAAAAAAAATTAAAAAATAAACCCCAACTTTTTAAGAAGTTTATTCAGCTGCCACTTGAGAATATCCAAATTGTGGTTACCCGAACAACTTGAGAATATCCAAACTGCGGTATAGAATATTTGCATTATCTACTATTGGTAGTTCCAGTGTTTTTACACACATTCATTTGAAAACACCCAGAGACTGCTCTGCTTGCACAATAAGGCTCCCATATTGTGCAAGCAAAGGCGTTATTATTTTTATTGTCTCCGTAGAAAGATTTCAGGAGCAGCAGCAGCAGCAGACCTCCCTGCCCTGGCGAGCAACAAGTGCACGGAAGGTTATAAACAAGACCCACTTACGGTGCTCTTGACCCACTTAACAGCGCTCCCCTGGCCCAAAGCCTCCTCCAGACGGCAATTCCCGAGCTCTCCTCCGTGCCCCGGGCGAACTCCCCGCCCGCGGGCTCCGCTCGCTCCCGCCCCGCACACCCGCCCGCAGGGCCCAGGCACGGCCGGGCCGGGGCAGCGCCGCCGCCGCCCTCCCGCGGCCCCCCCGCCCCGCCGGGATCCCGCGGTGCTCCCCCCGCACCGCGGGGATCCCCCCGCCGCCCCCCCCCGAGCGGGTGCGACCCCCGGCGGCGACCCCCGGCCCCGCAGGCGGCCGGGCCGGGC
>JAWWLV010000045.1:67591336-67622079 GCA_035041135.1 Platyrinchus mystaceus | reverse complement strand
CCGGCGCTCGCTCTCACCTGCCCACGGCCGGCGGAGCTGCTGCCGCCGCCGCCCCCGTCCCGCGGCCGCCACTGCCGCCGCCGCCCGCCCGGCCCGGCCGCCACCTCCCCCGGCCCTACGGCGTCACCATCGCACGAGGCCGCCGCCGCCAATGCGGGAGGCGCCGCCGCGGCTGCGCGCCCGGGGCCGGAAGGACGCGGAGAGAGCCCGGCCCGGGCCGGGAAGAGAGGGAAGGGAGGGAAAGGGAGGTGGAGGCGCCGCGGCCGCGCAGGCGCACCGGGGGGGGGGGAGGCGGTGCGTTATCCGCCTTCCGTCCTGGGAGCGCAGCCACGGAGTCAGTTGGGCTGCGAGAGATGGCTGAGGTCATCAAGTCCAGCCTCTGACCAGACACGGCCACGCCAGCTAGACCATGGCACTGCGTGCCACGTCCAGTCGTTCCTTAAACACCTCCAGGGACGGTGACTCCACCACCTCTCTGGGCGGTCCGTTCTAATGTCTAATCACCCTTGCTGTGAGGAAGTTCTTCCTAATGTCCAGCCTAAACCTCCCCTTCCGCAGCTTAAGACTATGTCCTGTTGTCCTGCCACTTGTTACCGGCGAGAAGAGCCTGACCCCCACTTGGCAACACACTCAGGGAGTTGTAAAGAGTGATGAGGTCCCCCCTGAGCCTCCTTTTCTCCAGGCTAAACCCCACCAACTCCCTCAGCTGCTCCAGACCCTTCACCAGCTTCTTTGCCCTTCTCTGGACTTGCTCCAGGACCAAAATGTCCTCCTTGAGTTGAGGGGCCCAGCCAGACACAGTACTCCAGCTGTGGCCTCACCAGTACCGAGTACAGGGGACAATCACTGCCCTGGTCCTGCTGGCCACACTATTCCTGACACAGGCCAGGATGCCCTCGGCCTGCTTGACCACCTGGGCACACTGCTGGCTCATGTTCAGCTGCTGGTGACCAGCATGCCCAGGTCCTTCTCCACTGGGCCACTTTCCAGCCACTCTGCCCCCAGCCTGTAGCACTGCAGGGGGTTATTGTGGCCAAAGAACGGAGGGGGTTGGCAAGCACTGTTAGGGAACAGTGGAACTTCCAGCCACGGGCTCCAGGCCTGGCGGGGGTTCCCCTGTAACACTGCTTCCTGTGTGCCCTGAGCAGGCGGCAGATCGTCACCCTCTCCTACTGAAATCAGTGTCATGGGAAACCCCTGGGCCACGCAATGCTTCCGTGGCCAAGAGGGGCCATCTGTGGAGGCGGCTCAGAGCCATCCAGGCACTGTGAAACTCACTGGGGGAAAGGTGCCCAACAGAACACGTACCAGAAAGGACAAGAAGAATCATGATTAGCAGTTAAAAGTCCCCAAAAAACAATAATAAAAAACCCCAGTATAATCCAATGATCACAGCATGCTCATGCCCTCTATCCATTAGTCTTCTCCTGCAGGGCCTGAAGCTGTTACTATACTCTCTTGTTTCTTAGTTCTGTTTAAAAGACAGTTGAAATATATTTTTTTTACATTAGAAGTGACAACTGAGAGGAGGACTCATCAATGCCTCTAAGTATCTAAAGGTGATGGGATGCCAAGAAGATGCAGCCAGACTCCTCTCGGTGATGCCAAGCAATAGGACAAGAGGCAACGGGCAGAAAGTTCTACCAGAAGAGAAGGAGATTTTTTACTGTGCAGGTGACCACTCGCTGGGACAGACTGCCCAGAGAGGTTGTGGAGTCTCCCTCATCAGAGATATTATGGAACTATCTGGACACAATCCTGTGCCATGTGCTCAGGGATGGCCCCGCTTCAGCAGGGGGCTGGGACCAGATGACTCACTGTGGTCCCTTCCAACCTGACCCATTCTGTGACTCTGTGGTGTGAAGCATCCCTGGTGTCCAGGCCAGCTGCCTCAGGCCCTGCTGAGGTGGGAAGAGGCCCCACTAGACCAGGGTTTAGTGCTCGGGACTGACCTGTGCGCTCCAGGGAATGTCACCGGGGGGAGGCCATGGCCAGTGCAACGCCAGAAAGATGATGAAAACCAGATGGTGTTACCAGGCCTGATGTCGCCAGAGGCAACTGGGAAGCCTGGCTTATGTGACAGAGCCTGTGTCTGGTGTAGAGGCACAGAGGGGGAACACCGAAGAGAACAAGAACTTCCCCTGTTAAGGAATGGGAAGTGTAGGCAGAGCAGCAGGAAAACCTATGCGACGTGGAGATTTCGCCTCCCGAAATAGTGTCCTTGGGGAAAACGTTGGAAACCCTACACCTGCATGTTTTACAGTGAGACTAGTCAAAACACTACAGGAACACTGCGCTGTTAGAGGACAATGTTAGCAATTGCCAAGGAGAACAACTGGACGATTTGGAGAGCCTGTCTGTAACTTGTGTGGCTCTATGCACTTCAGTGCTTTGCCGAGCTACGCTCCAATCAGTACACATCCCCACACCCAGAGATTTTAGCTCAAGCCGGTGACTGTGAATGAAATAGTTAATGGAAGCAAAATTACCCCTATAAATTAATATTTGAGATTTTTTGATCCCTGATGCCCACAAACATTAAACACATACTGCCTGTTCCTTAAAACTTTGTTAATGAAGCTACAATTCCCTATTGTCTCCTTTAAAATATGTCCCATCTCATATACTCACGAAAGTTTTTATTATTGCAAAGGGAGCAAGATAGTTACTGAAGATCACAGTTGCACTATTACATGTACTTACGGTTTCTGTCATCAATCAAAATGTACTTTGGCAGCCGTTGGGCAGCAGCAGCAGGGAGAGCAGCAGCTGCAGTGGCTGCTCCAGCTCCACCCCGTGCCTGTCAGATGAAGTATTTCCTGCCCTGACTTTCAGGATTTCTTCTGTAAAATGGCGCTAATGATTTTAAAATATTTTGAGCCCCACTGACGAAAAATCTATGTAAAAACTGCATGTCATTTTTATCTGTCATTTCCTGTCACCATAACTTAACATGTACTCAGCCAATAAAGAGGGAAATTGAGATAAGAATACTGTTTCAATAAATAATAAATAAAAGCAATTAGAGTAGTTTACTCTGGTTCAGGAGCCTGGAAGTCAAGAAGAAAAAGCTGTGCTTGGCCATAGGGGACAAGGCATTCAGCAAGACACATTTTCAAAAACTGAGCTGTATACAGCCTGCGCATTTATAGATAATTCCTAGAACTTGTAGCATTAATAAAATGTTCATTGCCTTAATTCCATCTCAGAATGTTTTTGTCCTACATACATAGCCCTGTGATTTGTGGAAGTTGGCAGGTCATTACAGGTTCACTCTGTTGTTGTTCCCGAGCAAGAGAAAACAAATTTGCCTGTGGTGAATGAAACTGGCCACAATCATCACAGTGAATTGCAGAGAGCAGCCACTCTAAAAGACTGGTCTAAATGTTTGCTCAGCCCAAGAAAGGCCATGGCTAAGTACCTGTGCAGCTCCCTGGGGCTGTGAACAGGACAGGGCTCCGATTAAATCCAGCACAGTGACTGTGACACTGGGTCTACCCCACAAATTTTTGTCCCCTGAAAGGTAGGATTGTCATGTGTCCTTGCGAGGTGATGCCTCATCCTGCCCATCCCACGTGATCACAATGCTCTTGGAGTCTTGTGAAGGACTGACACAGGTATATGGCACTCCAGGAAGACCGGTAAGACAAATTATGATTCAGAACAAAACTGCCCCAGGGCAACGAAGAACCTGGTCTTTTTTAATTTTTTTTTTTTTCAGGATATACATTATTGCTGAAAGCCTTTAAACTGCTTCATCTCTACTGGCAAACATACCTGAGCAGCTCCCTTCTGAATTCCCCAAGATGGCTGTCACTATGGGGCAGCTGACAGTGAAAGGGCCTGGGAGAGGTGCTGCTACCTCCCTGCCTCCCAGTAAAGTGGTGCCTGTACATTCTCTTTTGCATTTCTTTTCTTATCAGAGTCTTTCTCCTCCCCCAACTTACCTAAGGCCTCACCTTCACCACACACTGTGTCAGGCTGCTGAAGACTGGTGCTTGCTGCAGCCACCACGTTCCAAATGGATGGAGCTGCTGCTGGTACCACAGGGCCATCATAGCCAGCTTGCACTGGGCAGGCAGTGTGGAGAGGTAACTGTGACACTTAGGGCAGGTGTCCAACTTCAGTGTCACAGGGCAATATTTAGTACTTCTTTTTACAGCTGCTGCATTTTGTCACTGCTCACAGGGAGAACTCCTGACCCTGTTTGTTCCCCCCCTTTCTCTCTTTCTCTCTCTGAGGAAATGCTACCAAGTAGGTCATGCCTTTTTGAATTCTAATGCAAAAAAATAGATTTCAACTGTCATTTAATCAGAGTTGAGAAACAAGAGAGTGTAGTATCAGCTTCAGATCCTGCAGGAGAAAACTGATAGATGGAGGCATGAGCATGCTGTGATCACTGGATTATACTGGGGGGTTTTATTATTGTTATTTGGGGAGTTTTAACTGCTGATTGTGATTCTTCTTGTCCTTTCTGGTATGTGTTCTGTTGGGCATAGAAATCTTATCTTTGGTTATCTCTGAGGCTGGTTATATTTAGACTTCAGAGCTGGTATGCTCACAATGTGGCCCAGTCTCAAAGCTACCACCTATCTACACTGGAGATAGGACAGGCTACCCACTCAACAGTCTCTGTTTCCATCAGCCTTTGTACACAGGGCATTGGTGCCCACACTGCCCTAGCAGGGAGTCAGGATATGGCCAGGATGCACATCAGGACCAAGGAGACGGGATGCATCTCTGGGTCCCAGGGATTGGCCAGAGTTTACCTCCCCAGAGAAGGGGATCTGATATTATGTTCACATCTGCTCGCTGTCAGTTGTATGACAGTTCCTTCAGAGCCCACCCTTCAGTGAACTTGATTCCATAGAGTATCTGCTAGAAACTATTTAAACTCAACTGTAGTTAAACAATAGCTAAATGAAAGTTAATTACCATATAAGCAGCTGGTTCTGGAAAAACCTTGTGACAGACACTTGAGAAATGCCCTTTAGTCACTGGAAGGTATTTCCCAAGGTCTCCTTGGGATGTTCCATGTCTGTGTCAGCAGATGAAAATACTGTCTATATTTCTGTAGCCACAGGTGATCAGGAATTGCTCCCACAGTGTAATTTAAACCTACTAGGCTTCTCCCTGGATGGGGTCAAGTGAGCACAGAGAGACCCTTGCATGTTTGGTTTTATATGACTGAATAAGATCTGCTTCATTTGTGCTTTGTCAGGGCTAAAAAACTTGGGTCCATACAGAAAGTATAAGTTATACTCACACTGCTTGTCTGGGTTCAGCTTCTTTCCTGAATTGCAAAAGGCAGCAGTTGCTGCGTTACACTGAGCTCTGGGTAGGCACAGACTTTTTGGACGCAAAGAACGGGAGCCTCCAAATGATACAAATGGGCTAAAGTTCAGCAGTGATTAAAGGTTCATCTAAATTTTCTCACAACCTTGCCACTATCTTGTTACCATAATTAATATCAAACAAAAGTTTCTGTTCTGGGATCAGCTACTGCTGAGCTTACCTCGCAGCAGAGCATACTGAGGCCTCATTCATTCGCGTTATAACTTAGGTGGTACTGGCCAGTTGGGAAATGCTGACAGATTTGCATCCTGTTCTGCTCCGTTTAGGAGCCGATGTTCACTGACTTGCAATAACAGTATGTTTGCACAGTGCCTTTAAGTCCAAAATATTTGAGTTTTACATGATTTAAGGGTGGTCATTTCTACCAGCCTTGAAGTGCAGTGACTTCAGGGTTGGAATGTGGCAGCCAGTAACCAGCACACACTATATAATAGCGTATTGTGTGAATATCTTATCCATATGAAACTGCAAACAGAATTTGAGGAGGCAGGTATTTGATTCAGAAATCAGGCTAACCTCCCTAAGCCTTACCCTAGCTACAAAACATTCAATATCCATAAATAAACAAGCCCCGAGTTGACCCCTCTTTTGTAGCACAGTCTTTCCTCCAGCATTGTGCCAGAGTAGGGCTTTGCTGCTACAGACTCTCTGAGGCTCCTGCTGAGCCCCCCAGCAACCACCTCTGAGCATCTGACCCTCCGAGGTGCCGCTGAGCCTCTTTGTCCCGAATTGAGCGTGTCCCAACACAATGGGGATACAGCTGTCTGCCTGCCAGAGTTAATGAGCATAGAGGGTAGGCCTTCAATTACCTTCTTTATCAGACATATTTCTCAAAAAGCTTCGCAGAAAAAGGAGGTATTCTGCTCCTCATTTTAAACAGGAGGCTGGAGGCTAAAATGCAAGGACATTAAGTAATTTGTGGAAGATTACAAAGCAGATAATCGACAGAGTTCAGAATCAATCTTATCTCCCCAGCCCCGCACCCCTCTACCACTTTGTTCATCTAAAAAGGCACAACTTAAAATCCAACACTTTTTAACTTTCATAGTAAAGAAGCAGTTCTGCTGCAGCTTTCTGTTTGACTTCTTTTGGCTTTGCATCAAGCCAATCTGGCTGTGTTCTTATTTTATACTTACTACCACCATAAGGAGGTTCTTTTATGTGTGGGCGCCATAGAAATTAAGTTTTAAGCTACAGTTTAGTGGGATCAAATTTTTGGATACAAAAATCCCAGAAAATCTAAAAATGCTGAAACCTAGGTCTTATAAAAAAGGGGGAGGAAGGAAATCTAATGGTCACTTCTCTGCTATCGCTATATGGTCCCAGTCCAATAGGAACTGCTGGCTCCAACCAGGCTGCCAGAGGTCTGGAGTGCTGGGACAAAAGGCCAAAAAACATCTTTTTTCCATCCAGACATTTTAGGTGGAAAAAGAAGGACATATCCAGGGACACCCAGATAAATAGTAGCCCTAGCAATGCCAACTTTTCTGCTCCCAAAGTTGTTTACACCCACAAAATTTATCGTGGTGCCAAACCGCAAGGAGCGTTGTGACTCCTTTAAATGTGTGGTCTTTATCTGAAAGGCCAAATGAAGTAATTTTGAATTGTTAGGCACATTAACAATGCCTGAGGGTGTCATATACAAACAGCCAACACCTTTAAGCACTGATGCAATAAGGATGGACAAGAACATGGGGTGAGAGTGGTGGGAGGAAAGGTCTTTTTTAGATGTATCCAAGGTAGAGCAAATTTTATTACTGGGTAAGAAACATATAGTATCCCAGGAGTGAATAGCTCACACATTTGATCCAATCTTGGGTTCAGTCCAGCTCCCACTGAAGTTTAATGGGAGTTGGATCAGGCCACTGCACTCACATTTTTTCCATGCATGGAAAACTATTTCCGTTACTTTGAATTACAATACCACTGGCTTTGGATTTTATATAATAAAATAAATCTAGGCCACTGTTTATATTCCAAAAAACTGCATTCTGGGATGCCAGCAAATATATTGCCTGTTGGATTAAAAAAAATAAAATAAAAACTGGACACGTTGGTTTAAAAAAACAACAGCTCCTAATTATTAAGCATAATTTTTCTTCCTTGTGCTTTTCTGGAGTCCTCAAATATTTGAAGTATGAAAGGTACATATAAATTCTTCTCTGGTGGTTGAAATGGTGGAATCTGTAAAACTGCAATGTTTTATAAGAAACAGAAGTTTAATATAAAAATAATAATCTTCACAACTGGCTCTTTGCTTATTGGCATATTTTGCGCATTTTAAAATTTACAGGGAAAAAAACCCAACACCCTTGGAATGTCAGTAACAAAGGGGATGTATATTAGCAAACCCTTACATTTTGGGAACTGGCTCCTCTTGATTGTTCTGACTGCAAATGAACTCTGCAGATGCTGAGAGGCACAGGAAATGTGCTAGAAGCAGCATTTGTTCCCTGCATTATGAATTGGATTCTACTGAAATCCCAATGTGGTAAGACTGATTAGCAGACTTTGGTAATGCCTTCTGCCCCAGTACAATTTTATTATAGTCTTTTATTACCAAGGAAAAAAAAAACACAGAAAAGATTTCCATCAGTGACCGTACACCCACATTCTGGGAGCAAACACATCTGTGGTGAGCTTATGCCGGTGAAGAGCATGGCCCCTTGGACTCTGAAATACAGAGCAGCAAAATAAAAGGCACCTCACCAAGAGAATAAAACAAAAAACACACACATACACAAGCAAGAGAGGGAAAGAAATGTCACTGGGGGGCGTTTAATGTTAAAGAGAAACTATACAATTGGCATGGCGGTGAGGAGGATTTAATAGAGCTGAACAAGGTGACCACCTGCATCCACTTCAAAGATGAAAACCGGCAGTGGTATGAGGAGTGCTTATGCAGTCATGTGCATGTGTGTGTGTGCAATGCTTCTTTCTACTGACAAAATATACCTTGCAAATATCCCTGGGCACTGGCAGCTTTTCTTCTCTATTGACAAATTCAGTTTCAGCACGGGATTAAGAGGAAAAGAAGAAAAAAAATTTCCCTCACACACAGAGTCACGTAGTCTGAGCTGGATAGATTTCCCTTGGCCCAGGTGGTGCAGAAGAGGTGCTGGCTCCATGGGGACTCTCAGGCTGTGTGCTGGTTAGCCACAGGTTGCACCTTCCTTCTTCACAACAGATGGTGGTAAACCTTCCTCCACCCCATTGTGGTCTGGGGAGCATCCAGGAATGGTTTACAGGACTGCGGATTTGAAGCCATACTGTGGTAGGGGAGCCTTGGCTAACCTTCCTTCTAGTGTGACAAAGCCCTTTAGACAGACCAAGAATTGGTTCCAAATTCCCCAGTGCAAGGTTTGAAACTCAAATAACTAGGACTCACCCACGTCTGGCTGTAATTTCCGATGTGCAATAACTATGCAAAATGCTGAGATTTACTGATGAGAGAGCAGGAAGAACCCACTCTTCTTCTTGCTGGCTTGCTTTCTGTAATGAAATAGTGTGTGCCTGTGTGCTTTGCCAGCACCTCCTCAGCCTCTTCACCCTGACTGAAACAATCCAAGGGGAGATGCACCCAAACTCTCCAGCAGAACTGGTGGAATGTCAAACCAGCTGGCCTGATGGGGGAGATTTCAAAACCAAAATGTCTCTTAAATAAGCTTCTTTAATTATTATCATCATCTGTTTATTTATACAAATATAAAATATATTTATATAGATTTATATAATATAGATTTGTTGCTTTGGTGGCTCCTTTCATTTACAGACATACTGGTCAACGATCTCTGTGCACTTTTTACACTTGACATAACAGCACCAATGGAACTTGCAGTGGCAACGCTCCACCTGGACGCTCTTGAACTGGTCATAGCCCCGTCCGCAGCACATCAGCTCGCACCCATCCATGCCCTCTGAGGTCTTGTTGCACAGCCGGCCCTGCGTGCCCAGGGAGCCGGTGGTCTCGTTGCGCAGGCAATAGTCCGGGCTGGGGTCAACGTAGACCAGGTCCTCTTGCGTCGGCATGTTGAACCGGTTGTTCACCAGCTCCAGCTTCCCCTTGCGGCTGATCCTCATGGCAGCGGCGCTGTCGTACTTCTCCTTCAGCAGGTCGCCCACCTTGCGGAAGTCAGCCAGCTGCAGCCAGCAGGTCTTGAGGCTGCAGGAGCCCGACACACCGTGGCACTTGCAGGCCACGTCTGCCAGCTTGTACACGGCCTGTGGGAAAAGGAATGCGATCAGGCAGAGCTGCGTTTATTCCTGCTGCACTGGCAGCCGGCTTAAGTACAATGAATTCATCGCGCCTTCAGAACTGCTTAGATTGCCCCGCAATTTCTGTTGTTTCGCCCTTCAGAAGAGACAAAGGTCTTCTCCCTGTTGCGACTGCTGTGTTCCTGTTCCCTAAATATTTCTATTTCTGGTCACCCTGCCTGAAAACACGGCTTCCTCACCCCACCTTCTTTCCCTCTGGCAGACTGCTGGCTTGACAGCAGGGTCATGAGAAGGAAAAAAAAAAGGAAGAGTCCTCTTAGGGTGGACTCTGGAAATTCCCCATCTCACAGACCACAGCACTGTGGCATGTTTTTCCCTTCAGCACTGCAGAAAGGGAACACCTGGGAACCAGCCCATTTCCTACCACACGCCCCAGGAACCAAGGCTATCAATTGTAGGGATACATCTGCATCCTTTGGAAACAAATTCACAGACCCACACCCTTTCCCTTCATCTCTGCTGAGCAGAGCTCGTCCAGGAGCAGCATCCAGAGAGGAGCAGGCAGGGGTGGTGGTGCCAAAGGTGGACACGTCCACCCTGGAACGGAGCAGTTTAGCTCTGCTGGAGGTGTTAACCAGGCGCCCTCCTGGAGCAGCAGGGTTGAGCCAGGAGCCCTCACTGCGGACCTGCGCCATCTTGTGCCCACACGTCTCCCTCCACTAGCAGGGCTGTCGCCAGGCAGAAAAGCCTAGATTTTAAGAGCAAACGCAAGCTTTCAGTGCTGTCTTTTCCCAGACGCTTTCAGCTATGTTTTCAGGAGCCTGCGGGGGCTGTAGATGCATCATACCCCTGAAAACCCGGCATCAGAGTTAGCAAAGAGTCTTGAAAATTCAGGGCAGTGAGCGTTAAACCCTCAGCAGAACAAGTACAACATATAAAGGAAGACAGTGGTTACTCTCCTCCTCCCCACACTAGCTGGGAGGAGAGTGAAACACTGAAAAATACTCTACAATAACAAAGCTGAAAACCATGAAAAATAAACTGAAATGCAAGTTGTGTTTGTTCTTTTGATCAATGCCACAGACAGGTACAAAACTGCACACTAAGTGAGATCCTGTCAGCTCTCAGGCACTGACAGAGCTTGCAAAGCAAAGAGCCAACATCCCCACACCATCAGAGCTACTCCATGTTAGAGGGGCTGACCCTCCAGCCCTTGCTCCTCACCAGCAGGTTCACATCTGCTCTCCCAAGACCATCCTGCAGTGCCTTTGCCAGATCCCACATTGCCAAGCAAAGGTGTTTGGCATCAGCTGCAAAATTGCCACCAGCTGTATTTGGTGGGGGAGATCAAGGAACATGAGAAAAAAATAGGGTGCTCAGAAGGAGATGGCAATGTGTCTCCTAGCCAAGTTTTCCGCTGAAAAAAGCAGCCAAACACAGAGGTTTCTTTTCTGCCTCACTCACTGACAGAAGAAAGCTTCACAGCTCTCTGCTTTCGCATGCCAAGGACTAGGTGATTAAGGCAATTGAGCATAGTGCAAGCAAAACCTTCTGCCTGCAACTACGTTCTGGACCAGCAGCAAGAGGTCAGAGTTCTCCTACAACAATTGGTTGCTCCTGGCCTAACTAAGGTCTAGTGCTTTTGACAGCTAGTGAAGATTCAATTTGGCTTAATGGCTAAATCACATGGAGGCCAATCCAGCTCCCGAGAAAGTCAGTGGACTGAGTCCTTAAAACAGAAAAGCTTTAGTTCTGCTCCTCAGAGCTCAATTTACTGCGGCAATCCCTCACGGCGCAGTGTTATAGGGCAGTGTAACAGCTGTAACAAGCTGGGAGTTAAGCACTTGCCGTGGATCAAACTACAACTGCAGAGGACCAACCACACCGTTACTTAAGGACTCCTGCTGTACTGTAACCAGACAGAGCTACAGCTGAATTTGCCGCACACCAGACACTTACTATATCCTCACTGCATTGCCAGCCTGCTTGTTATAAGCTTGTGTTAGCACTTTTTGGTTATGGTTCTGTCAAATCCCAAGCCACTTGTGCCTCCCTTGCCCTTGCAAGTGTTTTTAAAAAGTATTATGATTCTTCCTAATCCTAGGCTTTGTTCCTTTAGAAAAACACTGCAACTCAATACTTCTCAGTTAATGTCATGGGACTGAGTTCACTCCGCCTTGGCTTTAAGCAACTGATGCTCAAAACATCTGGCCCATGTGGGTAAGTAGCTGTGCTGGGGAACAGAATGCTACCAGTTATCACAGGTAAGCATGGCGCCACTCAGCCCCCACAGCTCCCACCATAAATGTCCCATGGAGGTAACCATAGCTTCAGCTGCTAAATGACTCTACACTCTTCCCCTTTGCTGCCCGGATAGGGAGAAAGCAGAGGAAATTGGAGAATTCCTCCCTGACCAGGCTCAGGTCAAGGTAAAGAATAACAGACCCCACATGCAGTTCTGAGGGCAGGAACTGATCGATGGCCATGCCACTTAAACAAGTTGAAAATGCCTCTAATGGAAAGGCTTAGAGTCCCTTCCCATAAGCCCAAGTTCTCTTCCAATTCTTTTCTTGCAAGAATGAGAACAGGAAGAGGATTAATGGGTAATTCCTATGTGGTCAATTAGCCAGACCCCCTTCCAGGCTCTTCTGGCACTGGCTTGAGTGACTGATGACTGAGGCCTGCCATATGCTGACTGGGTAAACAGCGTGGACGGACTGACCATCCCAGTCTGCCAGACACAGCAACAGATAAGGAATGGGGGAAATAAGAGAGGGTAATGGAGACCAATTGGAAGAAAAAGACAGATGGAAGGAAAGGACATATTGAGATAACAGCCAAAGACAAACAAACAAGAGCAATAAAGCCAGAAGCCACCACTACAAGGACTCCAATGTGGAGTGAAGGGGTGATGGGGTCAGGACTGCCTGAAAGATAAAGGGCCTCTGATCCCCTCCCATCCCCCCCCCAGCTTCTCTGAGAACCATGGAAAAAAGGGACAATCTTCTCTTCTGCCACCAGAGCTCCTCAGGGTTCAAGGAGAACTTTCTCATTCACAGGAAACTGAGTGAAGGGATATGCCAAAAATCTGCCTATAAATCAGAAGGCATCATCCAAAACACTGGCTGGGAAAGTGAGGCAAGGCTGTAGTGGGATGGCACCTGGTGGTGATTCTGCAGTGCTCACTGCCAGGTCTCCAGTACTCCTTTCCTTCAGCATCAACTTTTGGGAGTATGGAGTTACATACGCACCTTCCTACTTCCAGAATCTCAGAAGTTTAGAACTGCAGGACTAGACAAGAACTGCAGGACTAGACAGGACCTCTTTGGTTACTAAGTATGATCTCTTGCTATTGTAGGCACTGCTTCAAATAACATTTTCCCTAAATGCACACAGTGCCCTTTTAAAAGCAATTAGGTTTCCAGCCACCATTATTCTGATCACTATTCCAATGATAGAATATCTTTTTCTGATTTCCAGTCTAAATGTATTCACTTTATGCCCATTTGCTATTGTGCCAAATTGGCCTTTTGCTTAAAAAGTACTTTTCCTCCCCTATTATTCCTCCCATGAACACAGACATCAGTCATATCCTCTCTCAACTTTCACTTTAGTAGGCTAAATATGGCAAGCTGGTCTAGCCCACTTTCTTAAGAAAAGATTCCTATCCCTCGGGTCAGCCATAACAAGCCTTTTCTAGTCTGAGGTCATTTTACTTGGGAATATGAGAAGGTACAATATTGTGGGGCCTCACGAGAGCTTAATACAATGGCATTAGTATTCCCCCATGTTTTATAAAGAGGCTTTCCCTAGTACATTATAGGATATTTACCACCTTCCGAGCCACATTACATCTGCAGCTGACTGCAGACTCATTTCCTAATGACTAAAACCATATTTCCTACAAGGCCTCAAACGATGGTCTTAATGTTGTTTTATTAGATGTCATTAGCTGCTACAAAATTCAGATTCTCCTCTGCCACCTTTGCATCATCATCAAATTTCATCAGCCTAATGCTTGTGTTGAGGCTGAGAGACAAAAACATTAAGGCAAGTCCTTCATGAGCTCTGCTAAACAAGCTCTGTTAAGATCAAGATACATCCTCTCACAGCTTACTGATATCTTTCCTTGAACCAGTTTCTTGTCCATCTCATAGCTGCTGCATTTTTCCTTATATTTCCCAATTTAATAAAGAATTTCCCATGTGGGAAATACCTTAAATGTTTCACAGAAGTCCAGATAAATGAGACCTATCAGACCTAGTCTGCTTTTTAGGAAATCAGTCATGTTCTAAATGACTGTGTGATCAATCTTTGATAAAGTCTTCTCAAATGACTTCCCATTTTGCCTGTTTCTCCGAGATATCCTTTCCCCCATGTCCACTCGTAAATGAAGCCAAGATCACAGGTGCCAGCTCTTTCAGAGTGCCAGGAAAGAAAGTGAGCACTCCCTGAGACTTGAGAGGTTTACACTACCTGAGTTTTGCATCCACCCTGGTGGAGATAATTTCCACCTCCAGCCTTGCTCCTTTGCTCCCATGCTAAGATGCTTTTAAGAGCCCAAAGGAAAGGCTGCCCTGTACTGGCCAAATACCAGCCTGACCAGACAACCCTGGAACATGTAGCGATGAGATCTCAGAGCCTCCTATGAAAGGATCTGGAGATGAGACCTGAGATGGCTCTGAGACGAGATCTCAGAGATCTGAGATCTCCATCCTTTCATATTCATCTCCTTTCCCAATCCCAATATCTCCATTCCTCAATACCCCCAAATACTCATCTGCTCAATCCACCCCAAAGCCCCAGCCACAATTTCTCCAGAGCCCTCCCCTCTTCCAACCCTTTGCTGCCACCTGACTCTCATCTGAGTCATCTGTCCCAATCCCAAACTCCCCTTCCTCAGCAGCCTCGTGCACCATCCCACCCATCTCAAATCCAATGGCTCAAACTTCAGTACTTGCTGCTCAACTCCTCTTCCTCTACCTGTCTGAACTTGACAGCTGCCGCCTCGTGCCTTCCTCACTCCCACAGGGTACCAGCACCATGAGCCACTGCCTACTCTGGTAGACCTTGCCTGCCCCTGTGGCACCCTGCCTGGCTTATCCCCAAAAATACAGTCCCAGAGGTATTTAAAAACCTAAACTTCAACTACTTATTCCCACTAAGCAGAAGTGTTGAGGAAAGAGATATCTCCACTGTGCAGCAGACAAACAGCATCCCTCTCCATGAGCAATGCCCCGCACTCCAACTTGGAAGCTCCAGATAAAGCACTCACTTTTGGGACCAAAACTTCTCTGCCTTTAGACTCAGCCCCATCCTCATTGACTATGTCTCCTTTCTTCCAATCTCCCCCAATCTGCAAAGTTTAAAAAACTTTTGCTGTTTATTTTACTACCCTTTGCAAGGTCTGACTCAGCGTGATTTTTACTGTTCTCACTTCATCTTTACACTTCTTGACCTCTAAGACAGAGCTTTTCATTATTTACTTGCTATCAGTTCTTTTTTTTTTTTCCACTCTTAGTAGGCTCTTGGTCTATTCCTAACAGCTTCTCAGTGGCAGTTATTCATTCAGTGAGGCCTGGATATTCTTCCTACAAGCTTTCTCCTCTTCCCTGGCATGCAGAACTGTAATGGCTTTAGCATCTTTGACTTGAAAAAGTTCCAGACCTCCTCCGCATCAAGTTCCTCGGCTCAGGTTATTAACCTTAGTTTATCAGAGTTTTTTTGAAATCCACAAGCTTAATTACACACTGGTTCATACTACTATTTAATTTAATCTGAAATTACTTGTGTTCATTTAATCTAAGGTTATTTTCTACAGCCATCTGTTCCACAGAGTCTACAAAACCCAACCCTGAAATAACATTGTCTTTTGCTGGCCCCTTTGGAAAGCTTTTGTCCAGGTCCTGGGTTAACTGGAGACACAGAAATCACCTTGAGAGCTTGCCTATAGAGTCCAAAGAAGCAAGGCACTGTAGCATACTGGGCACAATTTAAACAACTTTCTACACTGTAGTAAAGGCAGGAAATAACTGCCTTTAACTCTGTCCCTAAAGCAGGACAAAGCTATTTTTCATCTGTAGCATCACCTGAAATCACAGCTCAGCAAGAATCTTGCCTATATAACAAGAATAACATGACAGGCAGTATTTTACCTGTGGCATGGAGCAAGAATCTTCTGACTTGATCTTCCAATACAAATGTTACTGCAGCTCAACTGGCACCTCAGACTACTGGCCATATTCTGTCTTTGGATGCCCCAAGGCAATAGGGCCGGTTGTTAAAGTCTCATAACATACTCCTTATTTTAGGCAGGATATTTATTTGCAGTAATCCAAGTTTGTGACTCACTCCAGACATGTAAGATGTTCAAAGCAAGTAATGCAGAAAAGAATGTCGTTCAGGCTACTACTCCACCACACCCTCCATTTCTAAGCAAATGCAGACCCCTCTGCCCTTCCAAGCCAAAAAAAACCCCAATCCCAAACCAAAACCTCCTGAGTTCTACAACTTTCAAGTCCATTTTTTCACCTACTGGAAATTTACCACAATTTGATTTTGCAAAAAAAACTGTGGAGTACTTGCAATGCTTCAACCTGACACACTGATTTCACAATCAAAAAAACAGAGCACATCATCTTTGGTGGCAAAATTAAGTTGAAATTACATGCAGAAAAGACAAACATCCATGGGAAAGGGAAAGATAATTCACTAACAATTAGAAGCAAGAAGGGGCAAAAAATTGATAAGGAAACTAAGGATATTAGTTAAGAACGTGCAAAACAGCAAGACTAAATATACTTAATAGGATTTTTTAACATGCATTAGATATAAAATTAACCTTAGAAAAGCTTACTTCTACGGAAGAATGATAAAATCTTAAAACACCCTGGGGAAAATGCACAAATGTTGGAGTAAGTATTCCCGTTCTACTTTTGGAAAGAGGCAGGATTACCCAGCTGTACAGCACATGAAGGATGCTACACCTTCCAGGCTATTAATCACAGACAGAGCAATTGTGTGAAAAGCAAAAGTGCATGCACTGAATGCATATGAAAGGGGTAGGGGGAAACTGGAAAGGGTACGCTAAATTGACAGGAAAATGATTTGATGGCTGATGAGAACCTCTGAAAGTGAGTTTTCAGGGCTCTATCTAGTTTGTCAAAAAAGAATGGTGAATAAATTACAGTAGATAAATACTTGTATGCAGAGAAAATTCTGATTACTAAGAGGCTTTTGGATTTAGCTGTAAAAGTCAGAAAAAGAACTGATTAGAAGCTGGTGCCAGATAAATTCAAATGATAATGAGGTACAGCATTGAAACAGGGTGATTAATGATGGTACTATACTACAAAGGGAAGAGATGGATTCTCCATCCCTAGGGGTCTCCAGATCAAAACTGTGAATCTTCTCAGAAAATATTTGTCACCTAGAAGCAAATTATTTATTTTGCCCAATAGCAAGGCAACTGAGTCAGGCCTAAGTTCCAGAAATAGCCAGGTAGCCTGATTCAATGTTTGCTTCTGGCCTTATATTCCTAAATATCTAAATGGTGGTAGCAGAAGAGAACTCCAGATGACAAAATATTATTCTTTTCACCACCCTGTCACTTCCAGAGCTCTGGGAAGCTGATTTCTGAGACATTAACTTTAAAAATGGGCCATAACAGCACCTAGTTTATTTGGAAAGGGCTTACAAGTCTGCACGTGTGCCATACAGTATCTCAACAGACCCCAGAATTCACTGGCTTTTAGCTGGCAACGGAAGCCTGACATTACAACTGGAATATATCATTTTGTCTGTAACATTCAGAAAAATGCAGAAAATGTGACCATACACTGTTACAGGGGTATCACTGGACTATCCCTCATCACACCTCCAAGTAATTTGGTATCCTGCTATCTCCAGCCTTCTGACTCTGCCTCTGAGAAAAGGGAAAGGGTCGGCATCCGTCTTACCCTGCGACCAGCCTCGTTGTTCTGCAGGTTCATCAGCATTCGGGCCTGCTCCTCTGAGCCTCTCACGTAGTTCTTCTCCCTCTCCTTGGCATCCACGAATTCCTTGGCGAAACGATATCCGTACTCCACGTTATCGCCGCAGCCGCCCCACAGCCAGTCTCGGGGCAAGTCCTTGGGCCGGGCCGTGCGGCTGCAGCCACAGCTGGAGAGCTCTCCCTCACGGCAGGCCCGGCTGATGGCGTTCACCACCCCGGCGGCGCTGACGGCGTAGGTGAAGGCAGTCTCTCTGCTGCCTGAGAGAGAGAGGTGAGAGAGACAAATTAACCACGGGCAGACCTCGTTTAGCGTGCAGCACACAGCGAGGAACAGGGCCTGGACAGCAGGACATGGTGCGCTCCGAGAAGGTGCACGCAATTCACAAGAATGTGATGCTCAAGAGCAAGGGCACCGTCCCCTTCTGGAGGACGGGGGCAGCCCTAACACATGCCTGAATCCCATTTTTGTTTTCATTTCAGCTCCAGTCTGTCCAAAGCTGATAGTTTCTGTGTAACCAGGATCAAACCCAAATCTGATTATCTGACACACACCAGGGAAGAGTCTGAGATTCCTGGAGCAATGTTCTTTAGAAAACCATGTTCTTCATCATTTGTAGGTGCTGCCCCTCCAGAGTTATTACTTTTATTACACGTATGTTTGAACATTTAAGAGCCCTGGGAACTGCAGGCCTTCGCCAAAAGAAATAGCAACACTGTAGGCAGGGACTGCTCAGCCTCTGTCCTCTTCACCTATCTTTTCATTTTAACCTGGAAGAAACTCTCAAACAGCAAGAGGGTTATTCACTTGCTGAAAAATACAGCTGCTGCCTTAGCCACTGCATTTGCCAGTAATCACTGAGAACAAACAACGAGGTTGGGCCTGTGCAAAAGAAACATTCTGGTTAAGCCAGTTATCACCTGGAAAGGTTTTCATTTAATTGGGACAAGCAATCTTTATGGGCTCCTCAGTTCATCGACCTTATTTTGGTTTACATAAGGTCAGCTGAAAATTGTTTGAAGACAAACTGAAGGAAACTCCTTTTTACACTCCAGCATCCAGGCAGAGGCTCTCCCAGTGCCTAGAGAACCGCAGTGCTGGAACAAGTAAAACTTTCCCATGCAGACAATAATAAATGAAAATACTTTCCATTAGCAGGTTTACTAGAGACTGCCCTGCTTGGCATGTGTGCCCTACACAGCATCTGAGCCAAGCAGCTGGATCGGGTCTCCAGCTATGTATTCCTGGCAGTGATTCAGCCCCAGTGTGACCGGGGCACCATCACAGCCAGAATACTGCATGAGGCCAAGCACCAGGAGTGCTGTGGGTCTGAAGGGGGGAGTAGAGGGGGAATGGGGAGGAGAAGGAGGCAATCCACACCTGCACTCTCACCACACGGTCTAATAGCCAAACCAACACCTTCAGTGTCATTGTGTTCATCACCAAACTTTCAGGTGACAAAGAGTACAACTGCCAAAGCTTCATTAGAATAAGCAATCTAATTGTAAAGAGCTGCTTACACCAAAACCTCAAGCAAATTTGAATGACTTCAGAGGGCAGATCTCCCAAGAATTGTCACCAGCCCAGGAGGCTCTCACTGCCAACACAGTCAGCAGGGCTGAGCTAGTGCTTTCAGTATGCTCTTGTTCCAATTTGCACCTGCAGACAATCTGTAACTAATAGCAGATTATCACCAACTTAGTGGTAATGACCCAATACAAAGGCAGGGTTGTCAATGGCATCCACCTTGCAGAACAACTTGTGATTGCCCCCACCCCAAATGAGAGTCGGTTTCTTCTCTGGAGTACAGCACAAGGCTGATAAAATGCTACAGGACACAATATAGAAGGGGGGGCCTCACTAGCAGGTCATAAGGAGAGGACTATGCTCCCCTAAACCTCGCTGGTCTGAGAGGTATAGAGGAGTGATTCCTAGTTAAGGTAATTCAGCTGAGACTGGCCCATAAAGGAGTTCATTTTTCAGTAACCAAAAACCAAGCTTTTACTCATCTAGCTTGTTTTGCATGTTATGTTTTTTTGAAGATAACAGTCCAATGTGCAGTTTTGCCCCTTCCCATCTGTGCCTGTATAGAAAGAGCCCTGCAGACATGTCCTGTTAAGTAGAGCCCTCCCTTGTCTATAGGGATTAAAATACAGGCAAGGAAAGGACCTCACGCTGTTACAGCTCATGCAACTGAGTCCTCACGACTCCAGGTGCTTAGCATCCTTACAGCTGGATTGAGATCTCTGAAAGCACAGACTGGATTTACACTTTTACTGTCCATGTTTTAACCATCTCCACCTGACAGCTGTAGCAGCACAGCTCAATGTGCAGCCCCTGGATCTGCACAAGTTGTTTAAGGCTGCTGGAGGATGGTGGTGGGAGAGGCTAAAACTAGTCACAGTAGGGTGGGTTTTTTTCCCCACCCTGCCCGCAAAGCAGAACAAACCACAGTGCTCACTCGACTTTGGTAGGTTTGGAAGACCATGGCTTGGCCTGGGAGGCAGGATCAGATGTGATAAAAGCCTGTGCTGATACAAACCAAATTTGTAGCTGACAATTGAGGGCTTATACACACAAGTTTCCTCTGCTCTCCTTCCAGCCTTTGACAAGTACTCGGGTTTTTGCTCGTCCTCTCCCAGTTCATTCCAGTTCCACACCTGTGTACTGTCGTCTCACAAGACTGGGGTGTCCCTAAATTTGTTCTGTCCTTTTCCACGCCTCGGCTGAGCTCTCCTGAGCGCTGGATCAGAGTCACTCTGGGCTGTCGGGCCCCGGGAGGTTCTGCCCGCCGGCTTGGAGCTCCACGGAGCTCTGCTGCCCTCCTGTGCCCGCCTGCCGCCGGCAGCAGGACGGGGAGCCCGGAGCTGCGGCGGCTCTCGGGGGGCACTGGCGGGATGCGGCGTGGGCAGCACCCAGGAAAGGACTCGGACCCCACGGCTGCCTTCCCTGGAGCTGCTCGAGAAGGAAATGGGAGAACTTACCCCACTGGGGAGATTGACACAAAGATGGTAAAAATGTGTCAATTTAACTTTTTTGATGAAAAAGATTTAGCTTCAACTGTTTTTTTTTTTAAAAAAAACATTACCCTAAAGTTTGCCGATCTCGAAGAAAAAAAAACAAAGAAAAAATATTTCTCTTTGTTCTCTGGTTTTATGACTCTTTTTTTTTTTTTCTTTTAGCATTTGAAAAGGCTGAAGAGATAAGATCTCTGGCTCCAGAAATGACTGGACTAACCTGGAAACCCCAGCCTTGCATTTAAGATTACTCAGAGGGAGATCTGTTCCCTCCTCCCCTGAGGAAATTCTAACGTGACCTTTTGGGGTGCTCTTGTCCTTTCCCCCTCATAAATGTAGCAGTAAGGAATGCCTGTATATAATGCATAGAGATACATATACACACACATGTGCAGTCTAAAAATCTGTATTGACAGAACAGAACAAGAAGTAGCTTCAGAAAAATGATTTTTGTACATCAGATATAATTATTGAATAAACCACATTTAAAAGGTAAGAGTGACTCTCATGACAGCACAAGCAGTAGGAGGAACCCATGTTGATAAGCAGCCTACTTCAGTGCTGTGGATACCTCTACAAAAGTTTGGTATCACTGGACTGCCTCACCTCTATGGAACACACAAAATGAAGGTGTAATGATTAAACACAGACCGAGTGGGTCTCCTGTTTCCGAGCCAAGCCAAGTTCTGCGAGGGGGAAAGGAAACTAATCTTCCAGGTTTCTGAGTGAATGCTCTTGCAAGGATCTCCCAGGCTTTGGACTTGGCCAGGTCAGGTTCTCCTCCCCTATCACAATCTAGAGCAGCTCAAGAAACCATGTAATATATGCCATGCCTGAATCGGTGGGTGGGCAGCCAAGGGCTGCTGGCACATTACACACCTTCTGGGTCCTTCTTATCTCCTTTCCCCTCCCTCTCCACAACAATCTGGCATGCCTGTGCACTCTTGCAGATATTCTGGTCTCCAGACCTTTCTCGTGCCATTGGCACAGAGTACAGAAAAAGGGCTGTGGTCCAGATTTGGGGCTCAGAGGTTGAAAGCAGGAGACAGACACACAGTATGAACCCAGGGAAGAATGACTTTATAGCTGACACAATGTGAGAGATTGAAAGGCTTTGTCTTCTTCCCCAGTGTGGAAAATAGATTTGCTGAAATGATAAGCAATGACTCACTACAAAGTAGGAAAATGCAAAAGCGGGAGGTGGAACTGAGAGGCAGCGGAGCAGCTTATCACTGACACAGGCAACAGCAATGAATCATGGATCCCCTAATACCCCAGGCCACCTTTGGTGACAGTTTTCTTACTGCTGTGCTGTCTTCCGCTGGAGTACAAACATCTGAACATAGTCTAATTGCCCAGAGAATCTAAAGGAGATGAGTTCCAAACTCTGTTAGGACAGGTTTTTAAACAGTGTCACCTCTCAGACACTGCCATCAGCAGATTCCTAATAGAGACACAACAGGACTCAACAAACAAATGCAGCACACACAAACCAAGCAGGACTTCTGGTCATACCTGTCACATACCCACAACACTTCCTGCCTTCATCAAAGCCCAAATCTACTCCCAATCCAAACAAATAGGATCAAATTCATTTTAGAGAGGAGAAATCTTCCCATTTCCACTATCCACTCTAGCCCCTTCTTCCTGTACACACTCTGATCTTTCCTGACAGCTTCTCATCCTTCAGCTCTGATTTTTGCTTTCTCTTAGTTCACCCTTTTCCAGGTGTGGACTCTCCCACTGGACCAACCTGGGGTTGCAGGAAGATACTGAAGAAGAGAATGAGGTTTGCTCCAGGAGGAGAAATTGCTGTTTTCTTGCATCCTTGCAGAGTCACTAGTATCTCTTTGGGGATCTGAAATTTACCCAGTTCTTTAGGGTAAGTTATGTATGAGGGAAGGACACCAGAAAGGAGAGATGGAGGTGTATTTTCTGTCCTTTCCATTTGGTGGCTGAAATTTCAGTTTTCATACCCCAAAGCACAAGTTTTAACAATCTGGGATTGCATGCAGCCCCATCTGGCCACCACCCTTGCTATCAGAAAGTGAGAGATCAAGGATGCACAGATGCCTTGGACGTGTGTCAGGAACTAGAAGTATCTGTCAGGAAATAGCATGTCCCAGGGGAGTACCCCAGAGAAGAACTGTTGGGGTATGAGCTAGGCAGAAAGGGGAGAATTAGAATGGCTCTGGTGGGCTGAATTAGGAATTTTGAAAGGCTGAGTAACACATGCAGAAATATCCCTAGAATTCTCTAGAATAACATGTAAGAATTTCAGGATCAAAGGGAAGGGATCACAGGACTTGGTGCCCTATTACCTTGATGCCCCAGAGGTATTAAAGATGCACCTCTTGGTGCCTTGCTGCCTATGCAGTTTTTTTGAGAGTGAAGCCAAAAAAGTGCGAGCAATGCTGGGGAAAGCTGAGGGTTCAGGAGCTGAAGGTCTTTTTCCATTCCATGCTAAGTGTTTTCCTTGAGCTCACAACCGAGAAATAGTGCTGGTTCTTCAGTGTAAATGATTGGCTTTGTGGGTGGGAAAGAAAACCTCTTCAGACAGGGGTGTGGAGAGTGAGTATGAGTGTGTGTGTGTCTGTTTTAACACCTTTTCTTTATTGTCCTGGCTGTCGGACACATCAAAACGAGCCCGGATTTCTCAGTTTCTTGCCATCAGATGATTGCATTTCAAAAGGAGCTGGAACAATGTAGCTAGGTCACACCTCAATTCAAGTGCAGCAATGGCCTATCAATGTGCCTCTTACGGCCAGCAGGGCAGGAATTATAAAAATCGCTTAGGTTTACACAGAAAGTGGCAGTACAGGGAAGGGGGGAAATTCCCATCGCAAGGGAGCCGATATTTCCCACACCTCAGGGCTGCATTCTCTGTCCCAGGGTACTCAAGATGCTGGTAAGGATAACACGGGTCCATTGTTCCTGGCTCCAGCTTTTTCCCTCACTACCTATAAACAACCACTCAAAACAGAAGATGCCCCGCTCTTCATGACCGTCCGGAGCTTCCCCAAAAAGAAAGTGTGTTCCCCTCGCCCCCCGCTGGCTCCTGCTGTGGCTCAGAAGCACTGGTGCCACCCGCCCAGGCACGGGCAGCGTGCAGGCAGCACTCGGGCAGCACCAGCACACCAGGGAATGGAAAAGCTCGTTAAACGCAGCTTTAGGAACTGTACTAATGGGGCTCATCACTGCTGCATGTGTATCTGAAGGAAGGGAAAGAAGTGCAGAGGGACACCCGGCCTGCACCCAGCACCTCCCTTCACTACTGGGTGTACTACTGTTCTACCACATGTTCCTACCTATTTTCATGACCCTCCCAAAGACTGAGGTGTTGTCCACCGTGCTGCAGTTCCACCGTCGCTGCCGAAACTGGTACTGGCACTCCTTGATGGCGCTGCGGGCCCCTTCCCCGATGAACACCATGTGCTCCTGGTAGAGCTGGCAGAGCTTGCGCTGCCCAGGGGAGAGCCCCGGCAGCTGGCTGCACACCGGCTGAGCGCCGATGATGTACATCTCAGGTCTCTGGATGGGGTTCATGGCCAAAGACCTACGATGAGAAAAACATCCCAGGGAGTCTGGAGGGAGAGGCCCCCTCCGCGAAGCGCCCGGCACCTCTCCCCGCCAACCCAGCCCAGCCCAGCCCGGAGCCCGGGCGCATTTCTCATGTCAGCTGCCTCCCTCCACAGCTCTGCCAGATGCGAGGCTCTTCCAGGGCTCTAGCGGGAGAAACACAACTCGTTTGTAACCCGAGTTTAAACACAGAGGACACCCGGGATGTGGAGGGGGCAGAGAGAAAGCTCAGCACTTTCTCTGCAGAAGAAAGCGAGTAGCTTTTTTACAGAGCGCCAGTGAGCGATGCCTGCCTTCCAGCCAGGCTATTTTCCGCTCTTCAGGAGAAAGGGGCTCCGCGGCTGCTCCCAGGGCTTTTGGCAGCGGGTAGGAAACCTTACCCATCCACTCCCTACGCATTCCCCACATCCTAAAGCCCGGACGGCATTTGAGCGAGCCCGTACAAAAGGAGCCCAGAAGTGCTTGGAAGGATAGGGGCTGCGTCCCACGTCTCCAGAAACTGGGCAGGGACACTGGGAGGGCTGGGAGGGAACCTGGAAAGAAGCGAGCTGCTGCGAAAGAAGCCCGGGAGGCAGGGAAGTTCCCGCGGAGACCGCAGGGCAGGGAGCTGCCGCACCGCCCCGGACGGTCCCCGGTCCCCGGCCCGCGGCGGACAAAGGCACCGCCGGCTCCCCTCACTTACCACCAGGAGTTGGCGTCGGCCACCGGCGAGGTGCAGCTGCAGAGGAGCGCGGCGGCGAGGGCCAGCCTCGGCCCGGTCATGGTGGGCTGCGGGGGCAGCCCCCGCCGAGCCGGCCGCCGGGACGGGGCGCCCTGCGGAGAAGTGCCGAGGAGAAGCCCTGGAGCGGGGCCTGCGTGCGGCGGGGGCGCGGCGAGCACAGCCCGGCTGCCGCCCCCTCCCACCCCGCAGGACCCTCCCCCGGCCGCCGCCTCCCGGGGGCTCCGGCGGCGGCCCTGCCTCCCGCCCGCCCCCGGCCCCGGGGCAGGGGCCGCGCTGCCGGGGCTCCGCCGGCACCGACGGAGCCTCCGCGTCCCGCCCGGGGTGAGCGCGGGGACGCGCGGGGCTCTTCTCGCCCCGACGGGCGTCGAGAGGGGCTCCCGGAGCCCCCGGGCCGCCCCCGCCGGTCCGACGGTGCCGGGTGCCCCGCGGCCGCAGGTGTGCGGGAGCCGGCGGGGCACATCAAAGCGCCGCGCTGGCCCCGCTGCCTTTGTAATGCAGAGTCGGCTCGGAAATGAGTTGTGCCCCCTCCCCAAAACGGCCTCCCGAGGGGCCTCACTCCACGGCCCCGGCCCCGCGCCCCGGGTTGGGGGGTCTGCGAGGCTCGGCCGGGCCGCCAGCGACTAGTGCAGATAGGGCTGGCACCGGAGTCTAATGGCTTTATGGGCAGGGGAGGTGGACAGGAGAAAAGCTTCAAAGGCTCCTCTTGTCCAAACAACCTCTCCCTTCCTCCACTCGACCCACCGGGAATGAAGGGCGCAATCCGGCAGCTCCTCAGCCCTGTCTCCCCCAGACACCGGCAGAAGGCAAACGAAGGCATCCCACACTGTGCGGGTACTTGTAACAGATGCTCCTCACACCCTGCCTCCCTCATACCGCTGAGAAACAGCCACCTTATCACACCATCCTCACCACTGCTGCTGCCTCCATCTCTATACGGCTTCTCACTGTCCTGTCCTGTCCTACCCTGCTCTGCATGGTCTCCACCTCTATTCCATGGAAAAATGCCCCCCGCTCCTGTCCCACACAGCGTCCACACCAGGCCTGGTGTCCCCCCAACTCTGCCCTGCAGCAGTGGCTCCTCAAAGGCAGGCTGATCTTGCAGGTCTGCCCTAGGCTGTGGCCACGGTGTTCATGGTCCAAAGACGTGCAAGTGCCCAGCCTTTCAGTCTGCCTCACGAGCAGCACCCGAGACATGAATCACCAGACTCGGCAGCTCAGACCAGTGAAGTATATTTTTTATCGAATTCCTCGCACCCGCCACGGTGGACTTGCTGTGTTTGTTTGCAGCACGCTTCGCTTCCTCCCCCATCCAGATGTGCTGTACCTGCAGCTGGTGGCCCATCTCACCTGGCAGGCAGATGTGGGGCTGCAAGTGCCAAAATTAGCCTCAGGACAAAAAAGCCTTGTGTGACCCAGAACCTCAGTGGGAGGGGAGTTTTACTGCCTGGGCACAGCAGGATCCAGGTCTGAAGAAAACAGGGTGACTTTATTCACATCTTCTATATCCTCCCTTCTCCTCCTCCCATAGCCCCGAGCGTGACGGAGGGATGCCGAGGTGTATGTGTGTGTAGCCACGCATACATGTTTTGGGTCTGTTTCTAAAGGGAATAGACAGAATGGAAAGTTTATCTCCGTGAGTCTGGGGAGGAAGGAAGTTGTGTATGGATGAATGGCTTTTCCATGACAAACAATGAGTCTGCACAGACATGGTGTGATGTCACCTAAAGAATTTCCAAGCCAGCCTCAGATACAGAAAACCTTTTTGCTGGCAGAGATGAGAGTCTCCCACCTTTCTATCTCACCATAGCCAGAAGGAAGAACTAGGGCACGGGGAAAAAAATAAAAGCCCGTGCTGTCTCACACACACACAAGGCATGCACTATGTAAATAGATGACACGATGGGAGAAGTGCATCTCCAAGCTTTGCCCTCACCAAGTCTCCTTGCGGATTCTGAGAAAGGAGTAAACCATGGCGAGCCGCCCGGGTGCCTCTCCCAGCCAGGAATGTGAGACGGCACCAGCCGATGAGGCAGTTCCACAAATACAGGTGATGTCAATGTCCGTGTGAGCTTCTCCAAGCACATGTGTGCCATCGCAGCACTCCATGGGACAACACGGAGACACCACCACACAGCCCTGCACTGGTGGTCGATCACCGGCACCGTGGTGTGGTGGAAACAAAAACCTTTCCAGCCTGGGAGCTGCTCACGTGAAACTTGGGTCAGAAACACATGGCATTAATTAAATATCTCATTTTAAGTATTAATATGCACAGGCAGCTGATGATTAACAACAGCAAAGTGTTGTGAACACTGCTAGTAGCAACCTGACTGCCAACAAGCACAAGCAAGGCAATGATCTTATTTTGAAACATGAGACATAAGTATTGCCGTATGGGATAAGATCGCTTATCCAGCCAACCTAATATCCTGTCAAAGGCAGCAACTAAAGCAGCTGCTTCATCAGGAAAGGTCCGAAACTCTGAATTCTACCTAAAATCTGCTGCTGGTGAAAGCGACTGCCACTGAGCTCAGAAGTGAATTATAGAAACGAGTCCTTTTTAAGGTGCTGGAAATAATTTCTTCACTGTCTGTGTTTATGACTTCAGATAAAGTGATAATAGCAGGTGAGGCATTGCTGGAGGGATTTAGCCTCAGCCAGCAACTTCCAGACCGAAAGCTGCAAAGCACTTGGCTGGTGGTCCAAAGAATACAGTCTATCCCTTTTCTCTGCGCCTGTTTCTACTTGCCACCAAAATCTTGAAAGCAAGTTTTTGATATTGTAAATAAAAAGCTTGGGTTATTTTTTAAGCCCAACTGCAGGGCTGGTTCAAACAGCTTTGTGAGGTTGTTTGCCAAAGCAGGGCTGGGTGGGAAAAGTCAGTGAAATTTTGTGAGGATGAGAGGTGGGGTGGAGCAGGGCTGCTGGTGGGCTGGGATGAACAGAGTCAGTGCAGTATTAGGTAGGAGAGCCTAACCTCACCACAGGCACACCACCCTTCCTGGCCATCATTCCTGTCCACCCTTCACCACCCAAGTGACTCCCACCCCAAATCATCCCTCCCCTGCAGCAGCCCACTCACACCAACTCAGACCACTCCTGCTACACTAGGGGATGAAGGAGCAGTAGAAAGAACTCAGAAGCCAGGGGTTGCTCTTGCTTCTTGTGGAAAAAGGCCCCCTCCCCACCCCTTCCAGTGGGCATGGATCACTCAAACAGCAGAACTGAACAGTGGCTTGAGCACTGCATGGCTGATGCTTGCATACAGACTGCTGAGGATCACCTGGGCCAAGTAGAAAGCTGTTGCCTGAAAATGGGACATGAATCTCAACACTCAGACTAAGGTCTAACGCTCCCTTCTCAGAGGGCAGTGCAGCAGCAGCAAGCCTGCATCTTCGTACAGCCTTGGCATTCTGCTGCATTCAACAGTCTGCTGCCCTAGGCAACTGTCTACTGTGTTGGCTGGCTGCCTAAAATTAGTACCTGTGTTTGCCTTTGTTCACTTTTCAGAGGTGACAACTGTGCAAGAAGCATAAATTTACACATCCAGTTTCCAAAGACACAGCAAAGCAGTTGGAGAGATATCACTGCTTTCCCAATACCGTCCCTGCCGTGTTTGGTGGAGGGAAGCTGCAAGACTCCAAGAAAGGGAGGTCATGTCCATGAGATCATTTGCAAAGATTTGGCAGACCGTGAAAAAAGTTGAACCCTGGCTGGAAAACAGCCCTGGTAAATGAAAAAAGGAGAGTTACTCATGTAAATTCCTTGTCCTACCCTTATTGTTTTTCAAAAATTTGGGATGTCCCCAAGTGTGACACAGATCCTTATCGCGTGCTATAAGAAGCTTTGAAAGGAAATGTGTCTTCCCCATAACTACAATGATCTTCATTTCTGCAACTTTTCTGCCAGGCTGGGGAGAACTGGACATACACTCCTCCTGTAATGATCAAGAGTGTCTTTCAAGTTCCTGTTTATTCTTGCAACTCAACTGTAGTTCAATGCTTGTTTTTAATGCCTTGCAATGTCCAGTGCATCCAGAAATATTTACTGCTCTGTCTGACATAAGACACTTACTCAAGATGTGAAAAATATTCACTGAAGTAGAGTCTCCTCTGCTTAAGGAGCCAGTAGAGATGTGCCCAGTGTCATGGTTTAACCCCAGCCAGCAACTAAGCACCACACAGCCTCTCATTCACTCTCCCCTGATGGGATGGGGGAGACAACCAGAAAAGAGAAAACCCATGGGTTCAGATAAAGACAGTTTAATAGGTAAAGCAAAAGCAATCAAAAGTACATGAGCAAAGCGAAACAAGGAATTCATACACCGCTTCCCATGGGCAGGCAGCTGTTCAGCCATCTCCAGGAAAGCAGCAGTCTATCACACGTTACTTGGGATGTCAGATGCCACAGCTCGAATGTCCCCTCTTCTTCCCGCAGCCTGTATTGCTCAGCACAACATCATATGGTCTGGGGTATCCCTTGGGTCGTTTGGGATCAGCTGTCCTGGCTTTGCCCCTTCCCAATTCCTTGTGCACCCCCAGGCCACTCGCTGGTGGGGTGGGGTGAGAGGCAGAGAAGGCCTTGACTCTGTGCAAGCGCTGCTCAGCAATAACCAAAACATCCCTGAGTTATCAACACTGTTTTCAGCACGAATCCAAAACACAGCCCCATACCAGCTACTATGACAAAAATTAAGCCAAACCAGCACACCCGGGAAGGAGGGTTTCCATGTGCTGCTCGAAAGGGAATCCCTGCCCTTTGGTTCTGTGCCATGGACCTGCTGTTGACAGCACCAAGAGATGTATCATAACATCCTGCTATACATCTGCTTCTGGCAGCCTAGCTGGTTTTAACCACAGTTCTTACTAAGATTTCAGGAATCTCATTAAAGTCACATACTTGCCCATTCAGCTGAACCAGTTTTAGAGGGAGTGTAGATTAAAAAAAAAAAAAAAAGAGAGAAAAAAAAGAAGAAAAGAAAAGAAAAAAGAAATCACTTGAAGCTAAATTGCAGTCTTCACACAGAAACCTAAATCATCTTTTATCTCACCACTCCCTGACTTGTCTGGTTCTGTGCTGTTCCCCTGCTGACAACCTGTCCCTCTCTCAGCACTGTACCACCGTGTTGCTGTACTGGTGTCAACCTTCCCAGATCTAAATGTGTTAATTTATTTGTATTGCAATTATTACTTAACCTGCAACTGGAGCCACCTCCGCAGGTCCAGACCCAGCTGGGGTGTTACAGAAGGTGTAACAAAACCTTCTCAAAGTATCCCAGCACATCAGTCCTTCACATCTGCCCCTTTGTCTTTACATTGCCTTGCCTCATTGAATTGTTACTCACTCTCTGTCTCCGTTGGAAGGGCAGATTATTCCTGCTCACATCCTGCTTGTTTTTCTTTTGGTACTTACAGACGTGGTTTTATCTCCTGATGTGCTCAGGCACTACCTTTTTCTGCATCTCATCACCTGTCACCCCCGCTGACAGATCCAGATTTCCTTTCACCACTACCTTGCCCTTTCATTTTTCCATGACTCCCCTGGCCAATGACATCCAGCCTCACTGTCACCAGGGCATGTAGTGCAGCAAATGCCAAGATATACCTGCCAGTCTCAGCAGACCCAGTGACAGCTGTCCCTGAAGTGCCTCACCAAGGAGAACAAGAATGGAGGAAAGTTGCAAGTAAAGCAGAAGTATTAGACAACAAAAGAGGCCAGGTATTAAATATTTTCACTTAAAACACAGTATTTTCATTTAAAACCAGAGTAGATATAAAGAATAGCAATTCTATGAACAAAACAGCTTCTCATAAATGAAAGATACAGAATATATGTAAAGCCTTATGAACATTGCCATTTTCACCA
>JAWWLV010000045.1:67575696-67591236 GCA_035041135.1 Platyrinchus mystaceus | reverse complement strand
GGAGCACCTGCAGAAGCTGCATGTGCTGAAACAATATTGATTTTGATTTTTCGAAATTAAGAAGCAACATAGACCCATCCCTGCAGGTATACAGTTGTCTGGAAACTCTCCATATTTATGATATTCCCATGGACAGATCCAAGCCATCCAGTTCCCTTTTCCATGAGAACTCTATTTGCATGTTGGCAACCTCAGGTGAGAGCCAGAGCCCTGAACCAGGACATGTCTAGCCCAAATTTTGCACTTCTCTTTCCCACGACTACTAGAGTACCGGGATTTCTGGGGCTGCAGCAAATCATCTATAATCACAAACTGAAACCTTTTTACCTCCTTTATTTATATGGGAAAGTCCCACAAGAAATTAGACCAGCATTACTATGTGTAATCATAATCTAACAAATCACTAGATACATATACTTGAAAAAAGTCTCAAGCGTTATCCTCTGCTGACCATTCATGCCCACCGTGTCACAGCCTACTTGCCAAACAGACACTCCATCTCCTTCAATTGCACTAACAATTTCATCTTCAGAAACTGTTCCCCAGGACCCCTCAAAGGAGCTGGGGGGGGGGGGGCAGGTTGAAATATAAGCCCAGGAAGGACTAGGAAGCTCACACTGCTGCTCCCCCCGACATCACAGGTTTCTAAGAATGAAAGACTTCAACCCTTAAGGCCATCTAGCTAACACCTTCCCAAAAGGTTAAGTTTACACAGAGGATTAACCATCCTAGAGGGGAATAAGACATGAGAAAAGTGAAAAGAAGAACGTACATCCCTCCTTTATTTGTTTTCCAGAGGCCAACCCTGGGAGCCGGTTTGTTACCTGCTGTAGCTGAGCGCTGCACGGATCCCCCTAGCAGAGACAGGAGGGCAGCCCTTGTCCTACTGGAGAGCTGATGCTGGCTAAAGGATTTGCATGAGAACTCTGGACCCAGATTATGGTGGTTATAAGCACGTACACCAGCCCTCCTTGAAGGTTAGGAAGGATAAGAGCACAAAGTTCTCCGACAGCGTGAGCAAGGAGGCAGCGAAAGGCAATCCAAGTCAAAGCAACTCCTCTGCAGGGATTTAACAACAGGCCAGGGGATGGAAACAGCTGGATGACTTTAAGTGTTCTCTTCTTCACTCTGATCTCACAAAGCACGGAGCACCCTTCATCCTCCCTAAAGGGGTGTCTAGCTCCCCCAGTCCCAGTGGAGTCATTCCAAACTGAGAAGATTTATGTTTGCATCTCACAGGCCTCATTTTTGCTCTGAATATATATTCCTTCTAGTTTGTTCCACGCTCTGTAATAATTACATCAACTCGCAAAGAGAGTCAAATATTTAAAATACAGTTAAGCTGCTGCTGCAGTGGTTCTTAACTCTCCAGGAGTAAGTGACCAGGGGAAGCAGGGAGATGTGTGGTTACTGCTCTGTCTTGGACATTCAGCTTCTCAGTGTAGGTCACAGGGACTGGCGTCAGACTGAACTGGATCAATACCCTCCTGTCAGTTAAATCATTGCCAGCAAAGCTTGACACACACATTTCCAAAGGAAATAGTAAGCCATTGGAAGGAATCCAAATTTATTATAATTTCTCTCCTTCCTGACAGACTCTTCAAAGATGTTCTTATAAAGCCCAGTCTAATGAAAATAATATTAATGACCAGCTCTTCCTCCACTCTAGAATTGCAAGGCAAGCACATACAGCCATACATTAGACCCCTCAACACTAACAGCCACTATTTTTCCCTTACAGAACGAGAAAGAGAGCTGCAGGATGGGCTGAGCAACAGGCTCAAAACAGTAAATCTGTGGTGCAGATTTACCTCCATTCAGCAAAGAATTAAACCAGGTGCCTGAAAGCAAGTATACACCTACTCATTTTTCCTGAATGGGGATCAAAATTTAAATCTACTTGCTTTTTCAATTATTTCAACCATCAAATACTTCTGCCATCAGTTAAATGTTGTTCCTGCTCAAATACAGTGGATTCAAGTACAAAACATTTCGGGAATAATGCCCCAGTGTATCAATTGTATCATCTTCATAATTATCATTAAAAGTTTTCAAACTAAAGAAAAAATATTTTTCAAGCCTTCTCACTATGTTTATATATATATATATATATATAAAAGGTTGAACCACTGTAAATAAAACCCTGACTATGTCAGAAGATTACACTGATTTAACCAATTTCAGAACTTATCTTCTGTCACACTTCAGTGAAGGAATTTCCTGGTAATTCTGGATGCAACAGATTTAAGCTAAACCTGTTCAAACTGTTTGGGGAATAGATTAGATTGCATATACATTTGTACCAAAAAGAAGATAATTTTATATCTCAATTTTATTCTAGCACCAATCACATATGTGCAATTTTGACTGCAGAAAATAAAGGTCTCCTATTTTAGACCTTGATTGTAAAATGCTATTATAACATTATTACCTACTTAAATAAAGAGCTTCCAGACACAGATTTTCAGCAAAATGTTCATCCGTGCAAAATGATCTGGAAGAGGGCTATCAGTATATCAGTGTTGTGTAGGTTAGTTACCCTTTAAACCAAAAGCAAAGCCTTTGAAATTAAGATCTGCGCTCATTTAACTGTTCAGTTAAATCACGGCATTTTTTTTTCTTTTTAAGTCAATAAGGTCTAATATCAGGAAGAAGGGGTTGTGCCCCTTTTCAGTGACACATCATATGATCCCATATGTAAGCTCAGCAAGCATCTTGAAAGCCTTGGTTTATTTGGGGTCCCTACTCAGTCTGGCATCTCACCATGCAAAAAGCTGTGACTCTTCCACTAATTTTCAGTCAAAATTTATTCATAGTCAGCTCATGCCCATTTGTTCACGTGCCAGTTTGTCCCTTAAAGCTCAGGATGCCAAAGATGAAGCTGGAATCTGACAATATGGTTCTGCTGGCAGCATTACCGGGGTAATAAAGACCTTTCTCTCCCTGGCTGGGGGCTCAGCCCTGTGCCTCAGGACACTGCTCTTTCAAGGTGCAGCCCACTGACGATACAAGTAGTTAAAAAGATTATATACAGAGTTAAAAAGATTCAAATTTAAACTTACAAAAAGAAAATACCAGGGTTTACTTCTTTTTAACTGGCTGGACTGCAAATCAGAAGCATGGTGGAGTGGGGAAGGCTGGAAGGGACTGTGCTATGGCAGTACCACCTTCTCCTGAGTTAAATTCTCCTGAGTTAAAGAGATGCATTGACACTTCCAGAAAAGTAGCATTCCTGGGAGAATTTTTTGATTGTGGATCCATTCCCTGACCAGTTTCACAGCTCACTACCACAGGCTGAGGGCACAACTGCCCAGAGGGTGAACATCAGCCTCTTGAACAGGAACTACACAAAGCTGTGATGCTGCCAAAGCCCCTGTGTTATCTGGGCATGGCCTGAAGTGCAAGAATGCAGTAGCAAAAAGGAAAAGAAAAATGCATCTAAGTCTTTAAAAATTTGTAACAAAGCATTAGTTTGAAAGATGTCTCTGTGTAAAATGAGCTGGTTTGTAACAGATGAGGTTTCCAGTACTTGTGTTAGCATTTGCTGCTTTGTAAATCCTTCTCTGAGCAGAAAAAAAACCCAAAAAACAAAACCCAAAAAACCTAGAAAAGTAACTGAAACTGCTAGTGCAGTTTACTCAAATTTCTTCATTTTCACTGACTTTGAATTTGCCTCAGTTTTCAAAGCATACTATACAGGTATTTTAACTGCCAAAGCTATCCAAAAGCTTTCCAAAAAAAGCTATGCTTTTTCCCTGCTTCCCTCCTCAACACGAACTCTAATGTGACATTTTTGCTGGTGGTACAGACACTAGAATAGCATCCATCTTCTCCTCCCACAGCTCTGCTTGCCCAGCAGGGCTAACGAAAATCAAAACTTGCTTTACATCAACACAGCCAGTGCAAGCTGTCACCAGCCCTGCTTTCCACCCATGGTGAGGCTTTCTGAGCACATCCTGCACTCCACCGGTGTGGACTTCAGCCTCCAAAGAGCTCAGCCTACACCAAGGCTTCAAAACAAGGAATCAGATTTCAGAGGTGCCTGTGGAAAACCATGTTTTTCCTTTCCTGCTTTTGACATGAAAAATGTTGTAACCACCAGGAACATAACTCCAAGGGGTTAAATTATCTGGAAAATGTAGGTGCTTATCTAACACCTCATCTACTCAGAAAGTAATGTACGAGTCCAGGAATGACTGACACCAGAGAACTTGGCCCTAAGCTGCTCTGAGAGCCCAGATGGTAGTACCCACATTTTGCAGCCCTTTAAATATGGATTTAAAAGTCATCGTTCCCACAGCAGGTGCAGGTGGGCTGGATAAGGCTACCTAGTTCAGATCATGATGATCCTGCAAACTTCAGGAAGGCACTTGGATATTCGGACTTCTAATGCCAACCAGTTTTTCAATCCAGTTTGTTATCAAGAGCTGAGGGATGGCAGGACTTGCTTCTTTTGACGCAATGTGGGCTGATGTCATCTTTGAATGATCATACACCTACAGCGTCAGATGGCGTGAGATTGTCACCAGGGCTCAGAATCACACCTGAAGAGGGAAACAAGGATCTACTGAGTGATTCTCATTCCTGGTGAAAATTCAGGTATGTGTATGATCACGTGCTAATTTATCAGAGGGAAGGGTGTTTTCCTTGGAAGCAAGCAGTGCTTTAGCCTCTCCTGTGGCCAAACTTTGCCCTGGGCACAGGTTGGACATCAGGCCAGCTGCCCTGCAGGGCCAGCCTGCCTCCCCTCCCTGCTCACACCTTTATGCTAATGGCACTCTTTGGCCCTATAACGCGTGGCACTTAAATTGCTCTGCGTTGGCATTTCCAGCGAGGAGCACGTACGGAGCCGACAGTTTGGCGCGAACAGTCCTCACCGCAGCGACTTCGTCTGGAGCTCTGCTGATTAGGCAAGGTGGGGATCTGACCCTGTGTCTGGTGACTGCAGCAAGGGCTCAGGTCGGGACCTTGTCTTTCCAGCACCGCTGCTGATTTGCTTACCCATCTCGTTCTGGTCATAACTGACTGAGACTCTGAAACACAGTTCCTTCATCCGCTGGGCGACCTGAATTTATTTCAGGACCAGTGTTGTGATTTTGCCTGTGGACGCTATGGTATGTTACAGGCTCTAATGCATTTAAAGATCCTTCAGTGAAAACATGTAAATACAGTTATTATTAAGTCCATGTTTACACTCAACCTCAGGTAGAACTTACCAAACTCAAGAGAACAGTCTACAGGAGATGGCTTTCTTTCAAAGAAAGAAGTATGTTTATTCTTCCCTTGAAGCTAGAGGGAAAACACATACCCAGGGGGAGAAATCCAGGGGGTTAAGTTCTTCCAACTGCCACTCAAATAGAGAAAATTAAAATGATCTATTTTATGCTACAATCTAAAAGAATATTTACAGTACCAGAGATTCTTTCCCCATTACCTTGAACATATTTATTCTCTTTGGCAATATGCTATTAAGTTGACTAGACAGGACTAGGGAATTTCTGTAGGTGGAACAGCTGTACATCTGGAATGCAATCTTTGCTTTTTTGGACAAATACAAAGTTCTTGCAATGAAAAATGTGTTTGTCCTGCAAAAAAACCCCACTCCAGTGTATTTGCAGAGAAGATAGGGATTGCTCTTCATGCAGGAGGGAAGCATGTGCTGCATAGCACAGAGGGGCTGTGTGCTCGCTTGCAGGTGTGGACCTCAGAGGGCTGGTGTATGAGGATATGTGCACCCATCCCTGCAGTGGGCAAGGTGTAGGAGGAAAGGGGGAATTCCTGAGTCTCCATACTGCAGGGAAAGCAAGAAATCCTATTAAGGATTTATGCTGTTCCAGCAAAATAACTTCCTCATTCGAAGCAGAAGCCAGCTTTTTCATTGTCTTTGCTTCACTCGTGCTGACAGTGTGCAGTTCCTCGGTCAAGCCCAGCACCAGTTTTGCACCGAGAGATGCATCATTAGGAAAGGGGGAAAAGGGCTACCAAGGCTCCTATTCCTGCTCTTGGTCACAATTTCAGTTGCTTTTGCGATGGATTTCCAAGACTTTGAGTAAACAGCCCTCATGTTTCTGAACACTCACGGAGTGAAAGCAGTTATTTACTACATGAATGGGTTTGAAAATCCAGTGACGTGCACGTTCAAAAAATACGTTCTAGAGAAGGCATGTATGGGAGATGTCTGAGGAGACATTTGTGCGTGGTGTGTAATAATTATAAGATGTTTTCATTTGCATAGTGTCTCCTCCACGCACAAGGGAATGTAACAAAATGTAACCGAAACCACATATCCTTACAAATAAAGGGAGAGAGAGTGTTTCATACAAAGGTTAAACAAAAAAATCTGTTTAATGTCACTTTGGGGATTATAGGAACCAGAGCAAAACAAACATCCAGAACAAACTTTGAGGAGTTGCTTCAGAAAAAGCACATGTGCGAGTGTGTGCCATCACATCTGCATATTCAATATGTCTTGCTGGGACAGCTCAGGGAAAATAGGAAGCTGGAAATTTTCAGTGTGGGAATTAGATGGAAGAATGTGAACCATTCTAAACAAAACATTGCGAAGTTGCCAGCTGACTTGCTAAAATGCCAGTGCTCTCTAGGATCCCTTGAAACAGAGCTGAGGGCTGGCCTTGCCGTTCAGGGAGTGGGTAGGGAGCCAGGAGATCTGGGCTGTATTCCTGGCCCTGCAACAAACCCAGCATGTGATGCTGGAAAGTCATTCAGCTCTCAGCTTCCAAAAACTGATTTCATGCCTATACTTCTGGGCACCTAGCGTGAGACAGCATGAGCCCAAACATCCAGAATTTCAAACAAAGTTGAGCTGCAGGTACTAACTTCCCATCCATGAAAACCACACATTTTGGGACTCAGTTTAATCACGGATGCAACAGGGCTAAAACCTGCAAAGCAACCCAAAATGCTCTGAAGCTCCAGCTGTTACACGGTTACGTGATAGACATCTCATTTTGCCAAAGGAGAGGTGCTACAGATATGCAAAGGTGTATTATTTAGTTACCTGTTGCTTCCCACATCCTGGTAACCATTGCCATTCTATAAATATTTTCAGAGGTTTCAATACCTCTGAAGACTTTTGTTCATGTTTTCTGCTTCAGTGCATCAAGGAATAATCTTCTTACGAAAGGATTCACTGTTCCAAAAGGAACCCGAAGAATACAGATCAGGATTGCTGGCAAAAAGTGTGGAACAAGAACACTGACAAGAGTAGGAAAATACTAGATCTCAAGGGTGAAATAGTGGAAAGAAAGAGGCTTTTCCACATAATTTAGTCAGCATATATGCTGGGGAAAAGAAAAAAAAAGCAGGAGTAAAAGCAATATTTCTAGCTTACATTTTTTTTCTGTGCACACATGTTTTTTAAAAAATTTGGAACCATCTGAATTTAAAAAAGTTGTGTTCTCATTGTACATGACAGGGTCTGGTCACAGAGGAGATTAACTTACATGATACTGTAGGGAAAGGTTTATTATGGGTTTTTTTTTTTATGAACAGTGAAGGTGAAAGAACTATTGTAAAACACAGATCTCGTTTTTACCAATTTATATTTCTACCTCCAACCTGTTGAACTTTTTACTTTCTTCCTACCCTGTTTGTGTCTGCCTTTAATTTTAACCCCACAATTCCAGAGAGGATTTTCAAGATTTTTGTCGTGCACAGGTAGATAACACATGCTGGTAAATGTGGCTGTTTGAATGGGGTTTTAGAGTGTCCTCATGTACCCAAAAACAGAAGCAAGAACACAAGCAGTTTCTCAAAGGCACCTCCCTTTGCCACCACTTTTGTGTGCATCCACCAGTTGCATTGGATAACTTCTGGAAAATCAGGGGAATTTAGCACCAACAGTTTTCTGCACTGTTACTTCTAGGAATAAAATGTTACAGTAGCCTTCCTTTGACTAGAAACAATCGAAATCCTCCTCTAAGTATAAACTTGTATTTTGTATCTTTAACCTGCCTTCTTTATAAAACTGTATTTTCCAGTTCTCACCTGCAGTTTTGCTGGGCTCTAACCATGAATCTGATTTTCACAGCATGTTTCTAAAACAGTACTCCAAGAACTTACTTTGGAGCTGATGCTGATAGGGCAGGTGACATAACTTTGTCCAATTCAAGGAACTGCCAATTTTAGAATGCTATTTACTACCTGAAAATGTGCTGGTGGCCACAGGCCAGGAAGGGAGGAGTTAATAGTTAAACGTAATGTTGCAGTAATCCGTGGGTATAAAAATCTTATGTTTTAAGAAACATCTGTACCCTCCCCAGGCTGAGCTTACCTTCTGGTGAGGTTACCTCTCACTATCACAAGAATATATGAATTACTTGTCCCTGGACCTCACTCCTGGAGACCCATGCAAGGCTTGACTGGAAAGGGATACATCCAGGTACTATGCCTTTTCTTCCTTGCAACTTCAGACAGTGAGGACAACAAGAAGCTTCTCTGATAGCCAAATAACCCTTACTCACAAGCTGACCAGTATTGCTACATCTGCCCTGACTGCATGGAAGCCTTTAGCAGGGGGAAGGCTGCACCCACTGTTCTCCAGCCTCAGCCAAGCCTCGGAAGATCTCTTTGACCCCAGGCTGAGTGTGCTGGCTGTCAGTGGAGCTACACACACAGAGCATCCATCCACCTCTGCTGGGTTTTGGACTAAACAGCTGTTACAAAGGAAGATTTCACAGAGCTGCTGCTGTAACAGGTACCACACAGCATGTCGGACACACATGTTTCTGCTGTGACTGCAGGGGCTGCCCCTTTTGGATCAAGTTGTAGAGGTCTCAGAGTTCAATCCCCAGGAATGGCTTATGAAAGCAATTACCACCTGAAAGGTCTCTTTGTTTTTGTGCCACTGCTTTCAATAATAACGATTGCATCAGATATTTTCTGCCATCTCGATCTTCTTTGGTGCTAGTAACAGAGAAACGACAAAGCTTTAAACCTAAAATAGCTCCCAATGCAGTGAACTGCAAGCGCCAAGGTTTGAGGTTTTACATCCTGCCCTCCCAGAGCACTTTCGCTTTGATGATTTTAACCACTGAGTGCCGAGCTCTGCATAAGCCGCGAAGGGCGTGACATGCACGGCCGAGTCAGAGAATCGCCTGCGGGCAGGGGCCCAACATCCCGGGCTCAGCGCAGACAGTCCTGCCCCACACGAGCAGGCATACATGACAGGCACATGGCATCCGAGGGCAGTTGTCTGGACAAGAATACATTGCTTTGATTCTCTAAGCAATCCTTTCATTTATGCTTGGTTCAATCTGTTACAGCAGCAACAGTTGCTGGCCAATTTAATGGCAAAACTGGGAACATAATCCAGACCTCCCACGCTTTACATCCTGTGACCATTCCTCCTCATTTCAGCATAGTTATGTTCTTGTCAGCTATTGACTGACAAGTAAAATTAAGACCTGAAGAAAATACCCAAATCCCAAAGACTCAAATTTACAGCTAGAGTCTGCACTGAGACATCAGCTCTGAATTTTGCCCCAGCACCCAACCACATATTCACAGTACATTGTATTTTGAATAAACCATCTCTGACACCAGGAAATACATGGCAGATGAGAATTACTTTGTGCAGGTTGAACCACATAATCCTGTAGCACCTATTAGAGACAAGAAACCTGCAAAGTACAAAAAACCCCACCAGTTTTTTAAGGAAAGCTTCAGAGTGACCTAATCTTCACAACAAAGCTCAACATGCAAGAGGATTCCAATGGTACAATTTGCAAATGACCCACAGATTAGTTACATTTTCTTTATAATCTCTGGTAAAAAAAAAAAAATCAAAATCACAACCACTATGAATTCCAAAGGGAATCCATTTCCTATTCTGATTTATGTATGTGTGTATGGGTGTGCACAGATATGTGTATATGCTTTTGTGTCTAAAATATGCACATTACACATCCATTCTGCCTACACTTAGGTGTGTAACTCTTAACAGAGATCCCTGTCATAAAATTACTCATAGCATTTACAGAAGGGTTCATGGGGATCATTTTTGTTTTACGTTCAAGAAGAAAAGGAACCTCTAAAATACCCCAGGGCAGCTTCTCTGACACCTCGCTAAGCCCAGAAAAGCTTTTCAGTAGTAGTCAGTAGTCCAGTCAGTGTGAAACACTGATGAGCAGCATATTCTCTCCACAAGCTGGCACCCTCATTTTGCTGAGCCATGTCAGGAGATGGTGGCTTAGGTGTCACCAACGCAAAATCACAGAATCAATGAACAGTTTGGGTTGGAAGGGGCCTTAAAGGCCATCTAGTCCAATCCTCCTGCAATAAGTGGGGACATCTTCAACTCAACCGGGTTGCTCAGAGCCCTATACAACCTGGCCTTGATTGTTTCCAGGGATGCAGTATCTACCACCCCTCTGGAAAACCTGTTCCATTGTTTCACCACCCTCATTGTAAAAAACTTCTTCCTTGTATCTAATCTAAACTGATCCTCCTTCAGTTTAAAACCATTATCCCATGACCTATTGCCACAAGCCCAAAAGGAACCTTTTGGTCTCATTCATACACAAAAAAACCCCCACATTCCCCAAATTGACTTTGAGGAAGTTCCACTAAACCAACTTTAAACCCAGTTTAAGGCCAACCAACGTTAAACCCAATTTAAGACCATGGGCTGCACGAGACTTAGTTGATTTTTGTGAATATGCTTTAAATCTGATGAAGAAGGTCTGGAAGCCAACTTGTGAAGGACAACTGTAGCTCCCTGAAGTGTGGCTGCATCTGAGCAACCTGGTCTAGTGGGAGGCGTCCCTGTACACAGCAGAGGGGTTGGAACTAAATGATCTTTAAGATCCCTTCCAACCCAAGCCATTCTATGATCCTATCGCTAGAACTTGAACCAGTTCCACGCCAGCATTAGCTGAACTACTCATTGAACCAGCTGCATTTTTGGAGAAATTTTCCCACTGTAGCTTATACTGTGTTGAAAGACTTTAAACTGAGAAGTAATGTAGTGGTGGGCTGGACAAAAGAGCTGAAAACCCAACACCAGCCAGTCACAGGAAATTAGCTAAGGGACTGTGTCAGGCTACACCCCAAAAAGCACCAGCCTGCAGCCTCTGCAACTGATGAAGGGAGGCTGAGGCCATCCACGCCTTGCTTTTTTCAGAGGTTGGGAAGTAAAGCACCACTGTTTTAAATGAAAATACTTTACTTTAGGAATTAATTTAAGGTTAAATGGATCAAAAGAGAGAAAAGGGTTAGCAGGGCATGGGCTTTACTGCCCAAGGGGTTTTGTGTCATTTCTATCCTGCATTCTCAGTGAGCACCCATAGGCAAAAAAAAAAAAGCCAAAGGCTAAAAAGATTCCTGTGGGTAAATCCACAAGTTTTCCATTCCGCAGCTGAAGCCTGAAAATGCAGAAAGCACATGGAGTAGGGCGGCAGAAGAAACGGAAGGATAGGGAAGGATTCTATTATCCATTAAATGATCAATTGGAGCCAAAAGTTACCCTGCAAATGGACAGGGAAAAGTAACAAACAGGGACAGGCTGAGATGGGAGCTGCAGAGGGACCTGGTGGATGTTATGCCCAACCACACAATAAGAGATACAGGATAGACAACAGCGCAGCTTTATCAGCAGGAATCTCTTGCAATCGCAGAAGCCACGAGTGAGTTATGTGGATCTTCCTGAACCCCTGCCAAGCAAAACTGTCCGGCCTCCGCTGAACACCGGTGTAACTGGGAGGAAAAAAGAACGAAACGTTTCTCTGGCAAGTGGTTTCAAAAAGAGAAAACGGCTGTTGGGAGCTGCTCAAAGGGCTGGAATGCTAGAGACGGTTCCAGGGGGACGGATCGGCCATCAGAGTGTACATGAGACGGGCAGGGATTTTCAATAAAACGCAGTTTATCGCGTGGTGATTACCACCTCCTATTTATATATATGAGATCATGAAAAACATGGCACATATTTCCTTACTCCTGGACATACCAAGTCAGCTGAACAACCATGTGACAAATTGGCCCTTTTCATGCACTTTTACTTTGTCTTTCTAAACCTTTGTTTCCAAACATCTGTCACTTTCATTGGGAAATAAAAATCTACTAGAATAATAATTTCTGTGCCCCCTCCCCCCTCAAACCAACCTTACAGTAGATTAGGATTACGAGTCCAAATTCCAGGCTGTTCCACTCAACATGCAAATCTTAACTGTTCACAAAAAATGACATATGCTCTAAGTATACAACGTGTGAGAAAGAGAACTTCAGGGTCTCCTGAAAACGCATCATCTATTTCTAAGCTTTGCTGGTTACACCCAACAGGCACTTGAAGGCATAAAGAAAAGAGCGTTTCAGGTAAGCTTTTATGCCTTGAAGAGAGCACTTTTCCCTGCTCTCCTTCAAAGGTGGTTTGAAAGTGAAAGGCTTAGAGGGAGGAAATACCGCATTATTTCCATGGTAAGATTATGCAGTTATGTTTGGGATAATATGGTGAAAGACTTCATTAGCACTCTTTGGGAATGACTTGTATAACTTGCTTGTAGCTTTGCCAGTTATGAGTAATGCAACAATCATAAGATACACCAACACTACTTTTCTACCACATTTCCTTCACACATTGCCTGATGTCTACTGGACTCAGGCCTTCTTGTGAGCTATCCCACTGCCTTCAGAGAAGCAATCCCTGCCAAGGCAGGCTGCGAGATGCTGCACCTTTCACCTACTCCTCACTTTTGGAAATTCTCCTTTTCGGCTGCATTGGTCTATGACTGGTCTGAGCACAGCCCACCTGCAGTGCAGCCGCTCACAAAAAATCTACTGCCCCTTATCTTTTTCTTATTAACCCAATGGTTAACCAAGCCCCTGACAGCATGAAACTACATCAACAGTGCCATAAAGATAACTCATACTGGGTAACACTGAACAGTCCTGTGTGGGGACTGCAGCTCCACAATCACTAGAACCAGGTCTGCACGTTGCTGGATCACCCAGGAGTACAAATTTGGTCTGGATTGGGCCAAGGTATGTGATCAGGCTTCTGCTGAATGAGCCAGAGTGCACAATGAGGAGCCAACGCCAATTTTGCACTGGCCGTGCGCCAGCCACAGGGGTGCAGACGATACCTGATCTGGCTGGGGCTGTGTGCAGGGACACCTGAGCCGGCATAAAGTCTGCTAGTAAAAAGTTAACCTGTCAAAAGCTACTTGAATTAACTTGAGCAGGCAGGGTGAATGAATACCAGGTCAGCGCTTCACATCATGTGGCCACCCCATTTTTGAGCCAATAATAGGAGCTGCACTGCTGGCTTTTCTGCATTGCCAAACCACAGCCTGATGTCGATAGTGATGCTTATATGCACAGGGATCTTATTGCAGGATCAGGGCCTCAGAGTCCTTCAAATCCCCTGGCCTCTAACTTAAAGCAAGAAGGAAAGAAAGAAGCAGAATGAAATCTAAACGTTTAACCTCTAAATAGTCAACAGGGTCTGCTAACATGGAATCTGTACATGAAGATGGAGCCAAGGGCATTTCTGTAGCAGATAAATTTAGATGATGATTAAAATAGAGCCTATTCCTTCAGGTTAGCGAAAGCCTTACTACAGCAAACACATCAGTAACTAGGCTGATTTGTGCAGTATTTTAATAATCGAAACACTACTAAAAGCGTGTCCTGTTGAGTTGAACAAATGTGAACTTTAATTTTTTCTTTACAGCCCTCTGGCTCAGAGGGCAGTTCTGCTCTTTTGAAACTGTTTTGAAAAGCCTTACCTGATCTCTGGTACTTAACCTGGAACTTAACCCATTTTTAACACCGACGCAATACTGCCCAGCATTGAGATGTGCACAGTTACCCTACACAAGGCTACAGACACACAGGAAATGTGGTTTTCAAACATTCTTTCTTGAAATTGCTGCAAATCACTGGAAACTGCTTGGTTTATGTGAGTACTTCAACTATTTTCAGAGCTAGTTCAAGGAAGACATCAGATGAAAGCCATTTTCAGAAGATTTTCCATTTCCCATTACAGACACTCTAAAATGGTCCACACACAGATTAGATGGCAACCTTGACAGTTATCTAGATCTCTGAGCTATTTACAGCCATGCTCCTATTGCTCCTGCAGGCATGCCTGGACAGAGGGTTCCCAAATTTTGGCCCTCAAGGCTATTACACTGCCTCAAGGCCATGCCACAGACCGAAGCAGAGGGCAAGGGCAAGGCAGTGGCCTGCTTTCCCCTTGCCACCTCCCACAGCTCCATGAGCCCCTGTCCCTCCTCATAGGGCCCAGAGCTTCCAGAGAGTTTGAGGGATTATCAGCCAGCCAAACACGGCCCTTGGCAAACCCATGGAGGTGGGCTGGTGGCCGACACCGGGAGCTCACAGGGTGGAGTGAGGGAGCACGGTGAAAGGCTGAGCTGAAGTCTCCAGCTGCGCCAAGAGAAGTTCAGGCTGGACATTAGAAGGAATTTCTTCACAGCAAAGAGTGATTTAGACATTGGAATGGGCTGCCCAGGGAGGCGGTGGAGTCACTGTCCCTGGTGGTGTTTAAGGAAAGACTGGACTTGGCACTTAGTGGTGGTGTTTGGTCAAAGGCTGGACTCAATCTCAGAGGTCTTTTTCATCCTAAATAATTCTCTGAAGCCAGGCTGCTGTTTGTGGCCCCTCCATCCCTGCCTTGGTGGGGACCTGTCATCCATGGGTGACAATGCAGCACACACCACCGTTCCTCTGCACTCACCAAGAAGGAAGGGGGGCAGGAATTAGGATTAGTAACACATTAGGAAGAGCATTGCCAGCAGGTTGAGGGAGGTGATTCTGCCCCTCTGCTCAGCCCTCTTGAGGCCACATCTGGAGTGCTGTGTCCAGGTCTGGGCTCCTCAGTACAACAGAGACGTGGAGCTCCTGGAGTGGGTTCAGCAGACAGCTACAAAATTGATTAAGGGACTGGAGCATCTCTTACAAGAAATGACTGAGCTGGGCCTGTTCAGCCTTGACAAAAGATGACTGAGAGGGGACCTCATCATTGACCGTAAGTATCTGATGGGAGAGTGTCAAAAGAACACAGCCAGGCTCTTCTCAGTAGTGCCAAGCAGTGGGACAAGAGGCAACGGGCAGAAACTGAAGCACAGCAAGTTCCACCTGAACAGGAGGAAGAACTTCTTTACCGGGCGGGTGACCACGCACTGGAACAGACTGCCCAAGAGAGATGGAGTTTCCTTTACTGGATATTCCAGAACGGTCTGGACACGATCCCGCACGACGCGATCAGGGGGACGGCCCAGCCGCAGCAGCGAGCCTGGCCCAGCCCCAGCCCTAGCCCTGAGCCCGGCCCAGCCCCAGCCCTGAGCCCGGTCCCGCCGCGGTCCGTGCCCGCCGGCCCCGCTGGGTGCTCGGTGCGGCCCCGAGGGCGCCCCCAGCGGCCGTTCGGGGCCGCGCCGCGGGCACGGCGGGGGCGCCGCGCGCGGGCCGCGCTGTTTCCAGGGCGACGGCTCGCAGTGTTCCGGACCGTACCATTGCGCAAGCGGCGCGGGGGGGTGTGTGTGCGGGCGCGGGGGGGGGGGAACA
>JAWWLV010000045.1:67523230-67575206 GCA_035041135.1 Platyrinchus mystaceus | reverse complement strand
CGGCGGCGGCAGGAGGAGCGCGGCGCGTAGCGGAAGGCGGGCGGGCCCCGGGCGGAAGCGGGCCGGGCCCGGCGGCGAGGGGGGCAGCGGCGCGGCGGGGGCGGCCGGGCGCGCGATGGAAACGCACATCTCGTGCCTGTTCCCCGAGCTGCTCGCCATGATCTTCGGGTACCTGGAGGTGCGCGACAAGGGCCGCGCGGCGCAGGTGTGCACGGCCTGGCGGGACGCCGCCTACCACCGCTCGGTGTGGCGGGGCGTGGAGGCCAAGCTGCACCTGCGCCGCGCCAACCCCTCGCTCTTCCCCAGCCTGGCGGCGCGGGGCATCCGGCGGGTGCAGATCCTGTCGCTGCGGCGCAGCCTGAGCTACGTGGTCCAGGGCATGGCGGACATCGAGAGCCTCAACCTCAGCGGCTGCTACAACCTCACCGACAACGGGCTGAGCCACGCCTTCGTGGCGGAGATCAGCTCCCTGCGCTCACTCAACCTGAGCCTCTGCAAGCAGATCACGGACAGCAGCCTGGGCCGCATCGCCCAGTACCTCAAGGGCCTGGAGGTGCTCGAGCTGGGCGGCTGCAGCAACATCACCAACACCGGCCTCCTGCTCATCGCCTGGGGCCTGCAGCGCCTCAAGAGCCTCAACCTGCGCTCCTGCCGGCACCTTTCCGACGTGGGCATCGGGCACCTGGCGGGCATGACGCGCAGCGCGGCCGAGGGCTGCCTGGGCCTGGAGCAGCTCACGCTGCAGGACTGCCAGAAGCTCAGCGACCTCTCGCTCAAGCACCTGGCCCGCGGGCTGGGCCGCCTCCGCCAGCTCAACCTCAGCTTCTGCGGGGGCATCTCGGACGCGGGGCTGCTGCACCTGTCGCACATGAGCAGCCTGCGCAGCCTCAACCTGCGCTCCTGCGACAACATCAGCGACACGGGCATCATGCACCTGGCCATGGGCAGCCTGCGGCTGTCCGGCCTCGACGTCTCCTTCTGCGACAAGGTGGGGGACCAGAGCCTGGCCTACATCGCACAGGGCCTGGACGGGCTGCGCTCCCTCTCCCTCTGCTCCTGCCACATTAGCGACGAGGGCATCAACCGCATGGTGCGGCAGATGCACGGGCTGCGCACCCTCAACATCGGCCAGTGTGTCCGCATCACCGACAAGGGCCTGGAGCTCATCGCCGAACACCTCAGCCAGCTCACGGGCATCGACCTCTACGGCTGCACCCGCATCACCAAGCGGGGCTTGGAGCGCATCACCCAGCTGCCCTGCCTCAAAGTGCTCAACCTGGGACTTTGGGAAATGACTGAGAGTGAGAAAGTCAGGTGAGACGAGGAGGGCGCCCTGAGACCTCCATCTCCTCTGGAGGGACTCACTGACTGACTGACTGACTGCTGCAGAGGAGGAGAGAAAGAGAGAGAGGGGCACGCACAGAGTCATGCTACCCACGCACTCTGGCACCACAGGGGGGAACACAGAGAAAGAGAGTATATCGTCAACCCTTCTGTGCTGCCTACCTACCCTTGCTGTGGAGGAGGAGGAGGAGGAGGAGGAGGAAGGGGGAGCAGGAGGAGAGAGAGAAGGCACCTATCCATTTTCCAGGTCATGCCTCAAGCTCCACGCTGGGGAGACAGAGCTCTCCCTTCCCACAGCATCCTTCCCTGCGGAAGAGGTAGAAGCCCACACTCTTTATGCACTGGGGCTAGAGACACCCCTCTTTATCCCCACTCCCTGATTCCATCCCCTCGCGCACTAAGGATGGATAAAGACAGACCCTTGTTCTGCCATGTATTCAGAATAGATTATTTTTGGGTTTTATAAAGGAGAGTGGGAATGGAGATGGGAACAAAAAATAATAACAGCAGAAAAGGCTTCCTAGCTACATTTGTGTCCCCAGCCACCCAGTCATCCCGGGCTGGGCACAGACACAGCTTTTGGTCAAACAACCATTCCACCTCTGCGCTTGCCCCTCCCCTGTCCACACATTTGTGACAGAAATACTGCTCCCTAGGTACATTTATTTTTTTTTTCCTTTTAAATCTGTTTTCAGTCTCCATCTTATTCTCTGCTGTGGGTGGATACAACCTCCCACTATTCCAGTTCTCCACTGCACTGAGATTAGCGATAGCTACAGCCTCTCCTTTTGTCAGTATGTTTCCATGTCATCCTGCACTGTGGTTAATGGAAAAGCCTAGGCACTTCATTCTCTCTCCCCATCTCTCTACTGGAGATGAAGATACCATTTCCTCCTTCTCCTGTCTCTGTGGGGACTGGACACAGGCCCCAGTCTCTTAAGCCTTCCTGTGCACTGGGGGACACTGAGAGTTACGGAGACTTGTCTTCCCTTTCATCATTCTCTCTTTTTCTCCCCTCCTTCTTCTTAGCAACAGGGATAGACATATCCAGCTACATATCCATTCCTCTTTGGATTGGGGGTGAGCAGGTAGAAGGGGTTTTTAGCTCCCTTCTACCCAGGGAACTTAAGGAAAAATCTCCAGCTTCATTTCTGCTTCATTTGAGATACTGTGACCTGTTTTTATTTTGAAATGCATAAAAAAAATTACTGCTACAAAAACAGCCTCTTACTCTGCCATCTCTCCCTTGCTTACATCCTGTAACTGATCCCAGTTCACTCATTCTCCCCTTTACAGTATTCATTTTCTTACATGGTTTTATTTTTAAAGACATATGAAGTTGCTGTTCTTGTGGATTTTTAAGTACATTTTTTTTTCTGCTGAATATATTCTATATATATAAATATATATATGATGTCTGGCTACCTCGTTTTAATTTGTTACTTTTTTTTTCCCCTCCTCAAAAGCCCTGGAATTCTTACAGGAAAGAGATTTTGAGACTGAAACATTTTTGTGCCTAGACTGGAATAACGCCCCTTGGGTTTGTTCTTTTTGCCCCTCCCCCCCCCCCCCCCTTTTTTTTTTTTCATTTTTGTTTTCAGGCTTACCCTACTGTGTCCCACCTTCACATTTTGGTTGTGCCTCTCCCTCCCTCTCCACTGGGGACTGGGGACCCAAACTGTGCTTCTGCATTTTTACTCTTCTAGCACAAACATGTAACATGAGAATCCATGCTGAGGATTGGGCTACTGTTAACAGAAATGTGTAAAATGCAAGTTTGTTCAAAAAAAAAAAAGTTAAATATATGGATATATGCAAATGCTTTCCCCTCCCCTCCTAAACCACCTACAAAAGGTCACTATGCCAGCCTTCCTGTTTGTAGGTGGAGAGGAGCAGAGCTGGCCTACAGGCCCTGAGGCTGCAATGTGAAGGGGAGGAGACTGAAGTTCATCTGTCTTATCTCTGTTCTGTCAATAAAATGGAGCTGGGTCTTTAGATTATTTTTTAATTATTATTTTAAAGAGGAAGAGCAAGTTTGGGTTTGGGGGTTTTTTTGTTTTGTTTTGAAATATCTTGGCTTTTTTTTTGCTCATCTGTTCAAAATCTCAAATCCTCCACAGTAACAGGCCAGACCATGGAGTTAACGCAAACCCAGAGACCCCTATGGATTAATTGTACTGTTTGTGAATTTGTATAAAAAAAATAACAAAGATCCTCTTAAAACATTTTATATTCTTACAGTAAAAGGTTAAACATATTTATATAATAAAAGAGGAAATATGAAGTATGTTTTTGAAAAAAAAAAAAAAAGCCGTATCTGTGTTGTCTGTGCTTTTTAAAGATGTGTATCTGTATCTGTTGGGTTTGGTAAGTACAGCCTTGTGGCCGAGGGTGGGAGTTCAGGGCTGCTTGATCTTGTGAGGGATGGAGGAGGAGAAGGAAGGAAGAGAGCCCGGTGCCTCCTGTGCAGGATGTTGAGTAACATCATCATGAAGAGTTTGTAAGGAAGGGGTTTGGCAGGACCAGCCTTGTCTGCGAGGGTGCTTGGCAGCATCCCTGGGGACAAACCCAGTTCAGCTGCTTATTGGTGTGAAGCGTCAGCTGAGTTTGAGGTCAGACAAACCAAAAGTGCTGAAGCTTGCTTGCAGCTGAACTGACTGCTCAGAGATAGAGGAAGACATTTGTGAGTGGGGGAAGAAGGGATGTGGTTTTTAATTTGTTTTAAGCTCCAGGTAGATGGTATGGTAGAGGGTTTTCTAGTAATTTAAATTGAGGCCCTCCCTGGATGGAAGACCCATCCAATAAAAAACATTTCACAGCAGTGACAATGACCGAAAACCTGTGCCCTTGTGGACCTGGGAAATCTGAAATATCTTGGTTGATTTCCACTGCCCAGGCAAAGATTAAAGAGAAAGTAAAGTGGGACCGTGTTTAAAAAAAAAAAAAAAGTTTGAATAATCTAAGATGTCCTTTGTCCTATAGCATAATCTTTCTCCTCTACGTATGACTTTTAACCCGGTGGGGTCCCTTTTTAGCCTCCACAACATGGGGTGTTTTATTGTTGTTGGAGATGGAGCTTAAGCGGTGTTTATAGGGCAGCGACAAAGCCCGTCTCCCCCCAGCCCGGCGTCGGGGCTTGCTCGCCCGCTGCCCCCTTCCTGCCTCGAAGGAGGGGGAATGCGAAATGGTGGAAGAAGCCGGAGCCATTGTTCAGGAAAGTTAAAAGAGGAGCTGTCCTTGCTTGCTTGCTCAGTCATGCATACTCAATCTGGCCGGGCCCGGGTCCCTATGGAAAGGAGGAGGGCGATTCTTCCCCTCTTTTTAACATTCCTCTCCAGGCCTGGCTGTATTTAAGCTGCTTTCCTCCGCGCCGAGGAGGAGGGAGGGGGATGGTCTGAAGTTCCTGTACATTTGCATTTTAAGCACTTCCAGCACTGAGCAGGCCACTTTGTTCCCCCGCTCCAGCAGCCCTGGCCTGGTGCTGCTCCAGGTGGGTTGGATGCCCTACCAAAGCAGGTCCTCTCCGTGCCCGGGCCTGCCCTGGGTGCTCAGCCTCTGCCTCCACAGGTATTTTGGCTGAGGCTGGACTGGACTTACTCTTTTGTTGCCAGCTCTAACCACCTCACCTCTTTTATGTCAGTGCCACATTTCAAAGGGGAAAATTGTGCCTGACTCTGGCCCTCTTAAAAAGAAACACCATCTCCTCTGCATCCTAAGGACCTTGACTATCTCAGGGTTTGGACTTTGAGGTGTATGTTGTTTTATTCCCTCCTTTCCAAGACTTCCAAGCTTTCTGCTGGGAGTCCATCACAAAAGCTGCATTGTTCGCTTTAGGGAAAGCCACCACAATTGGATCTAATTGAGCCTGACACTATATCCATCTTCCTCTACTTGGAGGGAGGTATGGGGTCTGTCTTTCCTGCGTTAAGAAAAGAGTTTACAGTAACATCTTGATGGAAAAAGAGCATGTATGTAAATGTTATAAACAATGGGAATTCCAGATCAGGTTCCAATAACAGCTGAAAACATAATTGTTCCTGGAGTCAGCAGCAGTCCCAGCCAAGGATGGGGAGTGATAAACCTCTCTAAGGTAGGTTTGTTTCTGCTGGGTTTGAATGAAAACAGCATCTCCTTAATAAGGCCCATGTTCACATGGTTAATGGTGGGACAGCTATGTCTAAATATAATGTGCGTGCTCATAAGCTTTGTAATCAGAACTAGGACAGTATTGTTTTTTCCTAAAAAATCCCCCAAACTTCTTCAACCAACTTATATAAAAGAAAAACAAACCAAAAGCATTGCCCAGATGGCTTGACATCCTCTTTAAGGGGAACCCAGGCCAAAGGAAACAGCCAAAACCAAAGCCTCCCTGAAGCCCAGCACTGGGCTGTTCCCGTAGATGGAGCAAGTGCTCCTCATACCTTCCTCTCATGCACCAGCATGACAGTACCTTGAGACAGAGAAAGGCCAGCAACCATTGACCAATTACCACACAAACTGCTCAGCATAACAAGGAAAATTCCACTCTCTGACCACTCTTGAATTTTTGAACATGACTCAGCTGGCAACTGGGGTAAAAAACCGTAAAAAACACCCCGCTAGTTGGAAATGAGCTGGAAGTCTCCTGTCTGTGTCAGCGAACCCACAGTGTCCCAGTGGTGGCTTTGGTGCCAGCCTTCACTGCTGTGCCCAGCAGAAGAGCTCCCAGCCATGCTTGGCTGGGGCAGCAGGGCCCCTTGCCTACAGCTGCACAAGCCAGGCCGTGGAAGATGAACCAGGCACCTGCTTTATGGACCATTGGCTCTGGGGAGCAGAGGGGCCATGCTCAAGAGGTGGTGGCAGAGAGCAGGGCAGAGCAGAAGCCATGTGAAGGAGGGACAAAGTGACTGATCAGGAGAGGAGGTGGCCAGGGACTGAGGGGCAGCAGCTGCAGTGAAGTCCTGCATGTGCATGGGGGTCCCTGGTCCGCTGCAGCAGCTGCTCCCCTGGCCAGATCCATGGCTGGCTCCTCTCCCTGGGAGACGGGAAGGAAAAGCAGGCTCCACCTGGGTCCTACTGCCCTTGGACTAGCACATGGGAGGTCCATGCATGACAGATTTATACATTTTATACCATCCCACTCCACGCTGTGGGTTCAGCTGAATCAGTTTGTCATGGTGATTCTGGGGTCCTTTGTTTCGCCGGTAATAAATAACGGGGTCACGGGGCAGCTGTCAGGCAAACCACCTGGGGCCTGTGCTACGACCAGAGGTGATCTCTGTGCTAGATAGGATAGAGCTTACTATTGAACCTGCCCTTTGGAGGTCAGGGAAGGGTTAAAATGAGAGCTGGGTGGTCAAAACACCCACAGTTTTTGAAGCCAAAAGCTAGAATTTAGCACAGGCTGCCATTAACAGCTCAAGGGTAGATGTCCCTTGGATCCGGCAGCCTCGCTACGTGCATATGTGGGATGCTTCTAAAGCAAAGTCGACCTTTTTTTTGTTTTCTCTCTGCCTCCTCCACCTTAAATGCCACTCTTTTAGCCAGCAGCTCTTTACTAGTGCCTTCTGTGGAGGAAAAAGATAAATGGATAAGCTCAGCTGGGTGGTGTGGGCTGGATGTGAGGACCCCTCAGCACACCAGTGAGGCCCCACGCCAGAGCTGCTGGCTGGGCTGCAGGACACTCCCCACCGTGGCCAGCCAGCAAGGCCGTCCTGCTCAATTCCCCAGCCCCAAGCTGCACGAAAGAAAGAGCTGGAGAGGGTTCATCAGGCTCCTGTGCCAGAACTTAGACTCCAGCCACGTTTGGCAGGAATGCTAGTGTTTCTCCCCCTTCTTTAATTAAATCTACCAAATGCATTAGCTGAATGACAGCCCAAACTGAAAAAAAACACAATTGAGATTTTGAAAAATCCGAATCTGATCTGTCCCTGAAAGAGAAAGATGAATGGAAATGGGATTTTCCTAAAAAATTTCCTAAAATCCTCAGTGTGTCTTGGAAAAGGTGTCAAAAGTTTAATACCAGGGCCTGGACACATGCCCTGAGTAAGTATTTCCACATGAGAGGGTTACCGAGACATAAACCAAACTCACATTCTGCTACAGAAACTAACTCAGATCTAGGAATGGACAACTCCTCCTAGTTATTTTCCTTCCTCTGAGTCTTGTTTCTCCAGGCACAGTCTAGTGATTTCACAATGAAGCAATTTCCCCTCCCAGCTTAAAAAAAAGAAACAAAACAAAAAAAACCCCAACAAAACCCCAAACAGATTTTATCTAAGCTCTGTCCTCTTCCTCTCTCATCTTCACCTTTCTCCCCCAAAATGTCCCAGCTTTACAACCCCCGGGTAACTTCAGGGGCACGGCAGTTGGCACGTACAGACAGCACCACACAGACACACTGATAACAGCTCTGCAGCCAGCAGGCTCTCTGCTTGTTCAGTGAGCTGAAATGCCAATAAATCCCTGCCATTATCTCTCTTTGTGACAGCCACAGTGGCATTACCGGCACCCCAGCTTCAGCGTGAACCTGAGGTGCATCCTTCAGCGTTATAAACTCCTCCTGCCGCACATTGGGTAGAAGGCTCCTAAGGCTGTCGTGCCACAGGTGAACTGGTTTCCTCTGCTCCTCCAGACTCCTGGAGCTGCCAGGGATGCAACGCCTGACTCCCAGCTCTGCCAAACCTCCATCCGCTTAGTTAAAGCGCCCTACGCAACACCGATCCCTGTGCCAATAGACCGGAGCTGACGGGGCACCACGAGATCCCCGGGGCCGCCGCCTGTGACACCGGCGGGGCTTCCGCGAGCGCACGGGCTGGGTGGAGCACCCCGGTCCCCGCCGCTGCCGGGACCGGAGCAGCCGCCGGTCCCGCCGCGCCCCGGGGTCCCGCCTGCAGCGGCGGCGGCGCCCCGGCAGGCGGCAGCATTGCCCGCCGAGTGCGGCCCCGCCGGCCCCGCGCGGGTGTTCCCTGGAATCGGTGGCTTTCCACGGGGCTGCTGCGCCGTGAGAAGTCCACGCCAGGGTGCCGGGGGAGGGGGGAGGGGTGGAGGTGGTCATCTGGGGCGTCAAGTGGGAGGGGTGAGAAATGGGATGGACGGATGGATGAGAGGGCCCCGTTTGGCAACCCCGGACCACGGCTGTGCGAATGTGATACCCATCGGTGTGGCCGAGGTGGAAGGTATCAACGGATGGAGAACTCTATTGCTGCTCATCATCGTCATCACCACCACCATCAGTATCTGGTGGTGGCGAAGGGTCCTGAGGGTTTGCACCGTAAACCAAAACGGGAAGCCACACTTGGTGTAGTTGCACCAGTCACAGAACCACTGAATGGTCTGGGTTGGAAGGGACCTTACAGGTCATCTCGTTCCAACCCCCCTGCCATGGGCAGGAACACCTTCCACTAGAAGGTGGTTGCTTAAAGCCCCATCCAACCTGGCCTTGAACACTTCCAGGGGTGGGGCATCCATAGCTTCTCTGGACAATCTGTCCCAGTGCCTCACCACCGTCACAGTAAAGAATATTTCTGATACCTAATCTAAATGTACACTCTTTCAGTTTACAGCCATCACCCCTTGTACTGTCACTAAATGTCTTTATAAAAAGTCCCTCTCCAGCCCTCTTGTGACCCCTTTAGGTACTGGGAGGTGCTCTAAGGTCTCTCCAGAGCCTGTTCTTCTCCAGGTTGAACAACCCCAACTCCCTCAGCCTGTCTTCATAGAATTGCTCCAGCCCTCTGATAATCTCCACGATACTCCTCTGGACTCACTCCACCAGGTCCATGTCCTTCTTATGTTGGGATGTGCATCAGTGCACCCCACTGTTGTGTGAGAGCCTAACGTCCCAGCCTAACAGGCTGCCTTCTGGAAAACATCCACCCTAGACTTAGCACTTCAGCTTGAAGCCTGCATCTCTTGACATCTACAGCTTGACACCAAGAAAATTATTTTGTTTATTTGGTTTTCTAAAAGTGTGCAAGTGTGAGAATGGTAATGGAGCAGGACCAAACTTAAACTAATGCTTAGATTATTTTATTTCATGTTGTGCAGGGCTTTGCTATGTTGTTGGCACAGATACTCCACTGGGTACCTCTGTAGTAATGAAGGTATCTGGAGCTGTGTGGACGTGTCCTTTTTAACACGTAGACTTGAACAGTCTTTTTTTATCCAGTTCTCACACTGCTGCTACAGATACAGTGATGGTATCTTTTTCAGAAGCAACTATACCTTACAATTTAGAGAATTAATAATTAGCTTCTGCAGGCTCATTATACACACAAATGTCAGAAAGAGAAATATCAGCATTAATGGGAAAGAGAGGTGGAAGCAACTTGACTAAGGTTATGTCCCAGACTCGCACATGGTCAAACAGTGCCTGGCATCAAGTTCTTCCACCTCCATTCCTGCTGGTTTCTGTCACTTGGAGCAGCAAAAACAGAAATGAGTTTTCCAGCCTAAGGTAGCCCTGGAGAGGCAGAGTCAGGACACAGAAATACTAAGCACAGAGGACATCTTCCTACTCTTCCCACGGCAGGCTGAGCCACCCAGGGCCCCAGAAGTGCTGGTGTACGAGTGTGGGCTGCAAAAGAGCTCCCAGTAGCAGGAGCCCCTCCAACAAGCCATCCATCTCTCCCTGTGCAGACTCTCCAGCCGTCATGGCTTTTATTTCAGGCAGCAGCGAGTCTCACCGAACAAACGCGGAGCTGACAGAAAGCGCCGCCCTGACGGCCCTGAAGGCCAACGTCCCGTCACAACAACAGGTAGGGCTCGGATTGCAGCTCTCCCAGCTGCTCCAGCTACATCTTCACCACGACTGTCCCTGCAGCGAGGCTCGGGGACCACCCATGCGGATCAAAGCCACGGGCACTGCACGGTCCTTAAGGCTGCAAATGCTGTCTCCCCTCACGGATTCCCTTCCCAAGAGGCACCTGTCCATTAGCACACACTCGCCCAGACCACACCAAAGGCCAACCAAGCGACAGCGACTTTCGATCTCCAGGCCCAGACCACATGGTGCGAGGCCTTGTGCCCAGGCTGCCCTGTCCCTTGCCCTCACCTCCACTGGTTTCAAATGCAGCGTGCCAGGAGGACACTGGGGGGGAACGTTGTAGGGGACATCATCTCCCGCCCACACCTGCCAGGGATTCAGTGAGACAGGGGGAGGCTGCATGTGAGCGGCTGGGTGTAACTTCCACCCTGTCCCTGGTGCCAAAAACAAGCATGTTAAAGCTAATCTACCCCTGTCTCAGCTCAACTGCTTTTCTGTGACTAAGCCCCTTATAATGGTTTTACTAAAATCCCCTTTTGATGGAAAAAATCCCAGCTGGAAGTTTCGGGCAGCGGCACAATGTGCAAGTCTGCGTGTCCCTTTCCCCAGCTTCACAAAAGCCTCTAATCGAGTGGAAAATTTGCTGGAGGCCAGAGGTTTAGGCCTGCAATTATTTTTTAAGGGATTATCAGGAGAGAATGGGGGTACTTACGACCCTCCCTCTCTTTGTGCTTTGCTCTGTGCCGCTTTCAGATGGACTCAGCCAGAAACCTAAACCACCGCAGCTGGATCTAGCAAAACCAGGGCTCGGTTGGGCAGCTTGCCTCCTCTCTCTTATAGGACAGATCCCAGACTCCAGGTTAGATGAGTCCCACTCCAGCAGCATGCAAGGAACAGAAGCGCTTTTCCACAGAAGTAACACTGCAAGTTTTTTGGTTTTTTTTTTTTAAGAAAAGCCTGAGAAAAAGCAAGAAATTCCAGTCCCGCGAGCCTCAGGGAACTGAAAAACCAAGGAGCCAGGAGGGATGAGGTCCACTGGACAGGCTGGGCTTTGGCTCTGCAAAGCCATTATGCAGGAGGTCTTACACAAGTTACTTGCAGCAAGCTCCAAAAAAGACTTGGCACGGCAGACGTGCGCGCTGTAACACCCAGCTTTTGAGGGCTTTGCTCCAAGGGTGGATCCCGGCGTTAGGGTCCTCGGTGCTATTGCGGCCTCTGAGAACAGTCAAACACCACTAAGGATCCAAAACAACTCCTTACCGGGCACAGAGCCACTTCCTGTCAGCACGTTTAGCATGGGCAGGCCAGAGAAGAAGCGCCGCTGGCCCTCGTGCCTGGGGAGCTCCGTACCTTGCTCAGAGCTGCTGGGAACTGTCTGTGCTCACACACGACCTGAAATCAGGTGCTTCTCCTCTACCACCAAACTGTCATGCTCCCACTTGCCTAACAGCAAGTGAGCCGTACCCAGAGGAAGCAGCGGCGTTCCCTGCATCCCTAGTAGCCTAAGGAAGAAGACGACCTGCTTTAATTCCTGTCTCCCTTTGTGGCACTTCAAACCTATCCCTCCCAGAGAAGGCACTAACCACCAGGCCTCAGGTAAGGGCCAGGAAAAAGGGCTACTCTTCACTATTCCCATAGAAGCCACGCTAGGGTGTGGATGCTCCAGACTTGGATCAAGGAAGGAAGTGTATGAATGAAGCAATGGCTATAGCCCACAGGCCTCTCGGCGTGTGGCATAAAGAACCCATTGGTCAAGACAGGGAAACGGGTTTTGATCCCTGAGCTTTCCAACCATTCAGCTGCTATATAAAATGTTTCAACAGAAAGTGGCAGCTGCCACTGTGTTTTCTCCTTTGTTGCGTGCGTGTGTGCTGGGTGTGCTCTGAAAGCACCTGGGGAGGCTCAGGAGCCAGGGCTCTTGCTGTCTGAATCATGATCAGACTCATCAGTTTTGGGCAGGCACGTAAGTAAAGCGCTCAACACCCAAGGGGTGTTAAAGTGAAAATAATTAAAAAAAAGAAACCACCAGACAAACACAGAGAAAAAGTCAAATGAGGCATGTGTGGAATTACGATGCCTCCAGGAGCTAGGTGGTGCCTAAGCTGGGGATTTTGATTTGGCAATTCTGAATGCTGCTTAAATGTCATTTGGTTTTGTTTTGATTTTTTTTTTCCTTGGATCAGTTTTTTTGCTCCTCTCTTCCCATTTCTCTCCATCCACACAGACACTGTTTTCAGAGTTTTAAGACAGTAAGGTAAATGACAAATGGCCTGGCCTGCTCAAAATTGCTCATTAAGGCTGATATGCTTTAACATACTCTCTACATGTCCAACTCCTGCAAGATGGATGAGTCTACTGTCTAAGATAGTTTGAGAACTTCAGCATCCAAAGGTGAGGAATGCAGAATTGCCAGTAACTAGGATAGGATGTGATCTGTGTGATTCACTAGTGGCACGAGAAATCAGGTGAAGACTCAGGTCCAGCTCCAACTTCTCACTCTAATAAACTGAGCACTGTGCATAGTGCCACAGGAGTCCTCCTTTACTACTTCCAAGGAAGATCTTTCCCCTAGCCTGCTGTTCCCGAGTACCATCAGTGAGCCTTGCGCTTGGAGTCCCAAGTCTTTCTGTCTATAGACAGTCTGCTGTCCACAGGTAACCTTGGAAAGCCCTACTTACAGTATCACTGAAACACTGTGGTCTTTCAGAGATCACCACCCAAATTCTGCACAGAGGCAGGATCAAATATACTCATATCATTCCTGACATTACCTGTTCCTAAAACCTTCCCTAAAGGCACATAGCCTGAAGCCCCTTTACTCAACCACTTCCAGTTTACTTCTAATAACATTTTTCCCTATCCACCTCAAATATTTTACTTTTTCCTCCAGACTAAGCCATGTTTTTAATGCTTTCCACAACTGGCGACAGAAAAGAGTTGAGGAGTTTTCTGTTTCAGGCAACCTCTTAGGGCCTGGACGAACACTTCTTTCCCTGAGTCCTCACACTCCTGCAGACGCACCTCAGACACAACATGGTTCAACTCCACCTCTGTGCAGCATCTGCCTTGTGAAGAGCCCACTTACCATGCTGCATTGTACAGGTGGATTTCTAGACACACGATAAACACCTCTGGAAACAGTTGTTATCCTCACAAATGTCTGTACCCTGCGAGAGTTGAAACCAGAATCCCAACAATGTAAAGCGATTTGCTCACCAGGATGTTACAACTATTTTATATTTTACAATATTATAATATTTTTATGGTATACATTATAATAAAGATACACTTGTAAATATAATAAAGATGCCACTTGTAAATTGTTAAGGCTTCGTAAGACTTACAGATAACTCTGTCTTAGCACTTCCATTACTTTACTTTATAGATCCCTGCCAGCCCCACTCCTTTATCCTCTTTACAGGTGTTCTCTCACACCCCTTGATCTAACAGCAGCATTCCCCAAAAGAGTCAACAGGGACCATATTTCTGTCCCCTAGCCAGGGGCCACTGATGGAGACACGAGAGATCTGCTCAATAAGACTGCAGATAACCAGCGTTTCACAGGCAGCTGCACACAGTAGAATGATCTTATTCTTTCTAGCATCACTTTACAATTCAAGTAAAAAGAGGGTACTGACAGGCCATGACAACTGGAACCACTCCTGTTCAAGCTGAACACTGCACCAAAGCTATCCTAGCATGAGCATTACAGACCTTTGAACTTCATGGGCTCTTGTCAACTCTGACACCCGTACAGGATGTCCCACATCATGAACAGAGTGAAAAACAAAAAGCCCTTTCCAGCTCTCAGAGAAGGAGTTCTGCTGTCACTGTACTCAGAGACAGTATGGGGTACAGGCAGGTACTTGTTTCCTACTTGCAGTATCACTGCTATTTTTGAGACACAATTTCAGCTCTGGGCTCATTGCTAGAGCAGCAGAACAGAAATGCTGAGCTCCAGTGCAGTACAGAAATAGTGTTACTCATCCAGGAAATTACAGCTCCGCGTCCCACACACAGCATTACCCTCGGGTCTACATATGCAAGGCAATGGGCATCAGCCACACTGGAGTGAGGCAAGCAAATGGCTTGAATTCCTAAAACTCCAGGTACTCAGATGTCCCAGAGCACCGTAGGAGCTTCTGGTGACTTGTACCTCTCATGAAAAACAACGGAGTGGATTCTGTTCCAGGCTCTCCACATGACTTCAGGCAAGTCCTGCCACCCCTCTGCATCTCAGCTGCTTTGTGCTTCAACTGAGAGTATTATGCAGCTGTGAGAATAGAAACACTTATTTTTGGAAGCTCAAAAAAGTACTCAAGACCTCTGCACGGACATCATCAGAGAAGTTTCAAACATAATCGTTGACATTCCCGTGCCCAGGGCACAGCACAGGAAATCTGTCAGAGCCTCCCAACTAGGCCTGAGGAAGTCCCAGCACATGTTCATTTCTGTTCCCTCCATGCCATTTCCCTGAAGAATGGGCCTTGCAGACAGAAGGGTTTCAAAATATGTCTGAATAACTGCACTAGAGCTGTGTTGTGTCACACAGGGGCTCGGTGTTGAAAGAATTGTCTATATGTTCAGCTGCATATTGTTACAAACATTTAAAGAAGCTGCTGTTTCCAAAAAGGAAGAAGTTCTTATTATTATGAAAGCTGGGGGTTTTCCAGGGTTGCTGGTGTGTCAGCAATGGATCCAGAGCCAGGATAGATAATCACAGTAGAAATGATAGGCAAATCTACAAGTGCCTGAGGACCACCTACGCAACATCTGCATGTCTCATAAACCAGGTGTTGCTCCCTGGAGCGCATAATTTGGGCATGCATTCCGTGTGCCACTCCTACCACCTCCTGGCTCCCTCCAGGACAATGTCATGCACTGCCTACAGCTACGTGCAAAGCGAGGAGTGCCAACCCCAGTTCAGAGAAATCTGTCATTTACCAAGAATATGTTGTGTCAGTGCAAAACTAGCCCACAGCTGGGAATTGGCAGGACATATTTGAGGTATCGCACGCACAGAGGAGGAACAGAAAAACTGCTTTGCCCACAATTACCCAAAAACTGCAAGCAGTTTAAGTCAAAGACTTAAAAGGAGGCACACAGAGAAGTCAGGAGTCAGGCTCCAAGAGAGACACAGATTGACACTCCAGTAAACAGGCTTGTTACAAAGCACTAAATGCAAAGAGGAGTTTATCCCAGCAGCAAGTGCCATGCTGCATAAAGACAGGCTTTCTTTAGAGAGGCAAATGCATCTCGGCACGCCCAGCATCTAACACAGCTCTGGTCACTTAGTCCATGGATCCTACCACACTTCAGGGATGGGAACATCTCTCCTTCATCCACTAGCTATTCTCAAAAGCTAAGGGTGAAACCCTGGCAATAGTTCCACCCTTCTTAAAAAAAAAAAAAAATTAATAAAAAAACCCAAACAACCTGAAAACAACACATGCAAAACAACAAAGAAAAAACCAAAAAAACATCCCTAGTCAGGAATCTGCTACACCACAGAAAAGTGAAGGTGGCCATGGAAAGGGGTTCAGCACATGGATGCAGTTCTGGAGGAATTTTATTTTAATAAATATGTATAACTCCAGGGGAAAAACCTCTGTCAATACAAATCCTATGGAAAATATTGCTCCAGTAGACAGAAGAGAGACCAGTTCTGTTTGTGTATTCAGGCACTGTATATATGAAGATATTTTAGAGGCCTCTATACTTAGCCATTGTGGTTTCAATCTTTCCCAGGCCAGAGGTAGCTGTGTAAGCATATAGTCAGCATTGGCTAAACAAGTACTTTTAAACCATACTATTATTACTAAGTTCGTTAAAGAAGGCTTCTTTTTCTTTTTTTTTTCTGTGTGTGTGAATCTATAATTCCAGATAAAACCGTTAAAAAAAACCCGCCAAAACCCAACACCCCTTCCAGCCCTTAGAGCTGTGTTTTTTTCAGTATCTCTTTATATTTAACTGCAGCCAGACCACTTCAGATCATGATTTCATCTGATCCTCAGCAGGGTGGCACCGCTGGGTCCCGGGGAAAGCAGGGTCCCTCAGGAAGCGATGCGGGTGACTCAGGCAGTGGAGCTCCTTCCTCTGAGTCAACACTGACCCAGTGTTTCAGCATCGTGCTGGAGGGTGCTGACCTGCTCGGCGCGTTGTCTCTCAGAGGAAATAAATGGGTGCCTGACCACACTTGTGGTTGTTAAAGACAACATGTCGCTGTTCACAAACACTGGCATTTGGCTACGTGACCGCTCCCCATGTGCGTAATTACATCTCTGCCTTCCTCCGCTTTCTGTCCTGAATTGTTTCAATGGCTCCTGTGTTTCATCCAGCCCTAAATGTGCTTCGATGGTTCGAGGAACAGTTCCAGCAGAGCCCTGAACTAAGAACCCAGAATTTTCTTGCTGACCCCACTTCTGGCTGGCTGCATAACCTAAGCATGTCTCTTCTACCTCTCTCTCCCTTGCTTTCCCCATGTGCAAAATGGAGATCATGAGAAGAATCTCTTCTGTAAAAAGACACTGGTGGAAAACCCCATATAAGACTGCACTACAAAGATGAGAGGGTGCTATTAATTAGGTACACTGATTAAACATTCTGGGATATTTTCAGTAGAAAAGGCATTAGGGAAAATAAGGGAGATTTGTAAGGAAAGCAGTGAAGTCTTTGCATTTGATATAATCATGACCTATGATCTTTCTTCAATCCAAGAGTGCCCTGGATTACGGACCAGACAGGTATTTCCCCCTTGGACATGGAGTTCAGTGGTGCCTACTTAACAGTAAATTCTCTAAAGGTGCTGAGCATTACCAGGATGTTTTTCCCCCACAGGCAACTCAGCTGCCTATAATTGCCTGAAGAAAAATTCCACCTCTTCTTCCCTAATCCCAGTGCTCTGATTGCATGCTCTGGGGACTCCATTTTGGAGCAATGTGACATTTATAATACACAGTCTGAAAAACACGAGAAAAATACACCTGGATCTGGGATTTGGCCCAAAAACTCATCCCAGGTTCATCAAAAGGTTTGTGACCCCTCTGAGCACAGTTGGGACCAAGTTACAGTTTTGCTTTGTACCTTGCAGCTTGGACAAGAAATAAATCTGATCAAACTGACTGAGGTGCACTTGGAGAGTTCCAGTTCAGTTCAAACCACAAGAGGCTGGAAACTGCCTTGAACGGAGAGCAGTCAAAGAATCCTGCACTCACCTGCATGGCAAAAGGGATCAGCTCGACACAGGTGACAAGGACTCAACAGCAAACCTGACCACTCAGAGACAGCCATGAGAACACTGGTACTGTAGGTCAAAAAGGGATTCACTTCTGAAGCAAATCCCCCACCAATCCCACCACCCATGCAGTGGTTTGCAACTTTGAGCAGCCTTAGAGCTTGCAATTTGAATTCTGTCTGAATTTGATGAAACCGCACAGGAGACTGTGCTTGAGGAGGATACCTCACGTGCATCTCTCCACATCCATGGGATCAGACAAAAACTCATCCAAAATAACACTCCCCCACCACACAGTGCTACTGCATGGGTGCCATGTCTTCAACATGTGCCATGTTCACCCTCCAGGCCCACTCTTCCTGGCCCACTCTGCCTGCCAATGCGACCACAGCCACCAGAAACTGGAGCTCAGCTGCCAGAGAACTGGAGTGCAGAGGTACAGCACTACCCGATTACTTGGGATATCTGTTTTTGAGCACCCTCTGCTGGATATTACAATTTTTAATTCTCTCCAGGCCAGCAATGCTAGCAGGCTAACTCTGATCAACCAGCAAAATGCTGGGGGTGTGGAAGCAGGAAGCCTGTCCTGAGTATCCCTGGGATGCCCCAGCATACAGTGTGCCTAATGTGCTGTGGGGGAGCCTACTCTGCACCAGCGTGTTTCCAATGGGATAAATCAGGGTTCATTGAAAACAATCAGAGCTCAAAGTCATAACAAGGAAAAGTCAAAGTCAAACCCAACAAAAGTCTTCCCCACGTGACTAAACTGCTTACAAGTCACTTAGACTGTGCGAAACATATTGCTGAAAAAAAGTGCCAATGAAACACCTAAAATGCATTGTTCCCCAAGAGGATGGAGCTGCACAGGCTCTGATGGTGTAACATTTCCTGCTGCAGCTCAGACCTGCAGAGGTCACCTAACCACCACAACACTGGAGTGGATGACTATCAAAGAGGTTGTTGAGACACCTGAGATGGTGGTTTGACAAGATGGATAAACTGTCATCTTGAATCTACAGTCCATGGGGACAACAACAGCATCCGCACATTCTACATCTCAGCCTTCAGGTGATTAGAAAACTGGGGCCACCTCTGATCCCAGCCAGGTTTATAGTAATCATTCAATGCAGAGATGTTTGGGAATGCAAGGCTTAGGCAATGACTCCTCTAAGCTAGTGTCCACTGTCAGATGTTTCAAAGGAAGGTAATAAGAGTTTTATGGGGCCAGGAAGAGCATTTAACCAGCTGCAGCTGGAAGACTGTCCAGGAGCAGGAAGCCTCATACCTTCTAAACCAGCTAGAATAAAACTAATAAACTGCGTGTAAGATTTTTATCCATATATCTAATCCTGTCTGCATTTTACTGTGTTCTCAGTCTCAATTATTTATGTGCAGTAACAGGAAAAAAAAAAAGTTTTACATGTGTCAGATGTTTTATTTCAATTTCATTGGAAACCTTGTATTATGTAAAAGTATACACAGGAATGCCTGGTTTACTTCTTCGTACTTCTAAGTTTATATACTTCTGTCATATTGCTTTTTATTACTCTTCACTCTAACGAAGGATGCATAATCTTTTCAGTCTTTCCACACCTCTAGGCATTTTCATCACCTTGTTCTGTTAATATTTGTAGCAGAGCGATCGGAAATGAACGCACGGTATTTTATTTTTAAAGACCGGAGTCCCAGAGAATCACTCGTCTTCCCACCGAAGGGACCCCACACACCCCCACTGCCAGCAGCCTCCTGCTCAACCAGAGCGAAGGGAGAGACGGAGGAAGCAGGGCTTATTGCCTCGCACCCTTCCACGCTGCAGAACGCTTGACTGCTGGAGGAGCTCTGCGCTCCCGTGCCGTGCCAGCCAGCGTCAGCTGTGGTAACACAAACGAAAAGGCATTAGCCCTGCTCCCTGCTAGGAAACAAAGTCTCCCACTCATTCCTGAGAAAAGTTAAAGGTACTCATTTCTGAGGCACTTGCGGGGTGGGTAGATACGCTCGCTGCAGTTTTCCAAAGATAGCTCAGAAATAACCTGGGAGGATCCCAGATGAAGGCTGGGTGTCTTCTTACATCTGTCTGGTTTCGGAGATGGAGTGTAAACAGTGGCACATTAGCTCAGATTAATTACAGACTGCCGGTATTTTGCTTTCATGTAGCGAGCTCCGGGAACATAACACCGCTGATAATTAAATAGCGCCTTCCATCAAAAGGCTCCAAACCACCCAGCAAAGCAGCCGAGCTGTTAAGGCAGGGCTGCTGGGGCAGCACACAGCAGAGGCTTAACAGGACGCAGGAACACAGCACGCTTGTTTAGGAAATGAGAAATTTATGCTGAAACTACAGAAGGAATTGTCACGTGTTTTATGTAAGTACTGCACAGCCAAACCTGTGCAGGATTAGCATCAGTGCCAGGAGACCCTCACCGGTCAGACCCAAAGTTTTATATCCCATGAGAAAGATCATTTCTCCCCTGATATGACTCTATTTTTTTTTTCCTGAAACAGTGGCTCAGTAATGACTGAGGAATAATTAAAAAAAATTAGTTAACTCCTACTTTGTTTTCTACAGCTATGGGGTTTCTTTGCAGCTTTCCTACACAGAATATGAACAGTGCAGAGGATTTATTGGGGAGCTAACAGCCCTTACCTAAGCACAGGTGAGAAAATACAGAACAGGAGATAGATGCCAACAGAGAAAAGCTCATGGCGGTGGGGTTAATCTTCTGTGTCACCACATCCCCTCCATCTCCTTCCACACACACCACTGCCCATTGGTTATGTGAGATTTTGTGCCAGACTCACCAGTGTCAGTACTGGGAGGTGGGTGATCAAACCTTCCTTCCCATGTGCTGTTATCACGGCTGGGTTACCACATCCTCTCTCCCTGTTAATTTCCTTTTCTGTCCCTGCTCTTCCCAGTCCTGAGGCTGCTTTTCGCTTCTTGCCCCATGCCCTCGCATTCTGCCCACTGATGGCAGGGAAGACCACAGTTGCTTTGGCTGGGATGGTCAAATGAATTGCTGCCCTAAGGTCAGGCTGCTCCCCAAAACCGCAGCCCTGAACCCATCAGCTGTTCTCTCAAAGACACCAAAACGAGAGGCCCATGTAGAAGCCAAAGGGAGAGCAGGGGCTGCTGCTTTACATTCACACTTGCAACAAGGAGCAGAACTGGGATGGAGGGGTACACATTTTTCCTGCCCAGCACAGCCTCTGGTGCCATCACCCTGCAAAAGGGGGCTGGGAACCTGAGGAACTCAGTGTCTCAACATCAGCTGCCCTTTGCAGGCTGGATCTAGGGACTGGGAACACTGACATACTGAAACACACACCAAATACCTTCAGCATTCCCAGAGTAACTCCCAGAAATTCCAGCTTGAGCATCAGCAGCATTATCGAAGGGCAAAACCACTTACTGTCCTCGTGAGCACAGCATTATCACTCTGTTTCACACAACTTGCTCTCTGTGCAGGGACAGTGACCAATCCAGCAAATTTCACCTTCCACAGCTGGATTCAAGGCAAGGCCACAGACACTCTTCAAAACCACTTAGGCTGGAACCTGCCCACTGATATGAGATGGCCAGAATGCCTGGCCGGGAGGTGATCCATAGGGATAACAGTCAGAGGGAGAAGGGCTTAAGGGGGAAAGAAGGAAGGGAGCAAACTTCACACTGGAACAGCTCTTACCTGTGAATGGTTAATTACATGCTATTATGGTTTAGTTAATAATCTGAAGTGAGACACACACTTCCAGCCAGCACTTCCTCATCTAACAGAGAGATGTATCTTTTTGGCACATTGTGCAGACAGCCTTTACTTTTCACATAACAGTTGAATAAAAGCCATGAGTACTAAGTCTATGCCACAGCATTTGATACAGCAGCTGGAGCATGCTGCTGTGGGACAGTTATTTGTTAATTTTTCCTACCCCTGCCAGAAAAACACCCTTCCCTGAGCCCAACCATACCATCACAGAAACCAGGTAATCCCAGCCACAGAAGCTGCACCAGCTCCTCAGGGCTGAGGTGGTGGTACTGACAGAGGGGAAGATGTAGGGAACAGATCACTTTGCAGATGTAAAACACCAAGCAACAAAATACAGGAAAGCCAAGGAGATACAAAGCTACCAAACTTCTACAGTATCTGTTAGGATTGTTCACTTACCTTTCACCTTCCTCAGAACCACAGGATAGTTGAAGAAGCAGGACCAGACGCAGAGCTCAGAGGGGAAGCTAAAAAAAAAAAAGTACTTCCCCTCTGCCCTTTCACGGTCCTGAGTTACAGAGAAGACACACTACACCTGGGGAGGTTCAATGTAATCCCCTGCACTCTCTGCTGCTCACAGCCATCAGTACCCAGCTGAAACCCATGAAGGAAAGGAGCCACTCAGGCTTAACAGAAGCGACAGAGCCTGGGTTACCTCCAGAAATCCCAGTTCCCAGCCCTCACGCCCATAAATGAATCCTCCAAGAGAAATATGGAATATTTTACAGTCATTTACATGAAGTTCATATCCTGGAGCCCTCAGATTCCTCACTGTAGACCCAGATGCCAGCATGCCAGAAGCCCTCTGCCAGCAAAGCTGTATGGCTTTGGTCTGCAATGTGTGGCTTGTGCTGAAGGAATATTCAGAGGCCCCAGTGTGCTGGGCACTATAAAGCACAAGACAGAAACTGATTTGCATCATTCTTATCCTGATAGATAAATAAAAAAATCTTAAACTGAAAAGCTTTCTTATCACCTTTTATAGTAAGACAAGCATATAGCAACACTGGCATTCCCCTCACTTTACAGAGGCATAAGGACGAAGATTGAAAAGCGTATTAAACAGCCAGAGATGTGAGTACAGCTTGTTAGATGTGCAGGCAGGAGATCCTGGATAGCTCATGGAGAAAGAGCAAGGGTTTCCACCCACTCCTTTGCCTGGTTAAGTCCCTGAGGATCCCCAGCAGGTCTGTGTCACCAACATGGCTACACTTGCCCTGCTGCTGTTACTTGTGTATGGCAGAAACTAGAGGAGGCTCAGGTGGACCTCCTTGAGCTGTGTCCACCCCTCAGCATTTCCACGCTGCAGGGATACCTTCCTTTCCCATGGAATCACTCCCACTGCACTAGCAGAAACAGCAGAGGACGACAAGCCAAAAAGCAGAACTAGAAATTGCAAAACCAAAGTCCTCTTTTAGTCACCAAGTTGCATCTGTTCCTCACACATTTCTTGGAGGTATACATTTCTGTTCCAACATAAGTGAAAGCCCAAGGACTCCAGTTGTCAGTTTGCTGCCAGTGCTGGAGTTCTTTCTGATATATTTAGAGCTCACAGCATCACACCAGCTCCTCTACTCATTAAGCCATGATATTTGAGCTATGACTTTTTTTTTCTGTTTTAAAGGTAACCTATATGAAGAAGCTCTCAGATTGTAAATCTGATTGCTGAACAAGAAAGATATGGTTGTCCCAATGTAATTTTGTTGCTGCAATTAGTTTGGCTTTTTATTTAGAGAGTAGGTTTTATGTCTGTCTCGCAAGGACAAACTCCCGATCATGACTAAAAATCTGGGTGAGACAACTGACCAATGCATCTGACCCAAGGCTGAAAATAAAAGCTGGCTTCCCACCTTAGTTTCCAAGTAAACTCCACCAAATGACGCAGCACCCCATACTGCATTTCACAGGCAGTGTAGATATATTTAGCCCTGGATGCCCCTCCCAAAGCTCAGTGTGGGGCACAACTGGCTGAGCAGAACCCAAGGAGGAACACAGGAAAACAAACCAGGCAAACCATCCTCTCCTACACAGTAGCGTGGCTCTTGTTTACTTGCTTTGTTTAAAACAACATAAACAAACAAGCAAAACCCCAAAACAAGGAAACTTCGCAAGAGGAGTTTTATTTTCAGGTCAGGCGGCAAACCCAAGAGTTGTAATTAGGTCTTGGAAATTAGCAGTTTAATATATTTGTGTGGTTGAGTGTTCTTTGTATTTCCATCCCAGTGCCAGAGGAGTGTAGCAGATGAGATCAGCATCTACCCTTTCTGCAAAGGCTTGTGAGAGAAAATGGTGTAAGCACCACACAAGCGTCATGGATGTATGAACATGCTGGGACTCTCCTTTCACAGGTGTGAAACTAGAGGAAAATAAGCCACTTGAACAGTGATATTTGGGTGCCAGAAGCAGCACAGTGGTTGCTTTTGGGATCTAGAACAGTGCCTAAGGGAGGTGAGTTTCAGCAGTGCATAGACAGCTAACTTGCAAATGACTTGGTGTATTCCAGCAGACATGACTCCGGGGTGGGTCACCCCAGGGCTGTGGGAGGGTTGGAAAACGAATGTAGCTCTAGGAAGCTGAGGTTTTGCCCTGAGGGCCTGGGATCTCCTGAGATCTCCTTCTCAGCCTCATCAAATCAAAGGGCAAACGAGCCAAATTACTGTGATAAAAACGACAAAAGGCAGTGGCTGCTCTGAAGCATCCACCAGCCAGGGTTTTGGCACCAGCTGGTTGAATGTGGTGATGAATCTCTTTCCCCAGAAAGCGACAGGGAGGGCTTTCTGCCTTGCCCAGAAGGGCTCTCAGCTGCCACCCAGGAACACAAGGCATCTTCTTGGCTTCCATGCTGGGCAATCTCCTGACCTCAACTAAAAAAATTTACACACGGAAGTCTTAGTAAAGACTTCCTTTTCTTCTCAAATCAGGAAAACAATCCATTCCATACCAGAAGTAAATCAAGAAATTACAGAAAAACATAACAACGAGGTTGCATGAGCAGGAGTAACCCACCAAGACCCCCAGCCTGCTTTCCCTCACATGGCTGGTTTTAGTTCAAGTCTTTGGGAACTTCTTGCTCCATAGGATGAACTTTCAGTTCAGACTTGGCCTAAGCAGAGTGTGATTCATTAAGGAGCCCTCCGTGCAAAACACAAAACAATTTCTCTTACCATTTTCCTCACTCCCAAAGGGGAGTTAATGTAGAGCCAGAGAAGGTTCATGGCCATGATATGACTTTATTCTCTGAGTAACACAAGCACAGAGACTTTTGATTTCTCAGAGTTGCACTGCCCCATCCTCTCCTGTGACAATTTAAGAGGTTGAGTGGAGTAGCTGTCTCCTAGATTCCCCAATCTTTTGCTCCTTTCCCCTGAAGAATGATCTCGAGGCCTCATTTTCACGTCCTTCTCTCAGCCAAGAGAGCCAAGCACAGCTTTTTGCTCGTGGTATTGCTGCCCCAGCCAACCAGGAGAGGAGACTACTATTTAAAGAGGTAAAGAGTGGAACTGGGATACGATCGTAATTACTGACCCCTGGGCACCCTAAAGCAGAGGACCACAACATGCTGAGGCATGAATAACCCTCCTCCTGTGGGAGAGTTGGGCACTGCTGCTCTGTGTGACCAAGAGCTAACCAGGTTTAGAAATCCCCAGACATCGGTGTCCCATTTCATAGTCCTGCAACCACAGAGACAAATAATAGTCCATAACAAACAACTTGAGGAAACCTCTTTTTCTTATCAGATTTTTATAAAAGCAATACAAGATTTTTCTCTAATCAGAGGTATAAAATCATTTACAGAAACTCCTCCGAGTAATTCCTGTCCTATAGGTTGCTTGTGCACATAATGCTGACAGTATCTATTACCCAAACACTTAAGAATGACAGGCATAGCTTCTTATCCCTGACTGGGTGAGTGCAATGCCTGGAACCAAATTTATCATGTGAATATTTGAAGTTAAGATGCCAAAATTCAGGTCCCTTCAATAGTGCTTGCTTTAGCCCGCTACCACTGTATCTGTGAGCATTTCCATAATGAAAATCACTTGTTAAAATACTCATAAAGAGAGTGGAATGCTCTTCCAACACAATCAAACACCACTCTTCCTCTAAATATTGGCCAATACTAGCCAAAAATTTTAAAATACTCACCTAGCTCATCCCTGTTCCAGTGATGTAATGTTTGTAACAGTCCCGCCAGTGCCGTACACAAGGGAGATTTCTGTGAGAACCAATCTTTTCTCCTTCAAGAATATGTCTCCTGCTCGTTTAGATTAATTGATTTCACACACAGTTGTTTATGTGTGTGGCCTCCCCTGATTTTCTGAGCTCTCTTCGCTCCAAACAAAACAGCTTAGGGTTGTAGAGAGAGCCAACTGCATTTTGGAAGAGGGGAGATAACACCTAAAAGCCAGACAGAAAAGGACGTTTCTTGCTTCAGAGACTTTTCTCTGGATTGCTCTTTGAGGCAGCCTGACAAAAGCATGCTTCTGGGGAACACCATAAAACTGCTTCAGAGACACACCGCACAGAGCCCGGCAGGGAAAAGCTCACCACAATGGTGGGAAGGGGAAAAAGTAACTTCTGAGGAGAAAGATATATGGCAGCCCTGTGAGACTGCAAACAATAGACGACCAAGAAGCTGTCTCAAGTTTTAAAACATCCTGATTTCTTATAACAGCCTGTAGCTAGACTGAGAGAGCACCAGAATCCTCATTTGTGCACTGAACATGTATCAGGCAGCTGTGCAGTGCACTACCAAATGCTGGTTCCAAAGGAAAATTTATCTTCGGAAAGAAATCTGGATATTAATTTGAAAGCACAACACAGAGCAAGAAAGATTAACTGCCCTCAGCCTCTCCAGACCAGCCATGTGGACACACCACAGATTCAATCTGCAGTGAATTACAAGTCATCACAGACAAAATATTGAAGTAGCCAGCCAGCAAAACCAGTGGAAATATACTTTTGTGGATCTGGTCAGAGAATGGAATCTCTGTTCCCCAAGAAGGGCTGGGATTTCAGCATTTGTCTGCATCCCAAATAGGGATGAAAGGTCAAAATATTATGCTATTTCATACTACAACCAAAACTCTTTTGATATGAAACTGTAGGGGCAGGAGGAAGATATTATTGATAGAAACAAAACACTCAAAATGTTTTACCAGAATTTTCTCTGTCTACTAGCACTGTAAAAACGTATGGGCCCTGATATTATCCACCAAGGATGTTAGGAGAGCTGGCTGATGTCACTGCAAGGCTGTTCTCCACAACCTTTGACAAGTCATGGAGATTTTAGGATATCCCAGAGGACTGGAAGAAGGCTAATGTCACCCCCATCTACAAGAAAGGCTTAAAGGACATTTAAGTCTGAACGTCAAGCGGAAACAGAAATCATTAGGTTTTGAAACATCACTATGGAAAAATATGTTTTTCTTCTCAAAATTTCAATTTAGAACACACCATGTTTGCTTATGAGAGCTTTTTCATTTTACCAGCTCAGTGCTTGTCTTGCTGCTTGAGGATTGGACATTTGCTCCAAGCATATGGATGTCTTCAATGGTCTTATCCACACTGGAGGTTCCCTTTAGAAGTCCAGGAATACACTGCACCCAGACTTTTTTAGAAACTTGATATATTACAGAGTAATTACATAATTAAATTTCAAGGAAGTGGTCCATGGTGTCAGATGAGCAGCAACTCACTTTGCAGACAGATGAGGGGTGGGGTCTGCAGATGCTCCTGGATGCCCTCCAAAGCAGCATCTCTTCATCTGCATACAAGATGAGAGATCTCTAACCAGAGGTTGGCTTTGCAAAATCTTGGAAAGGAAAAGGTAAATGGGCCTCTGAAAACACTAAATTACCTCTTATAATTTGTTACTTATTTAACATTATTTCTCTGCAGGAAAAACAAACAAGCAAACAAACAAACAAAAAACACAAACCCCCTCATAAACAAAAGCCTAATTCCAACTCCAGTAATCTGGAGACATCTTTAAAGTTTCTGAAGACATCTTTAGGCAGATGTACAACTACTAAGAACCTCTGCCCTGTTCAGAAATAATGAGCCAGAGCTTTCTGTGGAAGCAAGGACAATGAGAGAAAGCAGTATATCCCAAACACAAGGTTGTAAACTTTGACTGAAAAGGCCACTCTGCCACTAACGCGCTGCTCCAGGGACAATGGCTGTGAACATGCAAGTCTGCACAGCACCACAACCACAGAGCACATCAATTTACAGGGACTAGTCACAGATGCAGGACCTCAGATTGCCAGTCAGCAAGATGGTCTGGAAGATCCACTCAGCTCAGTGCTGAGCTATGCCAAGAAAAAGCCTTACCAAGGCAAGAGTGGCAGCATAAGGTGGTGAATTTGATGTGACGATGTTGGTGTTAAAAGCCAAAGGCTCCGGTACATTTGGACAGAGGAGCTGAAGGGAAAAGTAAAATGTGTTTAGGTGGAGTCACAACTGTTGACTGAGCAGATCAGCAACATTTGCCTGAGAACCAAAGGGAGAACTGATCGTGTTCAAGTGACTGCAGCTTTCATCAGACCAGCACCTGTTAGATTGATGGACCTTCTGGCTTAGTTTGTGTTAACTAACTCTGTCTAAATTTAACCACTTTTCCTATTGCTTCTAACTTGCTTTTATGCTTGACTTAGAAGCATTACCTGGCCTCTATAAGTAGGGCCTGGTCCAGACTATCAACGTTACCCCACAAAAACTTTTTTAGTTCACTGAGTGAAAACAAAATATCATAAAAACACGTGCCTCCCAACACCCCAGTGAACACTGTTGTGCTGACAAAGATGGCCACATGGGCACAGCTGTGCCCGCAGGAATGCTCCCTTCTTTCACGAGCTTTGGAAAGGTGTCAGAGCTGCACAGGCAGAAAAGTCCAGCACTTCTACAGACACAACCTAACACAAGCAGCCAAACTGAGACAGTAAATTGTTCCTGGTGTGCGAGTCTGACCTAATTGGCACCATTTTCTTAGAAGACAAAGAAGATTTATATGCCTTGTGGGTAAAACTTTTGGTTATTACGTGCAATGGGGTTTTATACCACTGAGGTGCAACTGTCATGCAGAAATACAGACCCACTCTTAGATCTTCTCAGTGCTATGGAAGAGGCAAGCAACTCTCAAGCCTTCCAGGATTGTGCAGGCTTCTTGGAAAAAGGCAGAGATGCTGAAAGAGCCTGTGCAGCTTCAGTAAAAACTTTAAAAAAAACAGTGCCACACTCACCAAGCTTATCCAGCTGAAAACTTCCTTGCCATTAATAAAAAATTATTAGAAGTTCATTTTGTATATTGGCAGAACTCCCAAACAGCTTGTTAAGAATAGGTGGAAATGGGGACTAGTTATAAAAACAGAAAAGAAATTGAGACAGGTAATTGGTCATAATTCACAGGCACTCACTCTGCTCTACCTGTATGGCAGGCTGTGAAATTTCTGCAGGTGGAATAACAGCTGCAGCCACCCACAAGGCTGCAGATGTGGGTGAGAAATCTGGTACTGTAACCATGTACTGGAGCAAGAGCTGACATTTTGGTCCAAAACCAGAAGCTTCCAGTACAGCACGTGGAGTAACGGAGCTACTCCATGAATATCTGCATCATCTCAATGCAAGACTGTAAAGCTTCAGTCAGTTTTCAGAGATGCAAAACTGGGCAGAACTGACAGTGATAACACCCACAGGATACTACAAACCTTCCAAGCTGTGACACAGAGATGATAATGACAAAATATTTACTAAACAAAACACTGACATGCTGCCAGGACCAATAATTACAGTAATTATTAACAAATCTGGGCCACAGAATATAATAAAGAAACCTGCAGAATAGCTATATCTGTAAAAAGAGGACAAAAAAAAAAGGAACTTAATTTTCTTTTGTACAGTATCAATTTTTTATGATTAGAGACGATTTCATCAGACTTAGGAACACCTCAGGGAGCAACAAACCCGACAATCACAAAATTATTTTGTCTGCAAAGGGTTCCATTAATGAAGACATATTTGGGCTCATATGTTTCTCTTGACACTGTGATGCGTAACAAAGCTCAGAAACATTTTCACAGCTAAGCAAGAGAGAGTCTCATTTAATTTGCTTTAGAGCTCCAGCTTATCCATAATAGAGGTGCTACAATGCTTCAGGACTCAGTGAAACGATGATACCAAACCAGCCAAGAAGCTAAATACAGAACAACTGGAAAAGGAAGATAAATTTAGGGAGACCACTGAAATATTAGTATTCCTATGAGTTTTGTTAACCCTGTGACCTTAATGATGGAAAAAAACAAACCCAAGACACATGTTCCACTGAGCCACTTCAGTCTCCTTCACTTCCAAGATGGGAGACTTTACAGAAAAGGTATTTTCCCTCAAATCCTTCAAACCAAGACTTAAACTTCATACGTATTCACAGATCTCTCGCTCTATATATAAAGTTACAATGTTGATCTCCTTTTCTTACCCTAAGAGAAATACTATCAAACCCTTTGAGCCTTTCCCATGAGCTACTTAAAACCACAAATTAATCTAAACCAAGAACTCTTTACAAATCCCTGCATGCAACAGTGTCATGAGCTCTCTGGCCACAAACTGATTCCCACTGTAGGAAGACTCATTCCGTTTGAGTATCCGTGGTATGTTGTACATTGATTTATCTCATTTTGTTTTGCTCCAGATCCCAAGATTGAGCTCTGCAAAATGGACTACTCATTTTGAGTAATCAAGCCTGCCCAAGTAGCTGAAATAGCTGAACCTTGGGGAAAAAAAAAAAACACAAAACAGGACCTTTGACAGCGTTTCAAGTTGGATACCCCAAATCACCAGTCATTGCTGAAAACCCTGGCCTTTGCTACCTTCCCTCTGAATATGAGAGTATTAAGCACAAGGCCACCGGGTTAGCTCAAAGAGTGGCAGAGGAGGCCAGGATTCAAACCATCTCTCTCATGTGGTAGACCACAGCATTAGCTACATGACACAGCAGGCATGCACGGAAAGGCAGAGATCAATTAGGGGTCTCTTGCAGGACATGAACGGTTTGATCCTGACGGTTTTATTTAGATGAAGAAGGCTGCCAGGTTGGGCCATATTTACTGTCCCAAACACAGAAACACCAAAGAAAGCGGATTCTGTCCAGGAACAGGAGCATTCCCTCTCCTCTGCTTCTCCCTCTCTCCAGCTTCTCTGAAGCTGAGGGGCACATCACTCATTTATCAAACAAACTCAGACAAAAGCCAGCTCTGAACAAAGTGAAATAAGGAAGATGCCTTCATGGGGAGTCACCTACTGACCCCACTGCTGGGATCCCTATGGGAGCAGAAAGAGGCACTGTCCCTTTAGAGCTGGCCAGAGAGCAAATCAGCATGCCTGGTCTCTGTTTGGGAGCAACCACAGCCAGAAGGAAAACAACTGTGGGCTGTAGTGGGACAAGAGGAGATTTCCTGTAGCCCGCTGTGAAATAAATACTCAGCAACCAGAGATGAGAGGACAAGGGACCCTCCAGTCCTTAGGGCTGTGCAACCAGATTTAAAAATAAAACCTGCAAGAGGGAGAACTGGCTTGCCCAGGACCTCGAAAGAGCCAGCAGCCCCCAGAGAGAGGGAGCGAGCAGCAAACCACCAGCCCAAGGCAGCCAGGAAACGCTGCAGCAGGAGCCAGACCCACAGCTCAGCCACAAGAGAACAGGTCGGCTTAGGATGGATGAAGTCGGCTGGGGAGTTAAATTTAGACAGGTAAACATACTGAGGGGAAGAGATGGGGTTCACACAGCCCTCACCGTCTGCTGCTGCCAGGCCCTGGGGAGGACCCTTCAAAAAAACACTGTGGGGATGGGGCACCTCAGAATAGGGCTGCTGGGGACAAGGGCATTTTTTCCCCATTATTTGCTCTAAGCATCTCCCTGCCAAGGCATTGTCCCCAGGAAGCAGGAAAGCTGTTGAGAGAAGCATGGAGGACTCTGCAGCCTGAGGAGAGATGCAAGTCCTGCCTACGCATCGTGCAATGGGACCATGTCACAGGAAAAGGAAATGTAACAGGAAAAATCCAATGAGAAACACAGGGGCCACAGGACCAGTGTAGCCATTTGGGTGTCTGAGCCCTGATGAGCTCCCTTTCTGAAGGGGAAAAAAAAAAGGATAAAAGAAGCAAGAACAAGGAGCTAGTCTTGTAAACTCAGCCAAACTTCATCTTGGGTCATCCAGGCCCTGAGAACTGGAAGAGACACACAGCACTTCTTACCCCGTACTGCCTGCAGCCCCACGGCAAGCCATGAGAGCTCGCTGCCCATTTTACAGCTCCCAAGGACGAGGGAAGGATCCCCACACTCACACAGACCGCCCCCTACAACGGGCTGCCCTCACAAAGCGCTCCCGCTGAGCGTGCAGTGACAAGACACACGAGAGCATCCCCGCTTTGTGGGAACTGCTGTGCCGAAAAGCGACAATCTGCTCCCAGCGGCCCCGCTGCTCCACCTCACGCAGAGCGGGGGAAGGCTTGAGTGAGCTTTACCAAGGCCTAAGCCAGAGCTTGGAAGGGGGTGGCGGATCACAGGGTCTGGGCTCGTCTCTAATTCCGTCCATATGGTCTCAGCCAGTTATCTCTGCAGTGAGCCCAAGAACTTCAGTTAAGCGTCTCTTCCAAAAGGACACCCAGTCTTTATTTGAAGATTTTAAGAGCTGGAGGAGCTAAAGTTGCCTTTGGTTGTTTGTTCCGATGGTTAATCACCCTGCTGTTAAAAACACTGCCTGTTTCTAACAGAGCTTAAATGCCCAGCCACATGCCTTAAGTTCTCTCTCCTGAATTAGAAAGCTCTAAAAGCACCCTCAGAACCGCTGAAAGCGCTCAGGTATCACACCATGTTCTTTCTGAAATGCTACCTAGGTCTACATTCCTTAAATCTCGCATTAGAAAAGGATTTTTTCCAGTCCAGGAGAAATTCCCCTGAGTCCTCTCTGTGCTGCCTTCAGTTTTAATGAAGTCTGTATGCCTTTTCCCAGCAAGCAAAGGTCCCTTTCTATGCAAAAGTGGAATCAAATCATAGACTGCCCTGTCTTACATAACAACAAGCCTTGGCTATCCACATCCTGATTTTAAAAGTTCTGTGTTTCAAAGTCTCTCTGAAATGCTCAGTGTGTGTGTGTGTCCAATTTATTTGGAAATGATGAAATGGTTTTCACTCGAACTTTGATCAGCTGTTAGAAAAAAAGGTCTTATGAATAGAAACAATTTATATTCATTTAAATGAGCAATCATGCAGCTTTCAGAAAATAACTGGCTTCCCTGCACGACTTGAAACCCAAACCCAACGACTTCAGGACAAAAGATGCAAGATGTGAAGCAGTCCAGAAACAGAGAGGCCTACTGGGCTAGAGAAAGGGACAAATAGCTTAAAGGTGACTGCACTGATTTATTAATTTTAAAAAATTTCACAGTATTTGATCTCTTCCTAACAGACCAAGCTCCTGGAGACTTTGACATACAAGAATGTTAATTTTTCTTTAAAAAAAAATAGGACCCCCCAACTTTCTAGACCCAGTTCTTTTCAAAACTTCCATTTTTTTTTCAACTGATGTCATGAATTCTGGCAGACTGGGAGGGAAGGGGCCAAGAGAGAAGACTTCTCGGGCCTGGGAGCCTGCAGCCACGACTTCAGCTTAAGCTTTCCTAAACAGAGGTCAGTCACATGTGGAAGGACAGTTTCATTGCACATTCACTAGAAACAAGGGAAAGGACACAGGGGCTTACAGGCTTACAGCTACCAAGAGGAGAGGAGTGCTAATACTGAAGGAGCTAGGGAGGGACTCCTTTCCAAAAGGAAGGAATGAATCTCTCACAGACACTCCTGGGCACTCCTGTCACTCACTGTGGGTTTCCTCGGCTCACAGGCTCTGTCACTCACTCACGTGAGTGACAGAGCCTGTGAGCAGAGGAAACCCACAGCTGGAATGGGGCCAGCTCACTTCCCCAGCTCTGCCTCCTGCCCCACACTGGCAGCTCAACCTCACACTTTTCTCTCCATATACTCAGCAAATTTCTTTAAAGAAGAAGGAAAAAATCTGAATACTTAGGCCAGCTTCACTGCACATGTGGCAACTAATCCCTCACATTGGACACTTGGGGTAAAAAACATTCCACCTGAATTCCTGCACCTTCACCTTGGATGAACCCAGATGTCCATGCATAGAACACTGGTTTAAGAAAAGTGTCTCTCCAGCCAACTTTAAGAAAGCCCACTTCTTTCTCTTTTGGGAAGAAGACCAGATATCCAACTTGGTTTTCAACAGCATCTATGTGACAGAAGACAGGCACCTGCAGGTGAAACCTCCCACCACCAGAAAAAGTGGTCCCTTCAGCTCTCATGTCGATGCCCAGCAGCAAACATGGGAGGGAAGGACAATGACAGGCTTACACTTGAGTGTTGGTCTAAACCTGTAGGGGAAGGTAGGGGAGGCGTTAGAAACCTGCATGCACCAGGCAGGCTCTGAAGGGACAGAGAGATGAAGGTGAGTGCAAAGGAGAGAGATACCTTGTGTGCCCTTTGTGTGCGTGTGCCCCAGGCTGTGTGGACACAAAAGCCCAAACAAAGGGCAGCAGGAAAGAGCCCCTGACACACAGGTAGAGAAGGAAGCATCCACACAAAAGACAGTCTGCACATGCAGATGATGTGGAGTAGAGCAGATTACACTGGAAATGTGCAGGTGCACACAAGGAATGTGATGCACAAGCAACCCAAGTTTTTGGCTAGGAAGAAACTGAAGCAAGAACAAAAGTGCTGGTACATGTGTATGGAACAGCTCTGTCACGAAAAAGCACCACAGGTGAGTATGTGGGTGCAGGCAGCAGGGCATTAAGAGGCAGGTGAAAGTTGGATAGAGAGACTGACAGGGACACTCACCTGATGGCAGAGGAAAACTACCAAAACCATGAGGCAACCAAGTGTATGACAGTACACAAAAATATGTTTGGGGAAGTTATTTTACCCCTATCACTAAGGGAAGTATTGCGCTGTAATTCCCAGGAAAAAAACCACAAGTTTCATAAAACAGCGTGTTTGCTACAGACATAACTGGGATGCTCGTGCCCTGGTACTGAGAAACCGAGCACACTATTACTACTCATCTGTGTTTCTACGTGCACAAGCACCCTCTCCCACGCCACATGCCATGTCTCGTGCCACACCACAGGCACGTGGGAGAGAAGGACAGTGTGGCTGGGGCCATGGAAAGCTGCTGTGCTCACACTCAGGAAAAGGGTCCTCATCCAAGAGTAACATCCCTGTGCTCCAAGTAACGTCCATCTTACTGGAGTAACATCTGCTTTGCTGAACTCACGTCTGTCATGCCTGAGGAACATCTGTTTCACCAGCACAGTGTCTGCCGCCCCAGAGGAGCATCCCTCGCACCCCAGCAACATCCCTCTTGCCGAAGGGTGGCCTCTCACGCCCCGGCAGCGCCTGTCCTGTCACAGCAGGTCTCTCCCACTGCAGCAACTCCACCAAGGCCACCCCGGGGCCAACCCCCAGCCGGCCCTATCCCCGCGCTGCGGTCGCCCCTCCGCTGTCCGTATGGCGGGAGGGCTCACCCGGGGGCTCGGCCCCCCGACAGCCCCTGTCCGCGGTCGGGGCCGCCCGCCGAGGGGACTCCGCGCAGCCCGGACCGCCCGATCCCCGCGACCCCCGCAGCCCCTGCCCTGCCCCGCCCCGACCGGCGGCCGTGACGGGCCGGGGGCGCCTCCGGGCCGCGCCGCCCGGGGTCGGCGGCGAAACGCTGCCGTGTCTCCCGGGCTGCGAGAACTGGGAGACCCCCGGCACTGCCCGCGCCGCCTCCCGCCCCTTCGGGGACCGCCCGGTGGCGGCGTCCGGCCCCGGGACGAGACGAGCGCGGGGGTCCGCACCGCCCGGCGCGGAAAAACACCTCCCGCCCCCCGGCCTCCTCCTCCTCCCGCCGCCGCCCTCCCGCCACCGCGGGCCGGGGCCGCCTCCTACCTGCATCTCCCGGGCGCCGCGTCCCCGGGCGGCGGCGGCAGGTGAGCGGGCGGGCGCGGGGCTCCGCGGCGTCGCGGCGTCCGGAGACCGCGAGGGGACGCACCTGCCCCGGGGGCCGCCGCCCCGGGCCGAGCCCCCCGCCGGCTGCGAGAGGGGAGCGGGGGGAGGCTGCCGGCGCTGCCCTCCCCGTCGCCGCGGCGGCGCTGGGCTCCGCGAACGGCGGCACCGAAGGCGACTCCCGGCCGAAGTTGGCGGCGGCGGCGAGTGCCGGGCCCGGGAGGTGCCGGCGGATCCCGGGGGCTCCGGCCGCCTCCGCCCCGCCTCCCCCCGCCCCGCGCCCGCCCCCTGCGCCCGCCCCGCCGCGGGCACCGCCGCCGCCGGGATGGGGCTCGCTGGAGGGGGCAAGGCGGCCCGGGGATGGGGCGGGCGGGGGGCTGGCCCGGGGGCGAGCTGCGGACCCACTGCCGTCGGGGGGGAGGGCGACGGGGAAGGAGCGCCGCGGTCCCGTGCGCTGAAGGCGACAGGGCTGGCTCCCTCCCTCCGGCCCTTGCAGCCCTCCGGTCCCTGTCGCCTCCGCAGCGCAGCCCCCGCAGGGACACTCAGTCACTCGCGGGTCGCTCCCAGCGCATCCCTGCAGTGTTCCCTCCCTGGCTGCTCTGCCCCGTCGGCTCTAAGTGTCCAGTCCGCTCCAGTCGCCCCGAGCTGCCGACAGCTCCGTGCCCTCCTCTTCTCGCTTTGGGGGCACCACGGGCACCCTGCTCATGTGGCTTCTGTCTCGGGGGGCCAACGTGCTGGGAGCGAAAACCCCGCCGGTACGGGCAGCGGGGTTTCTGGCTCCCGCCAGCGGAGGGCTTTTGACCTGGTGACCTACTGCTTCATCCGAACAGCGATTTTTGGCGTCTGTCTCCCATGCGTGTGGGGGGCCGGGTTGCAATAAGGTGTGAATGAGGCAAAGCCTGGTTCGGGGATGCTGTTAAAATAGGCTGGCAAAGTTTGGCAGAGGAGACAGCACATGAAGCTCTTTATGGGGCTGGCTCTCAACAAGCACATCCATCCCTTGCCTGCAACACCAGGAATCACACTGGAGGATCTCCCCCACCCCTCTTCCCATAAAACTTCACAGATTCACAGCCAGACCCTGTTCTCACTTTTCCTGGCAGAAGTAGGGAGTAGTTGCACAGGCATTAGCAGGATCACTGCAAATTTATGTTGGTGTAACTGAAAGCGGTGCCTAGCCCCCAGGATTGCTGGGCATCTCAGTACATGGAGACAGGATTTACATGCCTGGCCTCTGAGCTTGGTGACAGCTCTGCAGCAGCCAACAAAGCCAGAAGTTACACTTGTAGTGCCCAGGTCCCCATCTCCGGGCCCCACACTGTCAGGCATCCAAAGTCCCTGTGCAGCAGGAGCTGCAGAGCCTCACATGCAGTGCAAGGAGCACCTTGCTGCTCCTACACCTAAACAGACTCTCACATATAAGGATCCAAATAGAATTACATGACGAAAGCATTTGGCCCCCTGGAATTCCTCAAATTTGTACTGGCTTGGGACATAGTGCAGCTTGAGGCACAAACCCCTACAAGAGCACCTTGTTTCAAACAGCTCTGAGCATCCCTTTGGGTTCAGAGTGGAAATCCTCACATGAGCATTTTTAGAGGAGCAGCTAAATGTTTGAATACAGGCTACACAGGACCAGTAATTGAAGGCACCTTTATTTATGACCAAGTGCAACAGTGTTTCCCATCACTGTAGTCATTAATGATCCTTTCTTTTAATAGGGATAGGAGATAGAGGAGGTACAGCTGGAGGTAAATAGTAACCCAGTGTTTGTGGCAGGAAATAAGGAGCCATTGTCCTCAGTGCTATATAACTAGAAAGATAATAGTTGGTACAGCAAATACCAACTAATTAGAGGGCAAAGGAAGTCTTGAAATTGCAGCTGGCTGCAGGAAATTTTAAGTGCCAGCTTTTTTACTCCAAGGTAAAGCCTATTTACCATATGGGCTCTTGTTCACTGCTTGTCTGTCGAACTTGCACCTTAAGGTTGCAGAGGGGAGGGGAAAGGTGCTCCTTTGGGGACCCAGAAGACAGCAGGGTCCCCTCCTGGGGCCCGAGAGGTGTGAAGGGGAGCGTCACAGAACTGAGACTTGGTAACAAATTGTTTGGTCTGTTGAGTAACACACTTTTCCACTTTGGATGCTATGAGGCACAGGTGGCCACAGCGAGTCATTCTCCTTGGTACCGGAATCCTCCTGGGGCTGGCACTGCTTCACACTCTGAGATGGTGTCCTACATCAGGGTTAGAGGGGAAGGCAGAGCCACTGTAGGACCACCAGCAGAGATGGACGGGCAGGAGTGGATACATGTGCTCCTTAAAACCTCCAGCTACGAGCCATGTGGATTATTAAAAAAAAATACCAGGTGATTGAAAGACCACGCTGGCTTCAGCATAGCTCATGAGGAAGATGGGACTTCCTGCAGCTTTAATCCATCCTTGATGTCTCCATTCCTTCTTTGTTGGGAAAAGAAGAGCTATGGGGAGGTACATATGTGTCTATCAGGTGGTGCTGCGTGCCAGGAAGAGCAGGAAGGAGGGCTGGGGTTGTGCACCTCAAAAATTGGGTGAGAGTGGCTCCCTGGCTTGCTGCTTGAAGAGCTGAAGAAGAGGTGAGACATCCTCAGCCAGCAGTAGCGAGGTGCACAGCCCATCTCAGAGGTGTGTGTCTCACAAGGGGGAAGGCTTGGCACTGCTGCCAGTGCTGAGGACAAAAAAGCACAGAATGAGTTGGTCATGGTGTTGGCGTGGGTGGGTGACAACAGGAGACCACCTATTGCTTTACCTCACTTTGCCCTCTCTGCTGAACTGTCTTTGGTGGTTTTCTCCTTTTTTGGAAGGAAAAAAGTTGGTTGCCTTCTTTTCTTCCAGTTTTCCCTGCAAGATTGCTTTATCCTCCACCAAAACACCACCTTATGAATGTCATTCCATAGTTTTTGTCTGTTGAAGCTATTCCTCCATCTACAGCACAGGGCAGATGAGAAAAGGGCACTTTTATCCAGCCAGGTGTGATCCTCACTAGGTATCAGGGAGGAGGGGCAACAGCTGCCAGTAGGAGGGGCTCCTATCTAGTCTCAGCTGCCTAAGGTGGTGTCCATATGTTGTTTAGAAGATGTCCCAATATGATTAATTCTCACTGATTTAATAATGAGCAGTCCCCTCAACTGGAGCTGGGCAGGATGTGGACTCTAGTCCATGATCAGAGTCTCGGATGTGACTAATGCTGGGGGGAGACGCTGTCACAGCACACCCAGAGAAGATGTTACATCTGATCAGCTGCAAGAAGTAGCTTAGCCCATGCAGCACCCTGCACAACACAAGCTGTTTTACTTCATCTCACTGAAACATTCCTAGGGCTCCAGTTGTCCTCATGCTACTCTTTCTCTTCTACTACGATAATGGATGTTGTGTGTCTCACCTCACTGGTCTCTGCTGCTGGGGAGCAGGAAGAGGGTGGGGAAGTGCTCAAACTGTTTGAGATGTGGAAACACTCAGCTCACTTTGCAGAGGAGAAGGGCAATTTAAAATGTATGAGGAATATAAGTCCCCCTCAGTTAAGGGCACGACCCTGCAGAATATATTCAGAAGCAGGAGACCTTATCACTAGAAACTCTGCCATGTGGCTACAACTCTTCTGAGCATAGATGTAGCCCAGTCTAGCATTTCTGTGGTGCTCTTGCGGAGTTTCTTCCATCCCTGTTGCATCTGCACAGTAAGGTTCCCCCTGGTCAGCTGGTCCTGTGTCCTCTCTGCATGCAGGGCAGAGCCAAGGCAGAGGTGATGCCTATTCTGTGACAGCTTTCAAGGAGAAGGAGTGCTCACTGTGCTTCTTGCATTGAGATGGACCTTTTTTTGTCCTTTAATTGCCCCACACTCCTGTGGTGGGATTACTAGCAGTAGTAGAAGCAAACCGAAGGGAGTGAATTTGTGAGGAACAAGACATATTTCCAGCGGTGAGATTGTTATGAGTCAAAGTGGAATTCATGGAATAAAAATCTGGAAATAGGGGAAAAAAGTAATCTTGAGCTCCTGCCAAAAGAGGGCTCATTCCAGACAAGCTACCTGATCTGACCTGCCTTGCAGGTGTGAAAACCTTCATTGACCCACCCCCACATTCTCTACCTGCCCCTGCAAACACCAAAGGAAACCACCGCCTTATTCCCAGCCGCTGCCCTCGTGGGAAGCAGCCAGTTTCCTTGAGGCATAAAGCTCATGACCTGAGAATTTGTGGCACTCCACAAAAGGAAATATAGGCTAAACTTCTGAAACATTTTCTAATGTTGACGTCTTTCAAGGGTTGGAATCGTCTCCCCAGGGACACGTGGATGCTCCACTTCTTGAGTCAGGGAGACAGGACTGGACAATGCAGAGGGAGATGTATTGTTGGGAACCTCACTGCTCCAGTCCCAGGGAGAGACAACGAGGGGGGGAGAGGAAATAAATTAGATGACTTGAATCCTTTCCAGCTCTAATTGCTATGATTTTGCAGTAGGTTTCCCAGCCCCAAGTATAACATTAACCATTGAAGCACGATTTCACCCACGGTCAATTAAACCAGGATTCATCTGGCCTGACATCACCAAGTAAAATGCATCCTGGATTCAGGGACACCCTGCTGAGAAGAGACAGGAGCCAGATAGGGACTCCATGGGATGGGCAGAAGTTGCTGCCTTTGGAAGTGGACATCTCCAAGCATGCTCTTCCCCTCTGCCAGCACAGGGCACAGAGGGCAGTGTGGCAACTGTATGATGTGCAAATGCCTTTCCTCACCTCAGAGATGCACTAGTAGGGTCCCCGGGACTGATCTCCCCATCTGGATGGTGCTGCTGGCTGGGGGGCTGCTCCAGAGGTCAGATGGAGACAGCCTGCAATGCTGGCTGATGTGTGCAGCCCTGCCAGAGGCAGGATACATCTTCACACGCAGTGGTTACACGTTACCCTCTGTCTGGTTTGCCTCTGCCCTCCTGGTCCTCCAAAACGCAGATCTGGGAAGCCCACAAGGGATTCAGTGTCTGGAGAGGCATTCCTGAATGTCGAGGTCCACAGGGTAGAGGGCGGATCAGGGTACGGCTCTCCTACGGCAGATCTCCTACGGCTGCAGCCCTCCTGCTTGTGCCTCCTTTCTCTTTCTCCACAGTTCTTGAACAAAGGAGTGAGCCGAGCCATTTACTGCGTTCAGAATAGCAAGAAATCAAATAATGAGAAACCCTTACGAAGACACGAGGATTGAAAGGATGCTGCAGTAACCAGACTGACCCGGCGACTGTGGTGGGGTGAAGCCCTGGCTTGCCTGGCTCCACGTAACGTGGTAGCGAGGCTGGGGAGAGCACGCAGAGTTCATGCCTCCTCATTTAGCGCTTTAATCATTAGACAGACACTCCCGACAGCGGGCTCTGTGGGCTGAGCAGGTTAAATTGTAACTGCCCCCCTTGGCGGCCCCCCACCAGGAGCCCCTGCTCGTGTGACCAGGGCAGGACCAGCCTCCCACACGAGTCCCACCGGCCCTCACTGCTGGCTGGCAGGGATGGAGGCATGGCCCCAACAACAGGCCGGTGTGGGGGTAGCTGGGGGTGATGGTGTGGGTATGGACCAGGACCCTGTTGGATTTTGTCCCATGGAGCTGGGAGAGCTCCCCCATCCCTCCCTCCCATGGACAGATAAGCATCACCTGGCCCCATGGCACTGCTGGGCAAGGGGGACGCGAGATGCACCTGGGGCCAGCCCAGGGTCCTAAGCCCTGTACCTTGCCACTGATGCTGGCCGTGGCTGTGGTTCAGGGAGGTGCAGGGCCACGGCCATAGCCAGACAGTGAGGTAATCTGCCCCTGACTCCCCTCCTCGCAGACCAAGTCTCTTGGTCTCTTCTACTTGGCTTAAACCCCAAGGCGAAGAGTTGTACATCCTTTCCAAAATTTTTATCGGCATGAATTATGACAACTCTGGATATTCTTATTGTCCATTCGATCCTGTTCTAAAGTCTTAATTCTTGGCCTCCCCTGCTTCCTGTGGTAACGAGCTCCACAGAGTAATTAAATACGATCTGTGATAGCAACCACGTGATGGGCTTCAGCAAGTGCAGCAGCACACGGGTGTGCAGGCCCAGTGCCTCTGTGCGTGAGTGTCTTTGTGTGCAGGTTGGGGTGCACGAGAGGTGACAGTGCAGCCCTGCCCACTGGCAACCCCAGGGCACAGCCAGGCTGGGGCACTGAGGCCACAATGCTGGAGGTGTGTCTGAGGAGTTCCCTCAGTGCCTGACTGTCAGGGAATGATGAAACCCAAATTCCTGCCCCCCACAGTCCAAAGAGGATGGTTGCCCTGCCAGCCCTCTCCCTCTGGATTAGTGGAGTGATGCCGAAATCCCACAGACCTGGCAAGTTGTCTCCCAACAGCTGAGCATCCACAGGTGGTTTTGGGGGAAGTGCACACAAGGCTCTAACTGGGATCTGTCAGAGACAAGTGAGCCCCAGCATCCCCTTCTCCTGTGGCTGCTCAGGGGGTACTGGGGTGGAACTGCCCCTCCATGCTGTGCTGCAGCAGAGCTCTTTCCCCAGGCTGGCACCAGAGGAATCCCAGCCAATGCTAAAACTTTACCCCACTCCACTATATGTATCCTAATTTATTATTGTAATCTCTTATCTACTTTTTCCTTCCTTCCTTTCCTTTCCTTCCTTCCTCCTTCCCTCTCTCCCTCCCGTCCCTTCTTCCTTCATCTTTTCTCTCTCCTACCCCCTCTTTCTGATTATCTCCCTTTGTAATTTCTTTCTTCACTTGCTCAAACATTTTTATTTAATTTCTTTCTTCAAAAGATCTGGCTGGATCTAGCACTGATGAGGTGAAAGGGGATTATTCTCCTGATAACTACTGCGATTTACACTGCACAGCAACTTCAGCTAAAGTAGAAAACAATTCCAGTGTTACATCCAGCTTTCCCATGGACCATGCAGACAGGTGGGTTCATGCCAGTGGGAAGAGGCAGAGGATGGGCAGAGGATGGGCAGAAGATGCCCTGTCTGGCCCCATGGGCACCACTGCAGGTGTGTATGAAGGGTAGAGCCCCCCAAACCCGAGGTGAGAACCTCTCCCTGGGCTTGCTCGGTGCCTCCCTGCGTCACTGCTGGCTTGGGCACTCCCGGCTGTGGGGCCAGCCCCACGCCCTGCTGGGATGGCCCTGGGGACACACAGGTGACGCAGCTGCCTGCTGAGGCGGGTGGCACACGCTCTGTGGCCTGGCAGGCAGCAAGGGAAGGAAATGAAATGTGCTGAGATGCCAAGCCAGGAGGGTGCGACCAGTGCCGCCCTGTCGCCGGTGCCACCAGTGCCACCCTGCCACCCGGGAGCTGAGGCAGTGGGTAGAGGCTGGATGGGGTTGGAGCAGGAGGGTGGGACAGAGATGCTGGGACTGGAGGGCTGCAGAGGGAGGATTAGGGCAGCACGCAGGGAGAGATTATATATGTGATATAATGTATGTCTGCCAGGAATGTGATTGCTGGTGCCACTGCCCGGACGCCGACGCTGTCCTGGGAGGGATGTCACACCGACTGGGGACGGTCACTATTTAGAGCTAGTGAAGCCACAGCACATTTCCTGCTTTTATTTCTGGGTCCCACAAATCTCAGGGACAAGCTGAAGAGTGTCAGCGAGGCTCTGCAGTTCCTGGCTGTGCTGCTCGCACGTCCTCCTGCAAACCAACCTGATGACAATAACGCCTTTGTTTGAAAACCACCGTGTTTCGTAGGCTCCAATGTGCCCTTTGATGACAAATGCCTTTGCTTAATAGTCTTGCCTTTACTGTGTGAGCTAAGGGAACACAAATACAACCCTTAGACACTGTGGCTTCTAAACAAATATATGTATGGCACAGGTATTATATGGGCTTGCACAAACATCAGCATTACAACAAAGTGGGCAGAGATGGAAAGTATAATAACCAAAGCACCAGCGCAGTCACAAGATAAGAAGAGGGAAGAAACCAGGTGGCAATAGATGGTTTTCTTCTAAGGCACTCGGATGTTGTATTGAATTGGTGCTCTGCCACCAGACAAAGGAATGCACATGGATACTGATGCTCCCACAGCACAGGCAGCCCTTGGCACACTTCAAAGTCTTGTTAATGGAAAAAGTGTGTGTGTGTGTCTGTATGTATTCACATATGTAAGAAACTAAAGACGTATAAAGCAATGAGTTCTAGCTCAGAATCCTGTCATGTACTCTTGCAAAGGTAAAATTAAAGACATAAGAGTTCCCCCATATAATTTAAGTGTAATTGTGTATGTGTTCTGTATTTTCTGTGGTTGACATCCTTAAGTGATGACTCTGAATTTCAGCTTGAGACACTGATTTTCCAGGATTTGCACAGCACCTACCTGCTAACACCACTTGTGGCATCTGAAGTCATGCCAAATCACTAAATGCTTCAACACATCCTGGGACTGTAATTATACACACCTGCAAAAAACCAAAGAAAAACTCCCTAAAAAACCCAAAAGCAAAAAATCCCCCAAAACAAAAAAGCCCACAAAAACTGAAGACACCATGATTCATGCCCCCAAAAGAATTTGCTCACTCTGGGAGGCACTTTTTGTGGATTTGATTCTCGTTTCTCAGCCTTTAGTGTTCACTGAAGCTACATTTTTCTAAATTTCCCTCCAGCAATGGGAGCTGGAATTCTTTTTTTTTTTTTTGTAAATGTAGATGAGGACCTTCTTTCCATCACGGGGCTTCAGGGGCTGTGTTTGGAAGAACAAAATGTCATGGAAGATTGTATCGTTGTGTTCGACAGCTTTCAAGATACAGCTTGTACATAATCCCTTTTATAGCAGCATGAATAACATTGGGCACAGGGATCTGTGGAGAGCAAATGAGCTTTAGTGTGGTGCAGAGTGCCCAGATCTGCCTCTTGTGGTTCTTAGAGAGGGTATCAAATTGGGCTTTGGGGGAGACCAGGTCATCTATTTTCTGTGAGTCATGGGAACCTTCCCAAGCACGTGGGACCTAAACCTCTAGGTGTGAGTACTCCTTTTAGAGGCCTAAACTGCAGCTGGTAGATGCTGACAGAGCTCTGCTGAAGGCAAGGAAGGAGCTGGCCTTTGGCATCATCTTTGGCTGTTTTGCTCTGTGCATTTTCTCTCATTTCCTTGGCTCTTCCTTGTTGAGAAGGTGTTAGTTAATGGGGTTGGTGCTACAGTGATGATGTACTTCAAGGCACCCAGACAGCAGGGGTCAGGTCAGGTTTGGCTCCAAGCTGGGAGCAATCAGTGATGGCTGTGTCACCGTTCCCAAATGATCCATGACACCCTCGCTGCACAGCGCCAGGCGGCAACACACCCCACAGCGGCACAGCCCAAAGGCCTCTGTCGTGTCTGAACTTGCCCAGATATCATCTTAAGATTGCACACCTAATGAGGAGCATAAGCGATGCTGTTGTGCTGAACAAGGTCTCTTACCAGAAAAACAAACCCAGGGAAACTTGGCGTCATCGTCTCCAGCCCCTGTCACTCTTGGGCTGTAAGCAAAGGCAGAGGAAAGCTCTGGGTCAGCGTTAGGCCGGGTGACTTCGCTGTATGGACCTAAGACTGGTTTCCCTATGAAGTCACGCTCCAGTCTGTCACTGCACACAAAGGAAGCCTCTGGGTCATCCGTGGTAACATTTGTCTGCAGCTCCATAGATAGCTTTGATCTGCTCTTCTGACAGATGAGCATAAACAATTGTGTTACTGCTCTCATTTTCAGGAGTCATCACTTCATTAACAAAGGGGTCGAATTAAAGCCTCCAACCATAAGGGCGAGGAGCAGCCTTTCACTGCCACCTCAAGATCATTGTGTCTGGCTTGGGCTACCAGGGATAGACTGTAAGGGCTGCCACGGCATTAGGGTTCACATCTCCAACATCTACTCTTGGTGGTTTGTTCCTGCAGCTCAGTGCGAAGCCAAGAGTCGCTGCCTCTCCCTGGCACACCAGGCTCATGGGCTGGGTGAGCATCCAAACCCCTCCTCAGGTCCATGAGGAGTCATGGGTTAGGAATAGAGAGTGGGTGTTAGAAGACATTAATCCCCTCCTGCCACCCCAGGAGTGGCTGTGGAGATGGATTCCCAATGGAAACTGTGAACTTGCGTTATATTTTGCTGACAAATCCCAGTTTTGTCATTTCCTCGGCGTTCCCCCAGGGTCTAGTAAGGGACCCATTTTGGATTCAAGGTGTTGTGTGGCTGCCAAACTACGAGGAGAGGATCCTTCAGAGGGCACTGGTAGGAAGCACAATCTGTGGTATGCAATATCTTTGCAGTGATGGAGCATTTGGAATGCACAAGAGGAAAGAGTTTCTATTATATCCTTTATCTGTCCTAAAGACAGTGTTTCACATTTCTCATGTCACCGGGGCAGGAAAAATAGGCACCTTAGAGTATTGTACTAGAAATGGTCACAAAGGAGTTTGCAGGAGACATAGTGGATTGAGCACTCAGTTCCCACCATCTCCTCTTGAAAGGCCAGCAGCACCATGTGCTTCAGGGGGAGCAGTTCTTGTGTTTTCCTGTGTTTGCCACTCCTGTTGCAAAACTGAGGGCTGTCCACAGTAGCCATCAAACCCCTCGTGTGTGACAGTTTTGAATTAAAAAATAAAGATAACAAAAGTGGGTGCTGCTTTCTGTGACACACAGAAAGTTGACAGTTCTGAAAAATTGGGCGCTACTGCCTTAAAGCGTTATGCTGGTTTGTCATCTGAAGAGACAATGAGAGCCATGGAGTTACTACTGCTTCACAGGCTGCTGTAAGTTAGCTGAGCCTTGGCAATTGGCAGGATGCATGCCCTTAGCCCAACACAAATCTAAGTCAAGTGTTAGCTGATCAGTAGCTGCCAGCTACCATTGTCCTCTCCTTCCTTGCTGAGTAGCAGAAAGATCCTGTCACAGTCATACATCATCCTCAGTGGAGTTTCTTGGTTTTCCATACAATATGCTGTTGTAGAGCCCCCTCCTATGCAGACAATCAAGATACCAGCATGAATTCCCAGTTATCCTGATTCACTTTACATCTTTGGAGCACCAAGAGTCTGTAAAAATGTGAGTATTCACCGCAGTAAAGAGGCATCGTGGGAACAGAGCCAAGCTCTGCACAAACCCGTTAATAGTTTGGTTACTACTTCAGCTGCATTCTGCTAAAAACTGTTTAAACAAAAAAGAAAAATTAAAAAAAAAAAAAAAGAGAAAGGAGGATATCCTGTACAAGCATCATTCTGCTGGATTTACACATAGGAGAGTAGCTCCCCAAATAAACTCCTTGGCAGAGTCAAAATTGTAAAGAAGAGGTCACTCAGTACTGCAACAGATCAGGTGAGAGAGCAGTGATGGAGACACCCATTGGTGGTACTGTACCACCAACAGCTGAACCTCCTTGGCTTTGGTGGGTGCTGTGAGCACACAGAATTCCCTTGCTGCTCCTGCCCTGCTACTGCTGAGCTCTGGCTTCCTCTGAAAACAACCTCACACAGTCACCACTTGGATTGGGAAAACATACCTGAAGCCAAAATATGCTACTTTATAGCAATGAAAGATATCAGCAAAACTGGCAACAGTTCAAAATATCCTTAGAAGGTGCTTTCTCAAACTTTTATGACTATCACCACCACCACCACCACCCTCATACTAACTATTAATGTTAAATTAATGAAATCATAAATGAATGGCATGAACTGCTGATTGAAGTCACATTGGGACCAAAAAAATGAGATGCTGAAACCAAACTTACCTCCTTCTGCACTTTGCACTCAGTCTTTAAATCCCACGTGCATGTATTATACATGTCCTCTAAGCCACTCAATACCTGATGTAGCATCTTGAAGCTCTTTGCAACTGCAGCCCACAATGTGTGCAAACATGTGCCACTTCTGTGACATGTCAGTCAGTCCAGCTGTCAGGTGGTCTCAAATATTTTATACAGGACTTTGTGAAATATTTGTGTTGCTGCCAGGAATGACCTGGCTGGGAAAGTCAGTGTGTTTTGTAGATGATAAGGCAGAACAGAGGAAGAACATCGCTACCTCCATTTTAATGTCAAACCAATCTCCCTCTAAGTCTTTGAATTCCTAACAAGCCTCAGGCAGTCTACGGTGTCTGAGCATAGTTAATGTTCAGCTACGTGGCTGAAGAAACAGAACTGTTCTTTGCTAGGTGAAGATTTTGATTATCAAACCCTTTAGAAATCAGTGGGGGCAGTTGAAGCTCAGAGATGTATCACGTGGGGAAGTGCCCGTGTGCCCAGGGAGCAAGAGCACAAACGAGGGCAGCCCTCTTGATGTTTAGGCTATCACTTAAGGGAAAGTTTAAAGAACCACAGTAATAAGAGGCTTGTGACAGAGAACTGGTGGTCTTGGAAGAAGCATAGATGGCAGCTAGGCTTTATGCAGTTATTGATTTGAAGAAATCAATTCATCCCTCACACTTAATGAAGGAAAGATCAGGCTAAAAAATAGTTACATAAATACATCACTGAAAATTGCATCACGGACACGTTAGGCATGAAGTCATGAAGATTTTCTAATTTCCAGACCTTTGGCATTGCAAGCTCAGTATTCTTGAAACATGGTTTCCAGTGTGCATATTTACATATTGTCACACAGATGGGCACAGACACACAGAGATACATGCACACATGCACTTCAGTACATTGGGCTACAAGATGATATACTGTTTAAAGCTAAAACCGGTTTCTATGCATTATATAAGAGAGGTTAAGAGCGTTCATATATATCCCAAGACTTGAGGTTCCCCAAAATGGTGTGCCCTTACAGAAAATGAAGGGTTTATTCAAGCTGAACAAAAATCCTTCTAGGAGGGGTTTTGAGCTACAGCAGCCACCCACCCTTTTTAACAATACATAAAGAAACGAAATGTTTATTACCTTGCCTTGTCACAAGGTCTGTGTCCATAGACATTCCTGGAGCTGAATTCCCACTGAAGTAAGTGACAACTTCACACAAATGGGCTGCAGTACCTGGGCCTAAATATTTAACTTCTTAGTCATTCTCCTAGAACAGCTTTAATGTTTGCAGTTGTAAACACTGGGAAAAGCTACTGCTCATGTACTTAAAACCAGATGGATTTAAAGCCCACACCCAGAGAATCATTTGCTGTAACCCCACAGCTACACCCAAGCTGGTCCCAGCTGTTCCACTTACGTTTTATAATACATCATCAGGATATTCAGAAATAAGGTCTACCAACACAAGGTGTATGGCTCTGTTTGCTTGATAAGCAGGTAACTTTATGAGGGTTTTTAAAGACAGTAAAGAGGAGGACTTTGGCCATTTGCCCAAGATCTCTAAACACCCTGAAGCCCAGTGAGAAGAGTGGCTACTTGATACCTCAAAGTCCTGGTCTAAAGGTCACTAGTAATATACAGATCATTAGCACAGGCAATTCACTTGTAACTACTGTTTTGGGTAGTCTTTGGCACAGCTGATGCACCCCTATAGCATCAAACCACAAAAGCAGGAGGCATCTGTGCAGCACAAATGCAGCAGATTCTTTCAGAAATAGGAGATCCTAAATAAAATCCTCTTCCCAGCGGATTGCTGATGCGGTTTCAGCAGAGTTTCTCTGAGTGGTGTAATTTAGAAAATCAGGTTTTCCAAAGTCATCCTGTCTAGAGCACAGCAGAAGGCACATGTTTTATCAGCAGCCTGGGTAACACAGGGCTCAGCACACTGCTAGGAACCTATCTGCAAAGGAAAACATTTTAAATTTCTTCTGTGTTTGATCCCAGGGCTGACCATTCGCTGTTTCCACTGCTGCCTTGCCTGTTCTGTGTCACAGTAGCTGCAGTCAACACAGACAATTCTGTTCAGATGCCTTGTGTTTTACTGCACAATGCACAAAATGTAACCTGATAACGCACAAAAGGGATTTGGCATCTTCTCTTTTTAGCGGGAACACTGTTATTGTTATGGGCCATCCAAAATGTGAGTCAGCCTTGGGGATAAGGCACTGCAACACAGCAAGAGCCAGCGTGGGCTGCAGCAGCTCAGCTCAGCTCAGCTCTCCTGCAGATGTGCTGCTCTCCCTGCAGATGTGCTGTTCCCCTGGCAGTGACGGTGACTCTTACCCTTTCACTAGTCCTACTCCTCCAAAAGGACAAGTCATTCAGAAATGGCGTTTGTGCCATTTTCAGACTGACAGATACCTTTTCCTACAGTAACTGGTTAAATTTATGTGGCATGTGGTTTCATTCAGCTGATCTGGACTGCGCTGCAAAAGCCAGGCACACCCTGGCCTGACAGGAATCATGAATCCCCTCCTCAGCCAAAGACGCTCGAGAGAACATAAACCAGACTGGGAACCAAAAGGCTGATGGACTCTTCCTTAAGCTCCCGAGACCCTTAATCCCCATGTATCCTTTTCCACACACTGCTTTACATGCCTGATTGAAGCCCAAGTGATTGAAATCCAATTAGCTGAAGGAAAGGAACGTCCAGGCACTGAAATGAGGACGCCTGTTCCTCTTACACATGTAGTCACTTGCACTGAAATGATGAGTCAGGATCTTACGAGCCCCCTGAAAGGACAAATCTACAGAATGCAGGAGGGACAAGGCCAGCAAGAAAGTGCAGAGAAAAACTGGCTGCACAGACAGACAAAAGGAGAAAGAGGTGGAGAGGTTTTGAGAGAAATTGGTTAGAAAGTGTCCCAACTTGGGGAGGTCTGCTCTGTCAGGGCTTCAGGATAGCTGCGGAGAATCTGGTGGAGTGTGTTTAGCATGGACATTGTTCTACCAGTGGGACCCAGTGTTGCAATGCTATTCTCTTTAGAACAGTTAAAAATGCCAGGAAAAATGAGATTTTTATAGTGACATTATTCAGGCAATTTCCCATGTCCTCAAAATGCATCTGGAGACTGGACGCTGGGTAGAGCCCATTTCCTTCAGCGTTGCAGGGAGCACACAGCTTGTCTTATGAAGCTGTGACTCTCCTTTGCTCCAGAGGGATAGGACTTGTGTCCAGGTTTCACTGGGAACATGCTCAGCAGGACAGTCTTGCTGTTCTTTACACAGCAAGGCTTTCCATGCACATTACTCTGTAAGGTGTGATCCCGACACTGACTCAACACTGGATACACATCTGGAATTCAGTCACTCGTTAGCAATGTTTAGGTCACACTGACTTGGAAAACAGGCAGGAGAGAGACAAAGGGAACAGCTGACTGTAAATGCAGTTGTTTTATCTCCACTTACCTGACCTGTGAGGTCCTGGGACATCCAGGACGCTCCTATGATTGACAGTCACTCACCTTCACGTTGCAGGCAGCCCCAGCTGTGTCCATGAGCATCACCAGGCACGTGGTGCGGTCAAAACCCCCAGCAGGGTTGTTCCACTGGCCTCAAATGGGACCTCAAGCCTGGTCTCAGGGAACAGCCACTCAGCCACCCAGCCCTCCTACCTGCCCTCCCATCCTGGGCACGCAGGAGAGGACACCGAGCAAGACACACCAAAATGAAGACACGGCACAGAATTTTTAAATAATTTTATAATTTCCTGATGAACTTAGTCTGTGAATAAAAAAAAGAAGAAAAAAAATGAACAAAGTGTTTATATTATCAAGGCAAAGTTGAATATAACACATTTTCTTTGCAATTTCATTATCCTGTCAGTAACATGACTCCAGCAATAAAACACATACAAGTTGAAGGCAGCGTGCGCACTTGCATCACGGACATCAATGTCTCCCGCTGCTGTTATTTCAAAAAGGAATTCAAGTACACTAGATCCCATCCCCAAAGCCTGTCTCCCCCTCCACTAAAGTGCAACACGTCTCTTCCAAAGCAAATGAGGGATCCATGTCTGTGAAGTGGATGGAGCATCCCACAGAATTATTTTAACTCCACAAACCATCTGTGAACCCGGTGTGCGGCTCTCCTCATTTACTGACCTGGAGGGAAACGGCAATTTTCTGTTTTAGTGGGCTTGGAGCAGCATGTTGGGCTAGCACAGAAATTACTCCCCTGTTCATGGTCCCGCTGGATCCTCCTTCAGCATCTGAACAAATAAAGGCATCTTACACTAAGGCCTCCCCAGATATACTGTAATGTGTGTGTAAGTAGGGGCCAAACACAGCCACCCCTGGGCAGGCAGGGAGGACTTGGCCTTGTCCATGGAGAGCTGGGAAGATGGGATAGATCAAAGGAACAATGTCTGCTCATAAAATCTGGCTTCAAATTTGGTTTTGAGTACATCTGTTTTTTTGCCAGTTTTCAAATGAAAAAAACGTTTTGAACCAAAAAAACCACCAAAGCACCAGGAACCTAAAGCCTGGATATCAACTTAAAAGCAAAACCAATTGACTTGATTTTCAAGATCTGAATTGAAAGTGCAAAATGGGGACATGGTAAGTTTGATATTAAAAATACATTCACTTAATGAAATTCTTTACCCAGTCTCATAAGTAAAGCGACTTGTGTGGGTTTTTTGTTTACATTACATGTCAGTTTAACCTCATTTAACCTCCTTTTAAGCAATGCAAGTCTTTGATGCAGCCAGGGCAGAAGGAGGCTGCTTGTCCTTTCCTGCCCCATAACCTGCTGCAGGTACGTGACCAACAGCGGACGCAAAGAAATACAACTTTGATAATGGATCTACACAGAACTACCTGCCCCAGCTGATCTGCACTTGCTTGTGTCCCTGGTATCAGTGGGTGCAATGGAGAAAAAGGAAAATTTGGCCAAAGCATTTGGCCCATTTACATCAGCGGTTCTTACCTTAAGGGACACCTGCTGTTGATAGTGGCCAGTCTTCGTGAACGAAGATCTGGGAAAGGTGTTTTTACCTTTCAAGCCTGCGCAATGGATTTTTTAGGTG
>JAWWLV010000045.1:67504319-67521567 GCA_035041135.1 Platyrinchus mystaceus | reverse complement strand
CAGAAACGGCACACGCAGCTTTGTGCATCACGTTGGCCTTCTACCTTCTGTCCCCGGGACTTGGCAAAAACGGGATACTCCAAAGAGGGTTTGGCATTTTATGGAGGGAAAGCTGGTTAAAGGCAGTCAGAATGAGAGAGAATACTAGAAGCTTAGAGCTTCTTTTGGGAGCATGCCAGGCAATTCTTCTTCCAACTGCAAACAGTGCTCATGTCCTCACCCTGCAATTCTAGTGTTGTAATGTCCTTTTAGTGTTTTACATGAGGCTGGATTCAGAGGCAAATATGGACTCATGGATATCATGAACAAGCATGGTAGTGGTGTCAGCTTTTACACTTTACGTGGGCTTCAGGCTTCAGTTATTTTTCAGTCCAAACCCTGCTAAAATGACCTATTTAATTTTCTACAGACAGCTCCTCGTGTCCTTACATCTCTCAGTTTCTCTACAAATGACAGATTGGAAGGAACAAAAGTAATATTGAAGCAATTAAAACTTTCTCAGCTCCCACAGAAAATGGAACTTCATTCAACAGGAGAAGAAAAAGCAAGTTTCCCAAAGGCCCCTGGGAAGGGCCCCTGATTTCCTAGAGCTGCTGCACTGCAGGACTGCTGTGATGGAAAACTGTCTGTATCTGCCTGGCTGCTGACATTTGGGTATTAGATCTTAAAAGAGCAGTGGTGGGTTAGGCAACTGGATGAGCACTGCAGTGTATGCACACATGTGGCCATTCTGCCACGTGCCTGACACGCAATCCCCACGATGGGTTATGACAATAAAATCCCTTTGTTGCCCTAAGGCCAGTGGTGCAGCACTCCATACGAGTGAAAGGAAAAAGCCACGTTCAGCATTAAATCATGGCCAGCAGCACCTCCCAAATCCCAGAGTTCCTCAAGCTATTCACCACAAGATCTCTGTCGACACAGGATCAGAGAGATTACCTGAAATGGTTCAATGGAGATCAAGTTGGATCAAGACTGTTCCTAAATGAGATCTGCTCTCTCCCTGAAAGCACTTTGTAGAGGTCTAAGATCAATGTTTAAGATGGGAAGCCCAGAAGATCTAGAAGATAACACCGGTTAACGAGAAAAATCACAAAGGCCCAACAATCCAGATGGGAGGAACAGCAGGTGTGTGGCTGGGAGATAAAGGACCAAATGGCCAGCATGAAAACTAGCCAGGCTTGACAAATCCTCTCCAGGAAGAGGCCTGGAGATGTGTAAACAGTGATCTTCACCTGGCTGCCAACGCACGGATCCTGCCCACGCTGCCCCGACAGCACCGTGCCTTTGGCTGAGACACTTTGAACTATAGAAACGCAGCCACACACTGAGTTAGAGATGCAGAAGAACCAGCACTTCCCTGTGATGTGTGGGCACTGCAGTAAAGCAAGGGAATTGAAATAACAGCCTGAAGTGACTGCCTCTCATTCCCATCCCCTCCCCCTGTCCCTGCCTGCAGCAGGAACGTTATCAAGGAACATCTCAGTAAGAGGTTTACAAGCAGGAGTCATTTGAACCATCGATAAGAGAAATTCCACGGCTTCTCACAGAGGAAGGATTGTTTTACAGCAGGGAACCAGGGCAGCTGGAGATTTGACCATATAAGTTAATGAGATAGTCAGGAGGGGTGGCGGTGGCCCGATGATGTTTGGCTGATGGCTGTGATGCTTTTACAGGCGGCATTAAATTCCTTGAGTGAGTAATTAGGGGTGATGAAGAAAAAGCAAGAGGAAAGATTTCAAAACAACAGCTCCTATCGAAACGTGCTGACTCAAATAATGGGAAGAAAGGGGTGGATCTGGGATGAGGCATGGCTCAGTGGTACGTACAGTCATTGTCTGCACGCCTTCCGGTGTTCCCCCCGTCCACACGTGCAGGTTCCCATTACTGTCCTCAGCCACGACAAAAAAATAAAAACCTTCAGACACAGGCTGATTTGCAAAGCACTGGCAGTTCAAAACATGGAAGAGGTGTGAATCAATCACCCCTTTTTTGGAGATTTACATATTTCTTCCTAGTAGACACTGCGGCTATGGATCCAGTTCTTTCTGCTGAATCATTACAGTAGAATCAATTGGGATGTGATTTCTTTTAAATCAGTTATTTTTCAATAGAGTTTACAGGTTTATAAGGTTTCAGTTTTGCCCAATTTTCAGTGCTTGTTTTGAAAAAAATACAGGGTACATCTTCCCTTACTCAAACTTTTGCTGATTTCCTTTCTATTGGAAGCAATTAGTCACTTCTAAAGATAAAAATAAACTGTGAAAGACTTACAGGGGAGCTGTGCTGTGGGTTTGAAAGACATAAGAATTGTAGTCTTCCTGAAAGGGCCTGGAACATTTTCCTTAGCATAACAGCTTAGTGATTAAGCTCAAAATGTAGTAAGTCATATGGAATTAAACTGCAGACTCTGAATGGGAGGTTTACTGAGAGGGTTCATAATTAGCTAGTGACTAGAAAACCAAGATTTCTTCCACTGCTGTGTTGATATTTGGTCGCCTTTCACCCTTCCCTTGTTCTCTTAAGTAATATGAGACAGGCAAAGGGGAACAACTCCTTTAAGGAGCACATGGGGATGTGTTAAAGGGTTCTGTCCTGCAGATGCCCCCAGACACACATAACCACTGGTAGCCAGGAAAAAACATGTCTCCCCATTAATGCATAGTCCAAGAATGAACACCCAAGTCCTACTCACAAAATAGGATTCTGACTTGCTACCACAATGACAAACTGACCTGGTATTTCAGGTCATATTACCTATCAGCAGGGGCTTTAACGAGTGTCAAAGATGGATGGGAATAAGACTAAGGCCTCTCATATACATATAAGAATTGCACTGGTTTAAGTAAAGCTGTGATTTTACACCTATCTACTCAACTGGGTGACAACTCCAGCAGAGATGATCCTCTTCATAAGAATGGGTTATTGCTCTGAACTCTAACTCATTCCTTGTCAACCTAAGCTAAACCAAAATAAATTAAATTATAATTATAGTAAGAACTATGTTACTGATTTACCTAACTTAGCTTTAAAATTATACTTTTAAGCTGAATGATGCAATTCGCTCATTTACAAAACCTAAGACTATTCTGATGACAGCTAATGTTCACAAAGCTATGGCCTGAAAAATTGGCAGTGGACAAACTATACAAGTTGAAGCTGGGAGCTGATCTGTTGACCACACCTGCTTGAAGGGAGAGAGCTCTCTATAAAATAAGAACTTAGGAGACACAGACCTATGATGAGAAACCTCATCTAAATCCCCCCCCCAAAATCAACAGATGAAAACAGTTACCTTAACAAATGGCCCACCTAGCACGTCAGAGTCAGACCAGAGAACAATAAAAATCCAAGTTAAGTAAACAGAAAGTACCAGTACGCCTACCTTGTTTCCCAGCTGCTGGATGAAATGACTAACAGGAACAAGTAGGGAAACTTTCCTTTCCTTTCTCTGTTATTTAAGAACATAAGGAACATTGAGACAGGCAGCGAGACCCGAGCTAGCTACCTGATGCTGGCCACTCACGAGCCATAATCAGAGCACGCTCAGGTTTGGTTTTAGCACTATGAAATTCAGGCTTTCAGATTTTATGAAAATAAAAAAAAAAAAAGGAAAGAAAGAATGAAAAAAAGCAACATATGAATGAAAGGCAAGGGCTACCCTTCTGCAACCTCATGGAGAACTAGAGCTGCTTGTGTCCAGTGGATCCCCTCTGCTTTGCTCAGTAGGCTTGGAAGAGCTCTGCTTAGCTTTATTCCAAAGTCACCATCAACAAAGTCAATGGGGAATCGGATTCTAAAGCAGAAAGGCAGTGAGAAGATGAATGCAGAAATGACTGATTAATCATGGGCTGGAAGAACCTAGAGAGCATGTAGTTTTTTAAAAGAGTTTTGTTTGTTTGTTTGTTTTTTCTTTTCGCTTTTGTTTTGTTTGTAAAAGGTGCACCAGAAGTTTCGATTCCGTTTTCTGTCTTTCACGTTGCTCTCTGCTCTTATGGCTCCTTGGACTGACTGGGCTTGGCCACTGGTGTGCTGCTCCAGTGGGGCTGGTGGCCGAGGTCATGAGGACTCCTCGAGCGTGTTGACGACTTGCTCCAGGATGTCCGGGCAGTGATCCGCTATCTGCTGTAAGATGGCATTGGCAAACTCCTGCAGCTCCGCGCTCTCCTTCTCCCCCTTTTCCAACTCATCATGAAGCTGCAAGAAACACACAGAGCCATGGTCATTCCCTGCTATTCAGTGTGGCCACTGGATCACAAACCTGGCCAGCAGGCACTGCTCTAAGATAAAATATCACTTTTAGAAAGGGAGCTGGTGGAGGTGTAACATGCTGGGCACTTGAGGATCGGCGTCTTCCCTTTTTCATTCTGTGGGACCAGGTTTGTGACCTTCCCAGTTAAGGCCATGTCCACATGGGAAAACTAACCAGCTTAATTACTCCTGAATACCACTGTTCTATGATAAATATGAGAAAAACTCCCTCTGTGAATGTTTTTCTAAAAGCAACCATACTCCAGAAGTGATACAGCAGTTTGTTAGTATATTACTTTAAATAACTTGACTTCTATTTGTGAACAACAGGATGTTTTATAGGTCATTACTTCAGGATTATTTCTTATGAAAAAATCAATGGGAACATTACATAATTATACAGAATACACTCAGAGTTAACCAGAATTCTATTTTTTTCTGTGGAATTACTAATTTTCAGAGACTGTCTATCCTAACTCAGTTATAAGATGACTACACACAATTGCAGTGGAACATACACGATTTTTGTTTACTAACTCTGCATTTCCTGTTGGATCATTTGTTTTCAGATCACTTGGCTCATAACAGGACATGAAATTTTAAACTTTATATTATTCACTCTGCCCACAGTTTATAAACAGTTTCTCCAACAAGCGGTGTTACACACCATGTCACACAACATACTGGAGTATATGCAAACACAGCTTTTAGCTCTGAGCCTGATGCCACTGCCAGAACTAGGGGTCCACAGAGACTTAATGAAGAGCAGGAAACATCTGCCTTCAGCAACCTGTTTATCTGCCCAGCAATTGATAAAGTCCATGCTGGCCTGTGAACTGTGTAAAATCCCAAGTAATGCTGTAATTTGTGCAAGCATTTTAGGGATTACTGTACTCACAGTGGCCTAAGGATCTAACAGAACAAGGAGAAACAGCACCTCTTACTATACCAGATGATAAAGATAGATAGGTTGGACAAGCTTTCAAGCACACAGCCTTTCATTACCATTTATCAAAATCCTTTATTTTTTCAGTCATGTGATTTTCTTCTAACTAAGTATATTCCCCATGAATATAAGACAAGCGTATATATTAGAAGGTACATACACTTAGGCAGATTCTGAAGTTTATTCCAAGCTTCTGCATCCAAAGTTCTTTGTCATTTTGAGCAGCTGTAAGCAACTACCTTATTTGAAGCTTCTTTTAAATTTTTTTTTCCTTTAATATTATCTGTCAGTTCTGCAACATTTCTTATTCCTAACTGATTAATATTTGTATTGGAACTCTACTGTGTTAATATATGACACAGAAATAATGTCAAACTGGCATTTTTCTTTCCTGAAAGGATAACTGTTCATCAGTACACACATTTCTTGATCTGTATTTTGCACTTCTGTTACACTGCTCACTGTAGGTTTTAAAAGGAGAGAACTATCAGGCAGCAGCTCAACAGGGATCATTTTACCACTGTAAGAGCACAATGCAGTGGCAAAGGTCAGATTTCTACAATTAAAATTCTAATCAGATACAACAGTACGTCTCTGTTTAGTGATGGTATCAAGCAAAGCACAGGAGATTGTTTCTGCAAGAAATACTGCATAAAAACAAACAGCCCAAGAATGACTACAGAATAAACATAAATGCTTTTTAAGGAAGTTATGGTACAGACTTCTGTAGACAAAAGTGCGAGAAAGGAAATTAAAAGGGTGAGCCTGCTACACTGTTCCCTTTACTAGGCAGGGTAGCATATAGTAAATTATTTGGGCTTTGCGTGCTGAATGTTAGTTTAATGTGTTCTTATGTGCTTTGTTCCTACTGGCTGCTGTACTCACAGAGCAGCCACATGAACCAGAGAGGGGCTCCTGCCAAGAATCACAATGCAAGAGCAACCTGATCCCGCTCTGTGGAGTGACATGAGCCGGGGAAGTGGGGAAAACGAGAGGGAGGGGAGCACTTCGGGCTCTGTAAGGGCTCCCGGGGGAGAAGGGGGGGAATTCGGCAGTAACCCATAATGGTTCAGAAATGGCACGCTGTGGATCGGTGATTAGCCTGGTTCCAACAGCCTGGCAGAGTTATTAGTCAGAAATTTGCAATGGATGGATAAGCCTAGGAGAGGTCCAGTCAGCAAGCAGGATTGAAAGAGTCAGAACAGCCAGCTAGGAGCAGTGTTGGATATTAAAAGCCAGGAGACTGGGATTCAGGGACTACCTCTGAGTTTCAGGTTGCTCAGCCTAGTCAAATCCCAGCAGTCCAGGCAGCCCCGGTTACAGCAGCCTGCAAACCACCTCAGTGCTGGTGCATTCATGGGAATGGTTTGAGCCTTCAGCTCTGAGACAGGGCTGCCTTGTGACTTCCTGGGACAGTGCAAAGATTTCACAGCACCATTCATCAGAAGGGTGGGAGGCCATGGAGGCTGGGAGAGAGGAGGCAATGGGAGAAGCAGCCTACAGTGTAATTCTCCTTTTCTTATCTGGCACCTGCAAGGGTCCTGAGCTCTCGGTCCGCAGGAGGAGAACCAGGAGAGGGCAGTGTCAGCAGGGAAAGCAGAGGTCCTGCACCATCACCACCTGCCCAGCCAGCATCCCTCCACCTGGCCTTTCAGCCAAGTCCTCCAGGTGAATCTCCAGGAAAGGACAAAGCAATCAAATTAATCAAATATAAAAGCACCTCTAAGAGATTAAGCTCCAAAACTGAAAGGAGGTTGGTGAGCAAGGAAGAATCTCAGCAGGGCAGTACTGCAATGTCAGTGAAATCCCAGTTTCTTGCTGTACTGGTCAGCACTTTTGTATTTATAAGAGCTTTATAAAATCAAGATAAGCCCAACAAAATAAGCCCATGCCAAAGGTAATAAATCAAATGCAATCAAACAAAAGAAACTGACTTAAACAGAGGAAGAAAATACTTCCAAGAAATGAGTTTTTGACCATCAAGAGCCCAAAAGGAGATGGCTCTGAATGCTGAAGGCCAGCAACAATACTTTGCAAATTAGCACAGACAGAAAGTCTACACAGCTGGCTGGCAGATGTCTGTGATGAAATGTCCTGGAAAAAAGTAGCAATGATAGCCTTGAGTTGAATTTGCTAGCTACAGAACATCTAGGTTTAATAATGTGATTTCTCCTTCAACAAAGACATCTTAATTGACTATATGGCTGGTGGCAACATTTCTAGATCCTATATGTCATCTCCATTTACGTCATTCCTCTCAGAAACAGCTGTGAGCAGCATATGTCAGCCCTCCTTCAAGCAGGGGCCTTAGTGGGGAACATCCAGTTCTCAACAGTGTAACTTCATTCACCTGGATGTTTCGCAGTCCAAATTTTAGGGAAGTTTCTTTAAAGGTATTACTCAGGTCTGCTCCTGGTTTCCTAGATTTTCATGTGAATGCAACCAGAAATGGTGTTCTCTTCCCCACACCATTTTTCTATGAAAAAAACAGGAGTGCCAACAGTCCTTTTTTGTGGGCATTTTCAGCTGAGAATATGAGGAGATTCATACACTTGCCTCACAGAAATGACCAAAAAAGAGAAGGCAAGGCCAGAGATGTTTGTCTAGTTGAAGGCGAGTAAAAATAGACAGCTCAGAAAGAAAAGGATAGCAAGGACCCCAGAAGTGCTTCACAGTATTTATCTTTGGACAGAAGAAAGGACCTTCAGCATCTCAGGGGAATGAAAGCTTGCAGATAATCCACAATGGATTCAGACACTTTTCAACACTGCTGCCTTCCTTCTCGGGTTTAAAGCAAGTCATGACAGAAGTACTTTTCCATTTATAGTTAAACTACATCAGTGAAAAAAATCCCTAACAATTCAACATGAATTTAGCTTCTCTGTTGCAAGATATTTCAGAACTTATTTTTTAAAGATTAGCTGACGTTTAGAGAGAAGATAACTTCATAGTTAAGAAATAGGATGCTATGGTTTTATATGCACATGAGATGAATTGTGGTGCTGCTCCACAGAACTTTTGTGGCTTTTGCTTATTCCACAACATAAACAAGGCAACATTAAGCTCAGATCCTTTAAAATTTATTTATATGGAGAAGGTTTACTCCCCAGTGTGATTTTCCTCTTGTTAACAATTCCAAAAAAACACTGATGAAAACAGGCAAACACAGGCCAGGGACAGAAAAACTGAATTCAGAATATGAAATGCTTGTAGAGCAGCACAAAAACAATGCTGAGGGGAGGATTTCTATTAGGCTATAATACCGAGGTATGGAATTATGTTTCTCCAAAGCTTAAGTGTTTCTTGATGGTTAGTCTGAAAAATACATTTAGAGCTTAATGTAACAGATATAAGCATCAATAACAAATTAAACTGATTTAATCTTAACCTTTGTTTTGTCTCAAAATAAGTTAAACTTCACTGTATCTCAGGCAAATGGTCAAGAGCTTTTGCATCTACCCAGGCTGACCAGTGTAAATATGTATGTTTGAAGTAGTGAGAACCAATTACATATAAACCTTTATTTGTCAACTATCTAACTGTAAAATGGCCAAAAGAAAGGGTTCAGAATACAGAAATCCAGTCTGACAAGCTTTAAAAACAAAACAAAAACAAACAAACAAAAGGTAATATAAACGCTTAAATATTTCTGCTCTATCCGGAAATTTTGTTTTTATGCTAGCTTTTTCAAAATATTTAAAAAAACATGCATTTAAAAATTAAACTAGGACTTCAAATTAAAGTCTTGTCTTTTTAAATAATGTAAACTTTAAAAGTATGTTTAAATGTATTTAAATATATTTGATTAGATTTTGCAATCAATTTTGAGAAAAAACCCTGAAAAAGTTTGTTGAGGGCTCTTGTGCCATATATTTGAAATAGCTCTGCAGATGGGATTTATCCTGCATTTCTGAGCATGTCTAAGCTCTGTGAACAGCAGAAATCTTATTATTTCCTTGGTAAGGAAGGAATTCCAAGATTATTTAAATTGGAAGGAGTAAAATAAATCCCTGTAAGTTACGGTTTGCATTTCACTGGAGAAGTTTTCCTGCAAATCTGGCACTTGCAGACAATATGTCCATCCTCCAGCAACGGCAGCAATCATTTCACAGTCAGAGGACAATTTGCCGTTCATGTAAATTCTGTTGTACAATATACACCGAAAATTGATGGTGCTATAAGTGTACAGAACGTTGTTATTTTGTGGCTAAGCAGAACAAATAGCAACTATTACTTGTACCACATTTAAAAGATGTGTAGATGTGGCACTTAGGGACACGGTTTAGTGGTAGGCTTGGCAGTGTGGGGTTAATGGTTGGACTCAATGATCTCAGAGGTCTTTCCCAACCTAAATGATGGCTACTTCTCATTTCAACTGCAGTGCAACTATGTTAGGTGCCAGTTTATTATCCTTAAGCCAGATTGCTCGACACTGCCAGGATTACTCTGTGCTGCACCCTTCATGCTGTACTTGTAGTTTGCCCCTTGCTTTCTCTGCTGATGAATTGAGGCTCCACATCCCCACAGGGACTTCTGCCTGTTTAGTCAAGGCAGTAACTGACAGTCATAAACACACGGAAAATTCACCTGTCTACAAAGCAAATCTTAAATACCTCTCTTATATGCCCTAGCTGATGAGTTTTGGAAAAACTTTTAAGAAGTTAGGACAGAGGACTGGTGGGCATTTATGGTCTTGTACCTGCCAGGTGTAAAACAGAGAAGAAAGGACAAGGCTGGGAGTGCTATTCAAGTACTACATAAGTTGGCCATATCCATAATGCCATAACTTTACCCATTTTTGTTTGTGCATGGAATTGCTAAATTTACTGAAAATATATACTATCAGTCATTATCATTAACTATTCCTGACTTGCAAGGAGATTTAAAGCCAAGCAGAATCCACAGCAGTAGCTCAGCACCAGGAGAAGCTGCAAAAAGCTTTCAGGAGGACCACGGTGTCAGAACAAGGCCCAGTGTAACAGAACTTGTTACTAATAGCAAAACATATGGAAAGCTGAGCTGCCCTTGAAAAAACAAGGTACCAGCTCAGGTTGCTACAACATCTGCTTGTAGGAACTGCTTGAAATGAGGCCACAGTAATTTTTTGGCACACCACGCACACATACACAACACTTGAGCATGTCCTGAAACCAACATTTTTCAATTTATATCTCTTTTCAAGTCAAGAATAGTTAAAGATACTGATTGATCGTATATATTTTAATTAAAACTAGCCATTTCGTGCACAAATAAAAATGAATAATGTTATGGCATTATGGACATGGTGAACTTACAGATAATGTTTGTGACTTTAAACAGTATTTAAAAACTATGGCACTGATCCCAAGTTCTCATCCTCACCCAAAAGATTAAATATAAAAGTTTAAAATGCTATAAAATGTAAAAATTTTAGAGAGTTTCTATATAAATTACTTTCTCCACTAAACTCAGGAAATACATTTGCACGCGAAGAAGGATATAAATTGTCGCAATTATTACTTCTAATTTCTAACAGAGACCAGAAGGGGACTGTTTAACTTTAAAATACATTATGCATTCCCATAAGATTACAAATTAAAAATAAATCACATAAATCAGGTGGGAAAGATAACAAGCTGATGGAAGAGCAGTCAGAGAAGGAAGACAGGGTAAAACTGAAGGAATAGAGTAATTTAGAATGACTAAATGCAAAATATATCAGAGAAATTTCTTTACAGAAACTAAGTAAGTTGAGTAATTTCTTATAGATGATACAGAAGTAAGAACACAAGTGGGATCTGAACAAAGAAGCAGACAGGAGCCTTATAAGATTGCTATTTGTAATTTAGAGTAGAGTTTATTCCACTAACAATGTTGCCTTTGTAACAGATCAAAATATGTGTTCAATATTTTCAAAATTTAGCAAGCAAATATGCAATTTTAAAATGAAATTTGACAGCCACATATATGCACTTTGGTGTCCTTTCATACGAAAAGATTAACATCACTTTGCTGAGAGTGAAATGTGAATTATGTGCAATGTAAATTATGCTCCTTGGAAACAAGCCACGATTATTTAGCTTATACAGTGGGTTGTGACTGATACAGTGAGGTGACTTCACCTTTTTCCTTCCTCTGCTTTGAGCAGCTGAGCTGAAAAGACATTCTTGATTTCCTGGGAGAGGAATAGTAAGGAGGAATCTCTACAAGGTCTGTGCTTTGGCTGAAGCTGGTGCACAGAGAGAGGGAAAACCTTTCTGCACTACAAAGGCTCTTCTATGATCATAAAGATTTTTCAGAAGTGCCTCTCTCGGTAACTCACAGCAAAGCAGCCACAGGTGCACTGTGTTGGTAGTAGGGTGAGACAGATCCCAGAGCAGGTGACTTCTGAGAGAGCATCTCATGGAAATGCATCTGCCCAGGTCTGAAAGACTGCTTTGATGTCCAGGTCACAGCACAAATGCTGCCAGAAACACCTCTGGGGAAAGAGGGACAGGCTGATTGTGCGGGGAAAAAATGGTGTTTGGGGGCCAGTAGAAATTGGCAGGACATTGAGAAGCCTGGATGGACATACTGGGTAAGGCTGGAAAGAGCCACTGATGGCAAGGAGCCAGGGAGAAAAATGCCTCCTACTCCTTGAGTTAAAAAAGTTATTTTAATTGTATAGGTCCTCGTCTGTTGGAAGAAGTGTTTTGTTTTTTTGGTTTTTTTTTCCAGAATGTCATCGCAGGACCTATTGAAAATATATATTATGATGTTCTGCACATTTTAAAGATGGATTTAGAGCAGTAAGAAACATTTCTAATAGTCCATAAACTATTAACAAAACAAACACTGTTGACTGCTCCTAATAGGTTGTTGCTCTGTTTCCTTGTTTCTTTTCACTTTCTCACACTGCTGCCTTTCCACCACCGCACAGTACACCACCTCTGACACACTGAAATGACATTTTTCAGCAAATTCCTGTTTCTACTCCACTCTTTTCCTTTGTAAAGATAAGAGCAAAGCGAAGCCCAAACTATAAATAAAAAAGTGGGCCATATAATTATGTTCTTAATGTCATTTCCTTTCATATTGGAATAAAATCTCGGACTTAGAGGCAACTATCTGAAACATGAAACATAGCAGTAGTTCTACAGAGCTCAAGAATATTACCATAATGATACCTTTAGAACAAAGTGAAAGAAAATAGTGCATTTAATAGAAACTGCTAGGATAATGCAATTACTTGTAATGAATGAATGAATGGAATTTTTATTTCTTGGTGTCAAGACTTGGAACATTCTTCCTTCCTTGTGGTAACTTCAGTTTTTTAATAAGAAAAGGTGAATAGGACATGAACTGGTTGAAGGAGGACAGTTTCAGAAACAGTACTGGCTAACTTATTTGGGGACACTGGGTCAGAACTGACTCAAAAGGATATTTTCCACCATAAGAATAACCTAATGACATGGTTCTGAGCACTTCAGATTCTTAATTGTCCACAAATTGGACTACTATACTATTTTAGATTAGGTTTTGAGACACCATATACTCCTAAGTACTTGGCCTCAGGCCTTCATTACAAATGGACCAAAATTTTACTACAGTAAGTCAAGCCTTACAAAACGTCTCTGATAAAATCCCAACAAAGAACAATATAGCATCTTGGCCCCATATTTTGATTACAAGCAATTGAAGTCACTCAGGACTATCACTGTCCTTAATGGTAGCTTAAAGATACTATTTTACAGAAGAGGTACCAGGTATCAGTCAAACTTTGAGACTTTACAAAGTTATTTATGTGGCATATGGTGTTGACGCTGGCAGATACTTTTCCAACAACTATTTGTACATTAGTTTCTGTGGGTCACTGTGGAATTGCTGGAAGAGGGACAAGCTTGCATCTAACTTCATATACTACTTGTACCTACTAAAAGAAGCCACAGAAAACTCCTACTATTTGTACCTGAGCTTCCCCAGCAGGTATGAGAGACCTACAGAGTATATTGGCAGTGATGAAACACAGCAAGACCAACCTTCGTCAATAAAAGTTGCTGCAGTGGGAAATCACAGCTCCAAAAGCAGCAGTGTGAAAATGAATTCTCACTTATTTATAGAAAAACCCCAAAACAACCAAACCATACTAAATAGTCTCATTGGTGAGAAGTGGATACATTGGCATCTTTCTTAAATATTATTGGTGCTCACTTAAATGTATCCTCCCTAATCATGTTAGCACTTCTTAACATTCAAGAGGATTAACTTTTTCCCACTGAGACTTGTGAAGCATTATCTACAGAAGATCATATTAGAAGGGACAGGACTGAATTTAATGCACCAGATTTGAAGTAATTTACAAAACTCATTAAAATTCCAAAGATGCAAAATGGGTATTCTGTGATGGGCTTCTGCGAATCTGGAGAACTGATTCCCACCCCCCATGGGAATACTTTAAGCACAAAGGAAATTCTGCAGTTAGAAACAGAAAAGCTCTATGACCTAAATGAAAAATCTGCTTTGTAAATTGAAATATATCATTACTTTGTGTTTTTCAACTTAAGTTCCTTAAATACAATCTAAGTGAGTATGGGAAAGCAGAGGAGACAGCTACATTTTATTTCAGTTGTATGCATGGGAATCCCAACTGGAGTAGTAACTTTAAACAACTGTGGTGACAGCAAGGCAGGATTAAGACAATAATGTGAAAGGACAGAAAAATAATTTTTTTTCTCTTCTCCAGGACAACTTAGGCAATTCTTTTTTCTCACAATTTTTCACAATGCCTTCTTTACTGTGTAACCCATAAATGTTGCTAATGGACTTGCAAAATTTTAATGGGAAATATTATTTTTTATTAGGCCAGTACAAAGAACTGGAAAAAACAGTTGCTGTTCTGGGCTGTCTATTCAGAAGAACTTGACAGAGAAAGCCCTTCCTGTTTTCTTTACCTTGATCAAATAGCAAACATCACCTAACCCCACAGATCTTGATTATATACAAAGACTATCACACCTTTAAATAACCAGGCAATTTATTTCAGGGATATCCAAACTTTGCCCATATCCAGCCTTTACTCCTGTTTTCAGAGGGGCCTCCCATATGTGGCCAAAGGTTTTGTCAGCCCACCCTGACAGAGAAGGTGGTTCCAAATAGTATGCCTCATGTTTTGATTTGTAACACAGGACCTGTACTTCTTTATTAGAGAAAGATGGCATTGCACTACACTGAAAAACTTTTAATTCTGTATCAGTGATTACAGAACCCAAGAGGTTCTGCAGGGAAAAAGCATGTGCCATGCCTGTAAGAGGGCAATGTAGATATGGACTGAGGCACACAGCACATGCTGAATCAAATAAATGTATGAAGACAGGTACAAAGAGAAAGAATGACTGTCCTGTACCATCTCAGCCTTGTTACAGGCTTATTTATTTCCAGAGCTCTGCTCTTCTTTCTGAATTTTTAGACATGCTCCTGTTGGCTTCCTGCAATTTGGCTGCTCTCTCCAATTTTTGAATCAAAATTCAGTCTTGAGTTGAAAGTTCAAGGAAATGAGCTTTAAGATCACAAAAGAAGAAAACCAGAGCTGAAGTGTTCAAGACAGGCTCAAGATAGTGTTCACTGACCCACAAATCCCCTTTTAACTACATAGGCCTTACACTAGTTTGTGTGCACACTGGATAGAGTTTGGTTTAAGGCATATGAAAGTGAATTGTGAAAGAATTGGCATTATAATCCAAAATCATGGTCAAAAAGACAAAACTAGTCACACTTAGTTGAGGTACAAGCTCCTTGTAGTAGTTTAACCCCCCCCCCCGCCAAAGGCATTGTGACACAGGAGTACAATAGTAAAATAAAAAAATTGAAAAGAGAAATTAGGAAGGAATTAGGAATTGTAGGGTTGTAGGGAATGGTGAGTTATACTCTAAAAACAAGAGATAAAAACTGCCAATGAAGGGACTAAGGAAGGCAAGACATCCTCAGAGATTGGAGAAGATTATTTCAGTATCTGATTTATAACTAGATTGACAGTCTCTTGTGGACAATCTGATGGAAACGTCATCAGACAAACTGTTATTACACCATTTCAGTTCCATATTCCAAATCTCCTGGAAATATAGGGTTGGGTTTCTGAAGGCACTGTGTATGTACATAAGCATGGGTGTATCACATCTAGCACACTGAGTCCAAATCTTGATTTAAGTATCCAAATAAGGTGGTAAGCACTAAAAATTACTGGCAGAATATACTGTAACAGAAGGTAAGAACACTGTATTCATTTACATAAAGTGACTCATAAAAATGTGCCAATTGAAATATATATGGTCTATGTAATTAAAATAAGGTTTAAGATCCCAATGACCACATTCAATTCTAAAGAGCAGCTAAAATTTGTTAACAGTTAAAATATGGCAATAGCGGTATCTTGCAGTTTGATCTCCCATGAGTGTGTAGCTGCATGGTCTGAAGTACAGATAAAAGAAGAGATGAAATTCCATAATAAATCTTAGGTGGCAGTGATTCAAAAAATTACTGACTCCTTTTATCAGCCAAAGAGTTGACCTTTGTTACCCGTTTTCACCACTTACCGAATGGTTCCACAGCATTCTGGTGTGGCACATCAGTAGGACCTACATCAACAGTTCAGACCACAAACTCACCTGCTCCTGGGTCATCTTCTGCAGCTCCTTCTCCCAAGCTGCCTGGTCATCATCCAGGTGGTAGGAAGCAGGCGGGGTGAGTCCACGCAGAATCAGGGGGTCACGGTCATGGCAGAGGGCTATCAGATGTCCAATGTACAACTTCAACTTGCTGCGATTCTGATCAAGTTCTAAGAGGGGCTGAATTATCTGAAATAAGAGAACAGACATGGTGAGGAACAGCCTGAGACCCAAGCAGTGGTGAAGGGAAAGATCAGCGCCTAAGTTACAATCTAGTTCAGCTTCATACTGGAAGAAATTTGAACATCCCCTTTCCCCCTGTACTCTTAGCCCTTAACCTACCAACCAGCCAGCTGAAGCAGAAAGAGCAAGGACTCTGGGGAAGGAGTGTGGTGATGACAGCTGTGTGATTAGTATGGGAAACAACAATTATATGGGTGAAAAATGAAACGATAGTAAATTGAATGCATTACTGATTATCCAACAGTGCTTTAGTCAACTACTTCAACAAAAAATAATTCTTCTGATAAAGGGTGGCTGTCCACAATATAGATTTTTAGCTAGCTTTGCCAATGAATATTTAATTGTAAATTAAGTATGCAATAAACATGGTCTAAACAGAGTAATTTCAAATGATGCCAAGAAACTGGATAGGGACATATCTTCACCAGAAAGTTAAAATGTAATTTTTTATAATCTTTTATATAGTTAAGATATAGTCTTCTGCAGTTTTGAAAAGGCAACAAGTTTTATAATGCAAGCCAGATTCTATACAATAGACTAAAAAACCTAAAATCAAAGGACTTTATTAAAGTACTATTTTATTTCATTATACTTTACCCAATCTGATCTAATCCTTATTCCTCAATGCAATCCAAACTGGAGTCATCCAGTTTCCATAAAAAGTATCTGAAGAACCCTTTTTCATCTTTTCACAAAAACACAGAGCTCAAGTGCATAAATAAATACTGGGCATCCTTTGCTACGACCTCCCATAAGAATACTGCCTCACATATTGTTCTAGATGTTTGTGGGCACACATTCAAAAACGCAGTAAAGCAAAACTCTAAGGTTTGCAGCTGATGAAAATAAAGAAGAACTGGCCTTAGTGCCTCCCTTCCATAAAATGAGGTGCTGAAGCTACAGGCACTGACGTACATGGGCAAGGAGAGCTGGAAAGCCTCGACAAAGCACTGGCAACTTCTCTTTGTGTTCCCAGGCAGAGGCTGCACCTGCTGTTTGTTAGTGGGTCGAGGTTCCAATAGGACACCTCTGACCCTGCTAATGAATAAGGAATGAGATAATCTCTGAGACAACAGAAACAGGGTGCTGGCATTACTTTCAACAGAGACCCTGCCTTCGACCCCTTTTAATAAGGCTGTCAGGGCTCACTTATTTTGCTTCCAACGCTGTTCTACATGGATTAATTTCT
>JAWWLV010000045.1:67433258-67494244 GCA_035041135.1 Platyrinchus mystaceus | reverse complement strand
GTGTATTTCCTTTTAGCTGTAAAATGTAGTAAGAAATACCTCCTACACAACGAAAAGGAAACTGTGAATGCTCCTCCTGGGCATTCCCAGGGCTGAGACAGCATTGCTCTGCAGATGCAAGTTGCCACACATGGCTTACAACCCTGAGCATGAAGTTGGGTTTTGTATATGTCTACTAATATCAACTTCTCTGTGAGATTTAACTGTTTCTATCATTCTTACAGGAATCCTGTTTAATACCCTTGTTCTAAAAAGTGCAACACAGGAATGTCATTCAAGCTCCATTACCCTTTAATCATCACAAATGGCTATTTAGAATGAAACTGGTTTTGGAAACAATACATTCATTAAGTATGTCCTTTGGAATATTAGACCCTCTTGATTAAAAACTATAGTGAAAAAATTCAAACTGAATTTATTAAATTTTCTTCCTGTTGATGGCTTTCCCTCTACTTCAGTTTTTAGATTTAGATGACTCGTTTACAGAAAAACTCTTGGCAAACCCAAATTACAACATTAAAAATGTAGCCCTTGGTAGACAACACATACTTGTAATCTGGTGATGTTGCAAATTAAGATTTACACTGATTTTGAAAAGGAGTGTAGGAAATTTACTTGAACTGACTGTTTTTTCAGGTCTAAAAAATGAGTCAAATATTTTCCTGCAATGACTTACTCCCTCTTTCCACCTCTGAAATCTTTAGAGAAGCTTCAAATTCTGCCAGTGTCTTCAGTGCTCAACTCACAATACCTACTCCTGTGTTAAAATTTGTCAAATTAAAGAAAAACGTCACAAAGAAGAGGCTTTTTGTCTTGCAATATTTTTAGGATAATAGGAACTTGCCAATATCATCATGATCTTGAAATATCCCCTTTTTATGCACTCCAGTTCTATGCTAGCTCTTTGACTGTTACTCTAAAAAGCATAGTACTAATTTTCAGATTTTGTTCCTGGAATTCAAGCAAAACCAAATGCTTTGTTTTTTAGCAGGAATATCAGTGACTTCAGGACTTGTTCACAGCTGTTACTAAAAAAATGCTTCCACAGAGTGAGTTCAAAAAGCTTTTCTAATGACAGCATCTACTAGGCTTCAACCTCTACTGCAAGCTAGAACCATGGAAGATGGGAAGAAAAATACAACAGCATGCCTACTTAAAACCACACAAGTAGGATGTATAAATTACATACCAGGAGAAAACTCTCAGCTCTCAGGATTTCAGTTTTGCTCTCCCTCTGTTCTTGCCCTTAGCACTTCAATTCTGTCCTTGCTTTTCCCTGGGCTCTTTAAAAGTCTCAATAAAAGTGAATAATAACTATTTAAGATATTGGCCAGACCATTTTAGCATTGGAGAAAGACAAAGGAGCATCCTCCTGTTAAATCACACTGGAACACGCTTGGGTATAGAGGAGGATAGAGCTCCATCTGGGGAATAAAAGGAGTCATAAGAAATTCACACAGCAAGGAAACAAGCCTAGAGAAAAAGGCTAGGAAAGATTGTTTCAGGATGAAAGATGGTATTTCCATTGAATTATAAACTGAAATGTAAACTACCATTCTCTGGAACTACAGGAAAGGTGCATATGTTTAGGAACAGTGCTCCATTTCAGGGGACCTCTATCTGATAATGCTGTCATGTACACAACTGGCATAATTAAATATTCAATTCAGTCAATTCTGGAATGCTGGAGAGGAAAAGCCTTAAACCCTAAACCATAAAAATAAAATTATGTAGTTTGCTATTGTACATAGTTTTCTGGTCTCCATTTCATCTTCAGTATCAACCAGAGGTGATTGCATCCACAGACCTAAAGGAACTCTAAAAAACAAACTTATTGCCAAGTCTTTTGCTATTAGTCACTTTTTTATCATTGTAATACGTAATTTAACACATGGAAGTTAGGGACTCTGTAACTTACATCACCTTAGCTTTTACAAAGAGAATAAGGACTTTTTTTTTCAATGCACACGGAATATCATGGTAAAAACATGTACTCTGTTGGGAATAAATGGCTTGGGACGCATCAATCACCTTTATACTTTCCCTGTTGATGTATGCAAGACAATCTTGAGACTGACAAGTTTCTCAGATGAGATGTATGTAAGGCAAGGATGCTGGCTGACTCATTATTTTGGCTAGGATACTCTTTAACATGCTTTCCTGAAGAAAATGCCTCAAAGTGGAGAGATAAGCTGTATTTAATGTCACCCACCCATTAATTCAGCAAACTAATAGAAGCCACACTCCTAGCACATTTGCACTCATAAATGTATCAGCAGTTGGGAGAGGAAAAGAGAAAGATCTTTCTATCAGTGTTTTACACACAAACTCCATGTTTGCTCTAGAAGGAAAATCAGAATTATTCCTACCTTCATAGTGAGCGTCCTCTTCCTTTTCATCATTTACTTACCTGATCTTTCCTGTTTACTTGCTGTGCTTCAGCTCATCTCTACAAGCATTATCTCTAAAACTTTTAACAACATACACTAACACACAACCATTGCAAGAGTGGTGATTCAAAAGGAATGTGAAATCAACAGCGAGTGTAAATTAATGAAGCATTTTATCAATTTTTCCACTAAGAGATTTTCTCAGTTGAAACCCCAAGGCATGAAATTCAAGTTTGACACTGCCACAGTTGGATTAAATTTTTCAGATGGTTGGCTTGAAAGGAGGGATTTAATCTATACAGTCAGACAGACATGTAAGTCTGTAGTTAATTGAGAAAGTGTGAAGAGATGAGAGTGCCTTATTCTTTCATGAATGTTTTACAAATCTAACATAAAGGAAAAAAAATATTCCAAAATGCAAGAGTCCAAGATTTCCACTGAAATTTTTAGAAGTTTTCTTTCAAGTAACTAGTAGGGAAAAACCACACTGTGCAAAAAAAAGTGAAATATTTTTTCTTGAAAGGATAAGTGAAGATAGAAAAAGTTTCATATAAATTTTTAAAATACCATCATTGCATTTTAGTGCTTTAAAATACTTTAACTACTTCAGAGAAATATATTCTTATTTAAAACTGATACTCCAAGGCATAAATGAACCCTGTGTATGGTAGCCTAATGATCAGTATTTGACTTTTAAGCTCTATATCCAGGCTCCTGGTCTGTGAAGGATGTTTTCTTTGCTAGAGAACAGGTATGAGAAAGGCTCTATGCTGTGTACTGCCTTCTCTTCTGCAAATGAGAGTTGTCACGGGGACAATTTGACAGCAGAAAAGAGAAAATTATGGACGCTGACGTTGAGAAACAAAATGTACTTTAAATGAAAAACAGCTATCAACTTCTCCCCCATTGTTTTGAAAGAATGAGGGAGATGGAAAGGAGAGAGGAAGGTTAAGGGGATATTCCTCTTTGCCTTCAAATTTATAGACAATTTATATTCCTAATCCATATCAAGAATCATCTACTGTGAGTTGATAAATAAATACCTGTGACTGGTTAGGTCAGCATGCATGGCAGCAATCTCAGCCACAGATCTTAACATGCTTAAAACCTTCAGGAGGAACATTATCTTCAGGAGGAACATTATCTCTGAGCAAATTCTTTACAAACCAGAATCGAAAAAGCATACATAGATTTGGCTACAGCGCAAACTGCTTTGAAAAAAGAATCCGACTGAAAACATTTCCTCCATGAAGTCAATGATAAATGATATGAGAGACATTTCCTGTTCTCTCGTCTGCATTAGGAGTTTGCTTTGCACAGAAACTCAATTACATGCCCTGGAAAGTTCTCCCCACAACATCGTGAAACAACGAGATGGTGATTAGAAGAAGAAAATCACAAACTACACATAAACACACGAGAAACACCCTCATGCAGAGACTATCCAAGCAAGGGGGAAGGAGCACAGCCAGGTTTCACAAAGCACATGGGAGCAAGATGTGGGAGTGACTGTCAGAAACTTTTCTATTGGCAAGAGAAGTTGATTCTCACCGTTCTGAACAAAATGGCTGAACTAAGAGCATCTGACTGGTTATGCCCAAATACCCTCCTCCTCATCCTAGGGGTGCAGAGGTGGCAATGGGAGGAAAGCCCCAGAGCAGCATGGGAATGAAATAAAGAGTTGGTTAGTATTTAAAGCACATATGTAAGTACACATAGTAGTACAGAGCATTTAATTCCTTATGCAATATTCTGAGCTACCTTGAGGTACAGCTTTCTTTGCTCTCTTGTAGGCTTTGTCAGCTTTTGAAATGTCCCTATGAAGAGGGAAAGTGCAATCAGACCCTCCTCCCACCCCCTCTCCTCCCTATTGCCCTCCCCTGCAAGGTCTTTGCAAGAATTTCCGTAAATGTTTAAATTTTATTTCTCTTTTAATCTTTTCATTTCATCTGTGAATGCTATGCTGCATTCATGTGCAAACATGTAATACAGTTACATTCTGGAAATGGCTTCAGCTGTCTAACATTTACATCAAATTAAGATTAAGGAATCCATTTAATTTGCAGTATTAACAATTTCCCTCTCCTGAAAAAGGTAACACCAACATTTTCCAAAAACACTGCAGAAAATTCAAGCCAGTTGAGGAAAGTATTAAATCAAGAAAGCTGATTTGAAAATGAGAATTTTTCTGTTTCTTTGTATACACTCCTTATTGTCTTCTGATGCAGACATCAAAGGAGGTTTTTAAAATCTATTTTTGCAGGGTGAATATTTAATTGTTTTTTGTCATTTTCCTTTTGTACCTTTACCCACGATTTCTGTGTATCACTAAGTTGGCGCTTAAAGGTCTAGACTGAGATGCCTCCCTTCAGACCTCAACAATTTCTGGATGAGTCAGAGGGCAAAGAGGAGCACCAAACATGCCTTCACTTCATTAAGGCAGTGATTAATGATCACTAATATTTTAATTAAACAGGAATGGATGAGATTACAACATGGGATATGCAATTATGTTGGCATTTTCTGTGCTACCCAAGGGATGGTTAATCTCTCTGATAGTTATCACGCACATGGCTGTGCTTTGTAAATGACACAGGAGGCTCCTCACTGCTTTGGAGATGGTAAATTGATTTTCCTTCAGTTCACGGCCCATTGAGTTTGTGAGGGAGCAGTCTGTGCTCATTTGGCACCGAGGCCAGGATTTCCTCATGGGAAATGAAGGGAACTGCTCATATGCAATCCATAGATCAGAAAGCTGATCCTGGAGCATGATTTCCTGCTACTGAAGACAAGAAACAGTCCTGGACACTCCACACACTCAAGCGGTAAACCTGAGCTACTAAAATCTGAGTATGTCAGGCAGGACTCGAGTCTCACATTTTAAGAAAGTGATGTTTTTCTCCTCCCTTTCAGTGTGCTCCCTCTTCTCCACCCACTTAATAACAGCTTGGTACTGGGAACTGTTTGTTCACATTTCAGGAATTTTCAGCAAAGGCAACACAACAGCAACATCCATTTCTGCTTCATAACTGTACTCCAGAATGCTATTTTTGTTCCAAAGTACTGCAAGCGGGTCAGGGAAAACTACATATGACTCAAATTAATCAGCCCTCATAGTAAAAATCACCTTAAAAACAAAAAAGAGAGACACATTACCTGGTCAGGGGAGGGCTTGTGGTTGGTTTGGTTGGAATGGGATGAGGATTTGAGGTGGTCATCCTCATAGTTGTCAGCCATCAGCTTCATACGGTTCTGAGTCTATTAGAAACAACAAAAAAGAAAGAATCTCAGTCTGCCTTCTGATGTGATCATGGGGACTAAAAGGAACATGGCATTTATACTATTCTGCATATCCAAAATCCACACATGGAAAAATATAAGTCACATGCATAAAACATCGGTGGAATTACTGTAGAGAATTCGTAAAAACTGGGAGACACATTACAAACAGTTCACTTTGAGGCTAAATTAGTTTTGCAATTAAATGGCTCATCTGACTTGTGTCTACTAAAATTTGTGTTGTACAAGAAATTAATTTCTTCTAATATATCTTTGGGCTTAGGGTTCAAACATAACAACTTGGAGAACAATTCAATGAAAACATGAGTCAGATGTCCCTTAGTCAGTTAAAAAAAAAAATCAAAACCCCACAAAGTAATCAGTTTAAAAAGAAAAGTAAACAAGCTGAAAATAGGTCATTATTCAGAGAAGTCCATTCAGTTTCAATATGCAATTCAGTTTTCAATTGATATATCAAAGAACAGAAGAACTCTGAGACTGCCCAGAAAAATGTGAATTATACAAAATCCATCCTGTGAGAAAATTACAAAGTTAATAAATAAATCTTTGGGAGGCAAAAGTGACACAATGAAGATTTATCAATTAAAACCTGAACGCAGTCAAGTAAAGAATTAGCAAAACATGAAACAAGTTTCTTAGGTTTCCTTCAACTTCTTGGGATATTTCAAGTTCCAGAGGATACATAATTTTTAAAAACACACAATATAAAATAAATTGTGTAAGAATAAATGGAATACTTTACCTTAACAATACTATTCTAGGGAAGCATGAACATGCAAATATACTACATGGCTGTGTCTACAAAGGAGAGTGTTAATGAGATAAAGCCCTTTTAACATACTACCCTGAAATGAGGTCCCCAAGCACCTACAAACACCCCTCCCACAGAAATAAGGAAAGAAATGCACCTGGAAAATGTCCCACCTCCCCAGCAGAACTTACAAAGGCCATTCAGGCAGCAATGGTGCTCTGAGAGTAGCCTAGAGGGGACTAAGGAAGAGCTGGGTGAGGGTCTTGCAAAGCAAATGTTAGCTGGGTGCCACTGGGAACTCACACCTGGAGCAGACCCAAAATGGAGTGACAGCACTTCTCAGAGGGCAGACAAAGCCCCATTTTGAGCTTTGTGAAGTCCTTGTATGCCAAGGAAATAAAAAGGCTAGCCAGACCTATGTTAGATATGATACACAGTAAATTATCTACAGCTAGACATATGAAATCATCAGACATGCACTGAAATGTCTTAAAATGAAAGCTCAAAGCTCCCAGTAAAAATGCCAGCTGTTGATTCAATCCCTTCGTAACTCCATGGTTTCTCACTGAAAACTCTAATTTTAATGAGCATCTCGAGGCTAGAGAATGGTGATTCTACTTGACTCTATTCAGAGCATTATAGAGAAGGTCCAGGGTTTGAATCTGGATTTGATTTTATTTTGGATTAATTTAACAAAAGCTAATAGTAAATTGAGCTTAAGCAATAAGCAATTTAATCATGCAAAATTTTTATATTGTTTGCTCTGCTTTGTCAAACAAGTTTTGAATTCCAAGTCTGACTCATCATTCATAAATCACTATTTGAAACATGCTACATTAATCCTTAAACAACCAGTTTATTGTAAAGGCACTTTCTTCATATTTATTATTTTATTATATTTAAGGTTGTCTCTTCAACAGTTTCTTCTTTGCAATGAGAAAAACTGATTTTAAATGATTTCACATTTCTTTGGAAATTTTTGGTTTTGATAATAAATAATAAATCCTTACATGACTTTCAGCATGTGTGTGGAAAAAATCTATTGAACACCAGATGTTTAGCAGAATGTCAGTGCAGCACATTAACTTTCCTGAGAGAAAAAGTAGCTCTTCCTGGAGAGAGGCAGTATGTTTTATGGTATTGTGTGAAAAAAGCCCTGTGTTCGTTAGCTCATACAGGAAGAAAAGAATGTAAGGAACATAAAGATCTAAATATTTCAAAGAATCACAGAATGAGTCAGGCTGGAAGGGACCATTTGGTCCAACCTCCCTGCTCAGGCTGGGTCATCCCAGAGCACAGGATTACATCCAGATAGTTCTAGAATATCTCCAATGAGGGAGACTCCACAATCTCTCTGGGCAATCTGTTCCAGAGCACAGCAGTCACCTGCATAGCAAAGAAGTTCTTCTTCCTGTTCAGGTGGAACTTTCTGTGCATCACCTTCTGCCATGTCGCCCCTTGTGCTATTACTCAGCACCACCAAGAAGCACCTGGCTCTGTCCTATTGACACACTCCCTTCAGATACTGATAGACATTGATGAGAACCCCTCTCAGCAGTCTCTTCTCAAGGCTGAACACTCAGCTCTCTCAGCCTTCCTTATAAGAGAGATGCTCCTCTCCACTGGACCCTCTCCAGGAGCTCCTTGTCTCTGCACTGAGGAGTCCAGAACTGCATAAAGCACTCCAGATGTGGCCTCATCATGGCTAAGCAGAGGAGCAGGATCACCTCCCTTGACCTGCTGGCAATGCTCTTCCTAATGCACCCCAGGATATTTTTGGCTTTCTTGGTCACAAGGACACACTGCTGGCTCATGGACAGCTTATTGTCAACCAGCACCCCCAGGTCCCCCTCCTCAGAGCTGCTTTTCCGTAGGTCCCTTCCCACACCTTATTTCTCTCGAGTCTGGCAATGCCCCTGTCCCCCTTCAAATCTAGTTTAAGGTTCTCTCAATAACTCTGCTAAGTCCTAAGCTAAGATCCCTTTTCCCCTTTAATGTGGACCCTATTTGTTGTTGTTGTTGTTGTTGTATAAACTGACCCATGATCAAAATCCACAAGGTTCTGCTGTTTATACCAGTCCTGAAGCCAGGTGCTCATCTGCATGATTTTCCTGTTTCTTGCCCCATCATACCCCGCAATTAGCAGGACAGCAGAGAACACAGCTTGTGCTCCAGATCCCTTGACCAATTGTCCCAAAACCCTGAGCACCCTCTTGACTGCCCTTAGCCTTCTTGTTGGGACTTCATCGCTGCCTACTTGGAAAACCGGGAGTGGGTAACAATCAGTGTGAGGTACCAAGCTGGGAAGTTTCTTGGTGACGTCCCTTCTGTGGGCCCCAGGGAGGCAACACACCTCCCTATGGGTTGGGTCTGGTCAGCAAAAAGCACAAGTATCCCCCACAGAAAATTCTGAGGTCAAATTGAAGAGGTTGAACACTTCTGTCACTGAACTTCAAGTAGAATAACCTACTATTAACACTTGGCAGGAGGTTTGAAAAGAGGCTGACGGAATTGGTCTGGTTTAGATTGAAAAAGAGGAGGCTTTTCTAAATTACTTGACAGAAGGAAATAGAGAAGACGAAGCCACACTTTTCCTGGAAGGGAGAGGACAAGAGATGATGGTTGTAAACTGGAACAAAGAAAAGCCTCATTAGAGATGAGGAAAGTTCTTTTCATAATGAGGCAGATCAAACACCAGAACAGGCTGTCAAGAGACTGTGGCATCCCTATCCTTGCAGATACTGAAGATGTGACTGGACAAGGCCTTGAGCAAGCTGCTCTAGCTAGTGATGCTCTTAGCAGGTGGCTGGACACAGAGGCCCACTCCAACCTAAAATATGCTGCAATCCCTATTATTTCAGATTTTCATCTTCAGATAATTTTATAGTCATCAAAGTTGGAGTTTTCAAATGAAGAGGGAGATAAGTTCCAAAATTCCTCCTACTTGCCAAATATGATTTAGTTGCTTTGTTCCATTACAGCCCTTCGAACATTTTAACTCTGAACAATCTCTGCAGTATCCTGATGATAACAATCCTCTGGGATCTGTTCACCTAAAAGGACATTTCCTATATTCCCCCTTTAATTCAATCTGACCTTCCACTGCTGCTGCTGTTAATTTAACAGTGCATGTTTGTGATATACAACTCTTGACAAGAAAACACCAAAATCAGTATTGTGATTTCACTACAGGAACTAATTTATATATATATCTCATTGGAATTGGGCAAAAATCAAGAGATGGAAGAAAAGCAGTTTATCTCCTGATGGATACCACAAAGAAATATTTTCCAACATTTAAATTCCAAGCAGTGATGCAAATAAAATATATAATATTATAATATTTTTATAATTCTTTTAATGTCAAACATGGAAATAAAGAGCTTCTGCTTAGGACTGGAATACCAATGATGAACTTTTAATTGGAAATTTTAAAAATAACTGTAAATAAATGACTTGAGTTTCTCTCCTATTGCTTCTGTACAGAAAAAAAAATGTTCAAAAGGATGGGAATTTCTAAAGGAAATGGCTGTTGCAATGATTTAAAAACAAAACGTTTACTTTACTGTGGGGAACCACTCGAACATCCTGCAGTCCTGAACTGCTTTGTCATGGCACTATTATACGGTCCTCTCCCACCTCATGAGGTTATGGCTCAGATCCTAGGGCAAACATTTCTACATCACTGTAAAAAGTATGAGCAACAAAGTGGTTTAACCACTGTGTCCTGTGAGAAAATAAATGAGCAGTGCAGAAAAATTGGTTGTGTCAGGAGTGCTTTTGTCTAAAACCCCCAGAACCGTAAGCAGAACTAGTAGTGGTAAGAACCGGATGTCAGATTCAAATTTTGCTTACAAAATACCTGTGATGTGCCATTTCAGGTACCTTCTGCATGCATGAGCAGAAAAAAAATGCTGGAATGAAAAAAACTGGATAAAACACAGACTCAATAGGTTTCTTGATCTCTGTTCAGGTTTCTTAATTTTTTTGTTTGGACAGATTTCATAACCTTTCTCCTGGCACTCCAATTATACCCTTCCCAAAAACCCCACAACTTGTCAAAGCCCTTAATGATGCTCTTTTTTCCTCCCATTAATCAAAATTACTAAAGAGCCATTGCACACTCTCAAGCTCCTAACTGAAAGACAGGAATGACTGTGGAGAACTTGCCACAAGAGGTCTGCAGACCAGAGTCTGTAAACTGCAGGTCTAAAGCAAAACATTTGCAAGGGTAATGTATCTAAAAAAACCCCAACTTCCCCTGGTTATATTTCAGACTATACTCTAGAACTATCAGGTCTTGCCCATTCCCCCCTTTCCCTGCCCCGCCTCCAAACTTCTGCAATTAATACTTCTGCCTCTCTAATACACTTATTTTTAATGTCTTTCTTGCTTCTTTTCATTATTTGTCTATCCTCTTCCCAATCCCTTGCTACAGTAGGCAATTATAATAAAAGAAAAAAGCACCATGAGAAAATGAGACATAAACTTGTTTTAATCATGAATGTGAATTATCAGGACTTCTTTTAAACGTGCTCTGTTTGGTTGTTTCATGGTCCTGCAGTGATTTCACTATATTTTCACCAGTTTTTTTTCTCGGTTCCTTATGGTTTACTTCTGCCTAAACATTTGGGTAAACAAGGAAATTGCCACAGAGCAGACTGTTTCTAACATAACTAACACCTGAAAACTTTCATTGCAAACTGCACATGTACACTATTTTAGCTGCCTGAACTGTAGTCACAGTGAGTTTTTAAAGAATCACTAAGTTCCTCGTTCATGGATGTACCAATTCAAATCATACTCTCACCTGTAGGTTCTTAAGAGCAAGTTATTTTCTGTTCCCTGCAGGCTATACTGGTGGCTTGTTTGTGCACCTCAACCCCAAAGACCAAATTAATAGATTTTATCACAGCTAAATTATTACATGAGAAAAAACAGAACTGGTGCTGATCCACAAGTTTTAGGGGAAAGTCAGAGACATATTCTGGAACATAGCTGGTAAAGCCTAGAGGAGCGCTGTCCAGGTCTGACAAACTCTTTATTGTGGAATTCTGCATATAAATTTGAAACCCACAGGTTTAACTACAGACATTGTTTATAATATATTTTACAGAATGTTTTTATTTGAAAGCTTGCACGGAGTTGTATGTTATAATGAGAGTACATACCTTTCTTAAGCATTTCTGCAGGACAGCTAGGGTTCTGGTAACCATTACTCTGGCAAGGTTTTGAAACCAAGTTTTATTCATAGGGATCACACATTTCTGTATCTCTGGACAGGCTTTCTAATAAACAGCAGATATCAGCTCATAAGCTGTGCATTCTCTCTATTAATCTAGTCTGCTTCATTCGTTCATTGCAGTAGTTTGCATCAAACTGGTTGCTCCACCATGAAACACAGCACAAACCATGACATCAGTGACTACTTTCTCATTTTCTGTAGAGTATTTGCGTGGGGTAATTTCTGGTTTTGCTAACCAGTCTAAACAAGCTTTATTAATCCTTTAATGTAGAGTTTTAAAAGCCCCACATAAAGTAAATATTAATATAATGACTGTACTTGTGACAAATGGGTATGTGGTGGAGGCAGCGTGTCAGCAAGTTAGAGTCATCCCGTTTCAATCTGAGTTGAATGTTTCACTGGAAGCACACACATGCAGAAGCAACAGTTTAGAAACATTTTTACCACTAATAACATAAAAATATAATGAAGAAACTCGGGTCATTTTTCTTCCTAAGTGTGTGCCAAATTCAGTATCTCTGAAAATGATATAATTGCAAAGACTTTCAGATAGTTCTTTTCTATTTGTCAAAAACCTGCAATGAGCCATAATCCCTGCAAATGTCAAACCAGCTCCCTGCAGGAATCTGGCTGTCAGAAACACAGAAAGAATAATTCCTCCTTGCCTGTTATTACAATATGATGCCCTGTATAACTACCTGGAATATATCTATACCTACCTTTTGGGACTCAAGTATTTTACTCTATGCCCCTTTGCCATTCATGATATTTAATGATCTGGGAGACATTTTTCAACTTTGTAAAGAGATGGTATACATGCTGAATTGTCATTTATGTTTGTAGGGCTTAAAAGACACAATGTTAGAACAGCATTACATTATCATTATTACATTATCAAGTGAAAGACTTTATCAGCTCAGCTAATTTCTGTGTTTAAAGATTTCATTTTTTCTGTTCATCTCCCCACAAGTGATAATTACCTGGAAACTGCACTCTGGAGAATTCATATTCAAAAAATCTTTGAACTAAATAAAAGGAGGCAGATCATCTAGATATGGCATTCTCTCCAAGACTTGACATAGGTAGACATATGTGGATGGGATTAAAAAATAAACTTTGAACTGAAATCTTCCCTGTACTGAAATGTGTCTCTTGGAACTTAGTTCCTTAGGAGGTGAACAAATAACTATGGGATTGCCCAGTGATAAAGTTTATTGAAATCTATTGCTCTGATTCCTCTTTAAAGAAAACCAGTGACAAAAAAAAATATCCAAATCAGGTCAGTGTTTGGGACTCCTTTTTGTATTACACCATATGAACATTTTAGTATATGCTCCTTTAGCTCTGTTTTGCTCTCTTTAGAGATACCTCAAGCTGTGTTTAAGACTGACTGATCACCAGTAATAGAACTGCCTTTCTCAATTACTTGTTTCACAAGAGCTGGAATCTGCCCAGTCACAGGTTTCAAAGGAAACTGAAAAAAAAAAAACAACACCAGCTCCTCTTATGAGGCAAACTAAGTATGTTAGTTCTTTGGCATCTTTCCACTGCATGTAAGGGTCTTAGGCAGGAATATACTTTTTCCTGTATCTCAAAGATGTCTGAGCAAGGGCTGGAGTCTGAGAACATTCACCACCACACTGTAAATACCTGATCTATACTGAATGGATGGCCTAGGCATCAAAAAGACCCTTTCAGGCAGGATCAACAGGACAAATGGTAACCCATGACAACAGCCTCAAAGAATCCAGGATCCCTCTCACACAGCAGACAACCCAAGAAATTATTTAGTGAAATTGATCTGAAGACACAACAGCAAACAAAATGAGCTGCTGTTGTCATTCTTAAGACAGAATAAGAGAACTGGTTATATTCACATTCCAGTATTGAGTATATAAAACCTCTGTACTCTAGGTTTAAAGTAAGCAGGTAAGTATTTTTTGTCTTATGAACCTGCCCTATGGTGCAGTTTGATAGGGCAAGTCTTGGTTCCACATCATGACAGAGCGGAGCCTTATTGCGGAAGAGAATAAGATCAGTATCCTTTACTGCCACATGCCCTGAAAACAGAAAAGACTCATTTATTTAAATTAGTTTAACAACAATTAGCTTTCTTGCTAAATTATGCTGCTACATCCACCCTCAGTCTATTGTGCTGTCTTAGCTACTTCTTTAATCAGTGAAGAACTGATTTCTTTTGCAGACAGCATGGTTACCCTTGAAGAGCATATGAGTCCACTTTATTACCCATTTTATCCTGGCTAATGAAATCTGCGTGCTTTGGATTTGTATTCTCCATCTTCTAACCATGGCCTTCAACCCTATAATAATCTCTTTCTCCAGCCTGCCTCCCCCATGGTGTTTCCAGGCAAGAGTCAGCTGGGACCAGTGTGAAAGTATGCATGTTCTGAGTGGCCAGCCATATGTGTATGCTACAGCCAAACAAAATATAGCACGGCTCAATTCTTCTTGCCTTTCCCTGTGTGGGAGCTGTACTCAGGGCTTTTTTCGCCTCTACCCAGCTGTGGATGTTAATTAAGTTCCTATAAATTACCCAGTCTTTGAGACTTCTTTCCCTCTGTGAAATTTGGTTGAAAATGGTCAATAAATTGAAAAGTTACTGGATGGGAACTACAGCTCAGCGAAGCAGATGGATAGTGCTGTCATTTAAATTCTACTTCAGAGGAGTCCAAACTAGTATGTTTTGTTTGAATTGTAAGAATTTGGATGTAGATTCCCAATATATCCTTGCATTAAATGTTGCACAGAAGTGGAATTTTCTGATACTGTGGTACAGATTCTGGGAGGTTGAACTGCTACAAATTCTCAAGTGAACAGAAGCAAGCCTCTCATGTTTAGTTCATGTGTCTGCTGAATGTTTAATGTATACAGTTTATTGTCTCTTTAACCTACTTTAATACACATCACCAATGACAACTTGCTTGGAGAAAAAGTGAAATGCTACTTCTATAATGCAAAAGGAAATACCAGTCTTTGTCACGGCCCTCATTACCCAAACTGTTGAAAACTCCTGATTGCACTTCCCTCTTTCTCATTTTTCCCTTCTCACGGTGCGTTTGTGGACCCAAGCTAAAAATTTCATCTTATATTTTACCAAACAATAGAAAAGCAAAGACAAAAAAGCAGTGAGGAAAAAGTAAGCTGAAATGTACTCTGGAGCATAAATTCTTCCTAAAAACTTTGACAGGGTGGTGACACATGTTTTACAAAGAGATCTCAGGTTATGCTGTGGTTGGAAACACATTCCATTATATTAATGATCCTGTGATTACATTAAACTTGCACAATTTAAGCACCAACACTATGTACTACAGATAAGGTTAGTCTTACAAAATCTATAAAAAAACTTGAAGGCAAAACGCTTAAACTACCTACACCATATCCTATAGAACAGGCAAATATTTCTATCAAAAACAGAAAAACCTTTGTTTGACATCTTGATGGGACTCCTGCTTTGTTATGCCTCTTTACTTGAAATTTCTCCTTCCCTTTTCACTTCAGCTTCACTCCACACTCTGCTCATCTTACCCTCAACTACCATACTCTGTCCCCCTTTCCTTTGTTATTCTATTTGGTTCTCCTTTCCAAAATAAATCCACTTGCATTTGCTTCACAAAGCTGCCTGTATAACACAACCACTTCAGTCACTCTGCCTTTGTCTCAGTCTTTCTCCGATCTGAAACAAGAAGGTTTCTCAGTCCACTGATACCTACGAAAACCCATTGGCAAAAATCTCATTTAGGAATTTACACACAAGATGCATCCTACTGTAAAATCTTAAAACCTAGTCATGATTCCCTGGTTCAACAAAATCACTTGTAGGCCATCTGCTGATGTGTATCTATGTACACCTTTCCGAGCTGACGTGATTTGGAAGTTTTCCAATCTTTTTCTGCCGTGACTGTGTCTTTACAATAAATATAGTAAAAGCATTCCTTTATCCAGCAATTTTTATTTTTGGAAGGTACATACCAGTGTTTTGACCACAGCTCTTTTATTGTTACATGACTCACCACTTCAATTGCATTTGCCTGCAGCTTCAAAAAGTTGGTAAGAGCAAAACCCCCTCCCCTCTACACATGCTGTTCTTGGCAAAAAAAGCAGTTATGTACAGATACAAATTCCTAGATGCTAAAGTGATGTGAACTGCTCAGTATCATCTCAACAGACTGTCTGTAACTACCCAGAACCCAGCTCTGGGTGTATACACGAATGTGTCTGTGTCTACATGATATAAACAGTGTTGATAGCAACTGTTTAAAAAAACATACAATGAAACCTCAAGACTATTTATGCTTGATCTGAAAATAATTTTAAAAGCCGCTGCATATAAAAGAAAAAGAAACCCAGTATTATTCTTTTTGTGCCTTTCTTTCATCTTTGAATCTAGGCAAAATCCTTCATGGTAACTGCTGGAAGGAAGAGTTGAAAGGGCATTTCCTTTGACAACCAACAGAGCTTTGCTACCCCAAACTAAATTAAAGTTAAGAATTTTTTCTGTATGGCCAATTACTAGGGTTGACATCCACCTAGAAGAGCCTTGCCTCATAATATCCATACAAACACACAGACATTACATTCCTGTCTGTCCACACCATCTGTGCGTGTGGTCTGCAGACACAGGATTCCTGTCCATCCTCACTGTCCCTGTGTTTGGTCCACAGAGAGGCAGGATTCCTACCCAAGCACACAGCAGCGCTTGTGCAGTACAGAGTTGGACAGATGATTCTTATCCATTCTCCCTGCTCTTGCATGCAGCACACAAGCAAGGAGGACCGCAATAAAACAACACTTTTTTTTCTGGTTCTTTAAGCAGAGGTTGATTTTTCCCAATTAAATCTGCATCAAAGCTTAGATACTAAGCTGGAAAGACTGAAAACATTTAGTTTTTCTACTGTGTTCATTCCAAAACTATTCTTACTAAGGAAAGAAATTCTTGTCCTTACCACAAAATTCACGGCACACAATGTGTAGAGATGTGTCAGCTTGGCCACATGCATTTCTCTAAGGTGCCTGCATTCCAGACAGTATTCCCATCTTTGCCTGCCCTATTCCTAATCTCTTGTTTTTCTGTGACTTACATTAGATGATGACATTACATACGAACAGAAGCCCACCCAATGGGCACCGTAAAGCACACTGTAAAGCTTAGGAAAAAAGTCTTAAAAAAAAATTCCATCTGTGCTACAAAACCACTAAAATTTTTATGAAGAAGACACCTGAAAGGTGCACAAAATGAAGATCTGTATGTATAAATAAATATATTTCCCCTTAGGAAAAAAAAAAGAGAAAAAAACTAAAATGAGAAGATACAGTCCTTATTACTTCCACAGAGCAAATAAACCTCTGCAGGCTTCCAAGTTTTAAACAACTTATGTATGTGTGTGTTCTTAAGGATCACTATATTGCTTTTATTATTTTTTCAGCACCATTAATGTCAGCAGTTGGCAGAAGTTTGGGTTGCTAGCTGTAATAAAGGAGGCAAAGCCAAGATTACATCTTCTAGTGTTTAGGAGATGGGGGGCACACTGGCTTGGTATCAGAAATTATGGTTATAATTCATGTTAAGATGAAAAAAGTGAGAACAGTAATTTTTTTAACTACTAAAAGGATTAAGAGTGGTACAACAGTGAAATTGAATGTTTAAAGAAGTTATCCCCCCTCCCAATAAAAATCCATTGTAAAAACAAGAGATACCTAGGTTGTTCAGACCCTGAGAAGAACTTGTCTGGAGTTACCTGTGCAAGCTCCATTTATTTTTTGTTTACTCAACTACAGGAAATATTTGTATTCACACTAAGACAGGCACTGGTGGTAAATAGAACGCAAGAGAACAAAAGACTAGGTTCTGTGACTGTAAAGTTGTACTCGAACAAAGAGAACAAAACCTTTAATAACATGGCCACCCCTTAACCAAGGCTGTATTCAACATAAAAGACCTCCCCCAGGCACCAGTACTGTGATCAGAGTTTAACATGTATTTGGAGACTAAAGCTTTACAGAAGTTGAGAGACTAACATTTACCTAAAGTATTGACAACCTAAAATTGTGCAACATGTTGTTGTAAGGGTAAATTACTTGTATTTATAATTGAGGGTACCTGATCAGGGAACTGATCTTATATTGACATGTTAAATGTTTGGTTATGCCAAGTAAAATCATACTGCAATCTTTTGATAGCTGAGTTGGAGACTTCCTTTGTCTTCATGCACAATCTTGTACTAATCCCTGAAAGGGCACACAGCAACCATTCCTTTATTTTGTGTTCAATGCAGGTCTCCTCAGAGACAGTCGAACACAACTGCCCAAAAGATGATCTGTCAAAATCATTAACTCGTACTTGACAGCATCATCTCCAGACTCTCATTCCAGTGAGGGGCTGGAAGCAGAATCTCCATCAGTATCAGCTTTCTCATCTTGTACCTTTCTGAGTTGGCAGCTGTTTCCAGACTCCTCACAGCTTCCCAAGTTAGCAGCCAGCAGACAAATCTCCATCCCCTCCCTACATTCACAAATGTCAAGTGGCAAAACCATGACCTCCAGGGAAAAGCTGCACAGCTTTTCTTTGGTTGTCAATATTTTTTCATCTTAGAAAAGGGCTATAGAAAACAGCACGTACTCATTGAGGAGTAAAATGCATCACTTGTTCAGCACCAAAACATGAGCAGTCATTTTTCTAAGACTTGGATTCTTAAGAACACAACACCATGAATTTAACAGAACTGAGTGAGGGGAATCTGCAGCCACCAGCAACCCATCCATTTGCAGAAGCTAATGCAAGTAACTGATGCTTAATTTCATAAATCTGTGACAAACCCACTATATGGCCCTAGCAATTTTCACAACTTGGTATGTAAATTAGGGAAGGGTTATTATCAAGAAACTAGTTTTAATTGACAGCATATATCTTAGATTTCCAACTGCAAGATGAAACTTCTATTTTCCCCTGCAATACATATTCATTATCCTGAGATTTGGTGTACGAGACTAGGCTCAGACTGTTTCAAATAGGGAAATGATTTTCAGAATTTAAGGAGCTTAATACAGTGGATAAGAAAAATATCTGCAGACTGAGAGGTATTTCAGTATTCAAAAATACCTGAGATTACTGTTCATCAACAGTTCACTGTTTACTGAAGCTGAAGTTCATTCCATACAGTGGAGACTTAATTTTTTCCATTATCAATTTTTAAGATGGTGGGGATTAAAATTCTTTTTTGTAGACTATGCGTTTTTCTCTTCTTGAGGAAAAAAAGTACTGATTTATTAAGTTACTCCCAAAATAACACAGTAAAATCACAAATATGCACTATATTCTATCTTATAGATCATTAATTTTCATTACATATTTCTATTCTTTCCATCATTCCCCCTTCAAGTGAAGAACACATCACTAACACATTAAGTCATACAACTGTTAATCTGTAATCTACTTGAAACCTTCTACATATTTAGTTTATGAACCCAATCAGTCACCTCATATCTCTGACTTCACCTTCTCCTTTACACATTTTTGGAACACACCTTGAATCATCTATCACCTCACCAGTTACAGACCTTACACAAATTAAAATCAATACTAAAGCTGGTGAAATGCCTTTCAGCTTTCTGCCACTACCCTTCTACTGACTAGTGAATTGCTTTTTATATAAGATAGTTGCTGACATCACAGCTTTGTTAACCTTTTTATCCAAAGGCAAATAACCACAAATAAAGTCATACTTTATAGGACTTAGCATGGAACTGTTCAGTGTGTTGTGCGTTCCCTGTGGAATAATACCAATAAATGTAGGAAGGGATAAGCATATTGTACCAAGTTAGCACATTTTGAATGAAAATGAGGTAAAGGGACACGTGTCTCCTAGACAATTGTCAGTGTAAATTGTCAGGTAAAACAGCCCAAATGAACAGGAATAATTTAGTATAGAAAAACCTGCATCCAATCAATGAAATACCAGTAAGGATAGTTACACACCCATCTTGGAAAATCACAGTATTTTTGCTGAGTTCAAACAAGTAATTCAAAACTTTCCTGTATCTGAAATTTTGGTGTGAAATTGATGCTTTTTCCCGAAAAATATATTCCTGGGTTTATCTCATCAAGATTTTTTACACGCTTACATGTTTAAGTGGAATCCTCCCTGTCACCAACACTTCAGAGTTCCCTGAACAATGGGTCTAAATGACAAGATTTTAAGTGTAGTCATAAAATCCCTCTATTTTCCGGTCATCCTTCAGACATCATCAATTCAAATACCAAGAGAGTGATGACAAACCAACCCAGCCACGAGGACCAATGGTCAGAGAGTCTCAAATATTTTACCCCTGAGGCACATCCTGACACTGGACAACAACCAGGGAGCAGTCATGTATGGGTCCTTCCCAACTACCCCACAAACCACAGAAGTTAAGCAAAAGAAGATGTATCCATAACTGTATTCCTTGAATGACCAACTATTTTGGCAATCTTGAGCTCATTCTGACCACTCTTTCTGAGCTTTTGAATCTACCTCATGACTCATCAGCTAACATAGAGATTGTCAGAAACTGAGGGAGGGTAACTTTCTCAACATGAACTTTGTAGCAAAGAAGAAATAGAATTAATTACATAGATACTCTGTTGGCTGTATGCATTATAAAGACCTGCTCTGATATATTCTCTTTATTTAACTGAAAAACACTGTGTATCAGATCAGTGGTTTGTGTCACGATAACTACAGTAAACCACTGTAGTACGACAGTGATGTGAAATGACAGTGACTATTTTTACATTGCACTAATGTCCAGAAATACTACTCACACACAAAGGAATGATTATTTTTCAGGCCTCAAATTAGATATCCTAGTGCAGTCTTCTGAAGAAACCCAAGCTTACCGAGTATTCTTAACTCTTTAATACTGTTAACAAGCCTCGTTCTCCCAGTGTAGGTTTAACAATCTCATCTGATATCCATTTCCATCAAGTTGGTCGCTTACAAAAATGGGATATAGGGTCTCTCAGCTGCTAACCTAGACTTGTCCAGCAATCCTGATTTCCTAGTCAGAGACAATGTTGCCCAAATGACTTACTACAGGAGTTCATAAGCCTTGAATGAGAGCTACTGTGTATGTGGCCCTAGATGCAGTTGACAATTATCCAATCAATTTAAATTTATTTGTGCAAACTTCTAGTCAATTAAAAAGCAGTAAAACTAGAACATGAAAATCTTAATATATTCATGAAATTGAGGAATATTTCTAATAGAATGAAACAGATTTTTGAAACAAACCACTGGTTTGAGGACAAACTTGGGATTAATCCACAGCAACAGCAAGAGGCTCACGTGAACATACATTATTATTTAGTCATACCAGAGGCAAAGGGTAAAGGTAAAAGGAGGGAGAGGGGAATGGGAGTATAAGTAATACCACAGAAAGGTGAAATGCTGCCCCCAAAAAGACTGCTGATGCTGCACTGAGTGCTGTTACTGTGCTAATAGGTGATCAAAAATGATGGGAAAAAAGTCTGGAACACATGGCAGGGAGAAGGTGCTTTCTTTTAATCTGCAAGGACTTCCTGTGCTGTGCTTCAGGAAGAGCTGCTCAAGGGCATGACAAAGCCTTGCTTTCTGTGCTGCTGTCAGGGTGCTGGGGTCTGCTCCTGGCAGAAACCTCCCCCTTGACAGAAACAATTCCTGAGGAGCAAAGCCTGGCAAAACAAGCAACGCTGTGATTGATAATCTGGGTGGATTACAGGCCTTCGACAAAAGCCATGATGCTTAAATTTGACAGCTGGCAATGCTTGATGAGAGCCAATTAGTGGATATATATTCACTTCAGCCAGAAGTTTCTTCTGTTTCTAGTCCAACAGCTTCCTGAACAGGAAGTATACAGAGTGATTTCCTCCACTTCGGCCTGCTCACGTATATGCCAGCTACACTGTTAGTACAGCTAAGAATAAACTACAAAACCTACATATTTTGGCATCTTTGTATATTAAAGCCAGTAATTGAAAAGCTGCAACTGACCCTCCAGATAGTGGTGGTACAAGAACCTGAAAAAAGATGACTTTACACTGACACTACAGACCACGCAGTGTACAAAGGAGGCTGTGAGTGCACTATTTCTGTAACAAGTCCTGTGTAAGTGAGAATAGTTCTCAAAATGTTTCACTGTTCCTTGAAAAGTTTCTGGTAAAGTGCATTAATCTGTTGCTGTTTCAAACAGCTTAACCTGGCATCCAGAGAATACCAGAATTCACAGCCTTCTGTGCCTTCTGTTCTGCCCAACACATGCAGAAAGCTCTGACATGATCCCTTAGAACTCATCTGCCTGTTCTTTACTTTCTTATCACACAGGTTTTCCTTCCCCACTTTTGCATCTATTTGCACTCTTGCTAGTGCAAGTATGTGGGTACTGTGGTGAAGAGATCAATAAACAAAGATGGATCCAAGTGCCCTGAATCTTATCACTCATTTGAAATATTAACTTTACTTTCTTATCTATAAAAAAACCCCAACACCACCACCCTCAGACAACTTACGTAAATCTTCCTAAACTTGCAAAGTTCCCTTCTGGTTTGAGAGAAACCTCCACTCATTGAATTTCAGAGGGGACTGTCACACTGCTGGGACTTCTTAGAGAACAACAGTGGTTCTGTCATAGAAGAAACAGCACCACATTTAGCAATTACCTGCAGTGATTGTATCCATGTCATCTGAAGAAGAAATTTGCTTGCTAACAGGGTGATCACCCTCATCAGACATGGTTTCAAATCAGGGCAGCTAAGGCAAAGCAAAGAGCTAACTGCATGCCTCTCACAATCTGTATTATTTCATCAGGCAGGGTGGTAATAAAAACTGCCACAAGTGTGGTCATGCTGATACAGCTCCATGGCAGTAAGAGGAAAATGCTTGCCTGTAAGTCTCCTTTGACCTGTTTTACATTCTCTTGTTATAAACAGTTACTCCAACCAGTGGAACTTCACTTTGGAAAAGTTCACAGCAGAGGAGTGTCAGGTGTCAGTGTGCAGGGTTTCCAGGGAAGCAAGTAACAGTGAAAAAATAGCATTTCTGGAGGGAGAAGCTATTCTGGAACATAAAATTCTTTCCTTTTTCCCATGATCCCATGAACTACATTTACTTGGAAAACCAGTCTTTGCAGTACCTTGGCCTCATAAAGAAAGTCAGTCAAAGTCCTATAGCGAAGAGGCACAAAGTAGCACAGGAAAAGCAGCTTTGGGACGTGCATGGCTAGATGAAATATATATTAAATATTGTATAAATGCTAACTATTATTACTACTAGCCATCACCTAATAGTTCCTCTGCAGTTGTGGGAATGGTAAATAACAGCCTCTCAAATTCATGCTGGTCCACAGAGGAAGGAACATATAGAGCATATAGCAGAAGGGAACAACAGGTATCAAAGATTCCTCTGAAAGGCAAGCAAGCTGACTACATAACCCACACTTCCAGATAGCAGGAGGTTTCTTATCTCCCTTCACTAAAATAGAAAGGAGCTCTTTTCAGTAAGTCTAGTGCAAGCAAAGAGCAAGAGTGTCTATGGCAAGAACACGAAAGTCTTTTTTTCCATAACACATAGAAAAAATTAGCAATGATCCTAAATTGCAGTAAGTAACATTACAGATTACATAAAATGATAAAGACGGACAAGTTATAGAAAGGGCTTTCCAACACTGAAGGTCTCCTTCACTTACAGTCTTTAAGAACAGTGTACAGGTGCAACTGGATAAATCAAGTGAGTTCCAATTTTCACTAACAGTTTGCATGACAGAAGGAAATGTATGTTTATGAAATACATGGAGAAAGCTTAAGTTGATTGGTTCTATGAGCACGCTAAAGTCTAAGATGAACACTCAACATGTTCTTAAAAGACTGAGGAACTGATCTGAAAATAACTTCTATTTAGGAAAAGGCAATATAATAAAAATGTACCCAGTATAAACCTAACCTGAAGTCACACCACTTAAAATGAAAATTTTGATATCTTGTCATCAATAACACTGAGCCAAGTTAGTTCCTGGTAACTTTTGCCATTATAAAAGAATCCAGAATAATTACAAAATATTATATAATAGTACAAATGAACATGGTGACTTACAAACAATTAATTTGAATAATGGTCCACGCTCTCAGAAAACAGACACTAATACTGTTCAGAGCCTCTTAAAAATTTTAACACCACTACTTTGCATTTATGGCATGGCAATGCCAAGGGATGCCAGTCCAGTCAGGCCCCCACTGTGCTAGACACTGTACAAATACAGAAAATGACAGCCTTTGCTACAGACAGCTCCTAGTAGAAAACCCCAAGCGTCTAAGGCTCAAAGCCCACAGACAGGAAAACCTCAGCCCATTCAGATGTGCCTTCCCTTTACCACTCAAAGCCGAAGAGTAGTGCTTTGCTCCGTTGCAATAAAAATATCCTGATCCTTGACAACGGAAGGAATAAATGGCAAACAGGCTGCTTTCTAACAGATGAGTGGTGGATGTGCTGCCACAAAGCAGGCCAAGGCTCCTTGGGCCCCTGTGGATTCCAGTGTGACACACACGGCGGGGGCTCCTCCGTGGCGCAAAACCCAAGTGCGCGGGCTGGCGCTCGCTGCGCTACATCTGGACCTGGTTAGACAACCTCCAGCTCTGCTCTCTTGCATCAGCCCCAGCCCCCTCTGGTGAAGCAGCCTCCCAACCACTGCTTCTCCATGAACTACCCACGGAGACAAAGTACCCTGGGAGGAAGTAAATTGGGACCACATTAGCTGGTGACCCTCGCCCTGCAATTGGCCTGCCCTTCCAGTGATAGAGGAAATCCCTCACACAAACTGACAACCAATATGAAACAGGCAGCTCCATTTACTGGGAAGCCTGGTCAATGCTGAGTGCCTCATTAGGAAATGGTCTCTATATTGAGGCACATTCCTGCAGTTCAGAGCCTAGAAACTCTAAATTAAAACAACATTGATGCCATATCCTCTTTCCAAAAATGCCTCTCTTCATCCAAACTTTAATGCACATACTTAGAGAAATTAAAGCACCAAAATGTCTTTGGCAGGACTCCTTCCCTCTCTTTTGCAGCAGTGCCCTTGCCCTGTGAGCAACCAGGAACGTGACAGTGTTGGGAAAGGAGAAAGGAGAGTTACAGTGGGGAACACCAGCAGTGTCCTCCAGAATCCGCACAACCTTTCCTTGATGAATCTATGTGTCTTTGCAGTATTTTCAAGTAAATAAAAATCACCTGAAATTATCGAAAGAAGTTTTTCTTTTGTGAGAGTGTTGTATCTTTTTACATTCTAAGAAAGGTCAATTAACAGCAAGTCAGTCAATAGTAAACCAGCACAAGCAATGAAAAGGCATAATCCAAATCCTATCCTATACACTTGGATCCATTCACACTCACTATTGCAGCATAGTCAGAAAATTGCTTTCCTAAAGTACTATCTCTGTCAGAAGCTCTTTCCAGCTCTTTCCAGTTCGCAGTGAGATTCAGCAATCAGACCTGTGGTACCACAGCATGCATAACTCTTCCCACAAACCACCCCCTTCCGATATTGCTCAGCATTTCTATTTGCATCCTACGTACGTGGAAACGGGAATCTTTTAGTCAACTGAGCCTGCCCGCCAACTGAAAGAGCTGCTTTCCCACCACAAAGTCTAAACATTTCCTAGTAATGGGATGGATGGAAACACCAAATACTTTTCAGGGAGCTCAACAGCTCTGAACCAGAAATTAGCAAGGTCAGGCTCACAGCTCTGAACCTGAACGGTTGAATAAACTTTTTGGGTTCCAGAACTGCTTTTCAAAGTATTTTTCCAGAATATCTTGATTAGTGGCATCACTTGCCTTTCTTGAACAGCTGTGTTCAACATGTGCAAGTCTGAAAGATTTTTTCATTCACGATTTCTACTCTAAATTTAAGAATTGCAGCTGAACTTTTAGGAAGTTCCTGAAATGTGATACGGTTCTGTGTAGCCGGCAAACACAGATGGACCCTTGTTCTCAAGATACAGAAAAGGGTCCACATAGAGAAAGCTTAAATTGATGAAGCAGCATAGTTGTTTTGGTGGAAAATATGAGGCTGGTGACCTGTAAAAACTGAAGAGGACTGCAAGGGCCAAGTACACAGAATATTTGCAAAGCACCTAAAAAAATGAGATTTCCCTTGTCTACACCAGTAATGAGGATACTGTAAAATCTCATCTCCTTCTCTTCTGACCCATCTCCTACTTCTGGAACTGTCAAAGTTGGTGTGATTTGTATTTACACAGGAAAGTATATACCAAAACTACTGGTACTGGAAAAAATAAATGGGATTTCAGGTTCCCTGCAACTTACAGAGGTAATGACTATTATTGTCCTATTATAAGCAACTTTGAGGAGTTTTTCCTTCAATGTATTAAAAGCTGTACACAAAAAAAGGATAAAAGATGACAGATTCTTAAAATGTAGGATAGAATTTAGGGATGATGTGCCAAATCTCTATTTGGTCACATAAATGTTTCTCAGGTTAAATATAGTTTGGATTGTTTACTTGTAAACTGCCTTGGGAATTGTGGATGTATTGGAGAATACCTGTGATTTTATACTTACACTACATATATAGCTTTTATTTATATTACTCATAGCACGGATCTGTTGAGGAGATTACTTTTTCCTTTCTTCTTTTTTTTATTTTTTATTTTTAAGATTAGAGTCTTGGACAATCTTAAATAATTCCAAGTCTTTACAGCTGATGGCAGTTTTGGAAACAGAAACTTAAAAGGCATTTGGATAGTTCAGTGAATTTTCTGAAAAAGGACTATTGCTTCAACATAGATCAGAATTGGTCTCACTTCATACCAAGAACAATTTCAAATTAATCTCCTTTTCAATTTTAGTTAATTTGGGAAATTAAGTATCCCACGCCCATACAGAAAAGCACTTAGAATGGGCATCCTTATGGAAAATGGCCACGACTCTTTAGGAACAGCATGTGATACTGTAAGACTTTCCAGCACCGAAAATAATGATATGAACTACAACAACGTTTAAAAAAAATCACTTAACTGAAACCTAAGTCATTACAGATAAGCACAACCTTAATACACTAAATATACACAAATTTTCAGCAGGAGAAAACTCACCACAAAGTACTAAAAATTGTTCCGTCAACCCACAAAGGATAATCAGAAGGAAACTGGGAAGGGCAAGGGGCATGAAAGCACCTGAGTTTAAACTTAGGTCAACAAGAACTAAGAATAAAGTTTTAATTTCTCTTCGAATGAGTGGTAACATATATTAAGGCTGCTACAGCAGCAGACAATTACATGAAGAAAACAAGTACTTTATATTTCTGTGAGCACTTATGAATCCTGTTTTAGTAGGAGATCACCTGGCTGACCAGCAAAAGTAATTACAACTCTTGCTCAAAAGTAAATAATACAAGACTGTAAGCCATATATCTTACTTGTTCTGAAGCTGGTATAAAAAATCCCACAACTATTGTTCTTAAAATAAACTGTAAATAATTGTTATCTTAAACAACATGGCCAATAAGCTACTTGTGTTTCCTAAGGAAGAAGCAGAGAAATCTCTTATCACAAAGCAGACCTGTTTTTGTCTTACACTCTTTGACAGCAGCAGAAATCATCTGGTTGACAGATGAAATGTTGCACATAAAACTTTATGAAGATGGAAATGGTGGCACTGAAGAAGTTGATACTGGATTGGCAGCAGCATATGTGCTATTACTAGGAATGTGGCAAGGGAATAACTCAGAAAAACCCACCAGAAGTGCTGAAGTGAAAAATCTATAAAGATCTTTTCAGTTCCTAAATCTCTTATTGCCAGGGATGCCTTTTGCTTCCTCTGTGTTTTACTGGCAATATATTTTTCACATTGCATTCAATAGTGAAATACAGTGTTAAATTCTTGAATAGAAACATACTTTTCCTAATTGTTATGCCAACACAAAAATATCTAGGAATTGGGGAGGCCAGAAATAGGAAAGGACCAATCTCCTCACAAGCTCAAGACCTCCAAAAGTCTACTCCAGGAGGTGGCATTCCCATCTGGTGCTCCTGTCACAGGTTAGAAACACACTAGAGATTGTGTGGTTTAACACGTTCATATTTGAGCTCTACAGCAAGGAGAATCTTCTTCCATATACGCTTCTTCCCTAACAAGGTAAATACAAACCACTAAGAGAAGGATCATTACTCTTCCCTGAATCTGTAATTATTTGTGCCTGTAGAGGATAATAACCAATGTTCTCTTCATTCACAGTTTCCTATACATTCTATCCCACATTTACTACTCGGGGACAGAAAGAAACTTCCCTCAGTGTTGAGTCTTTTTCTTTCTCTACTATGTTTCACAGACTTCATGACCTGCAGCTAGTTTGAAATTGTTATTTATGCACTTTCTATCCCAACACACGACAGGATTATACATTATTAGTTCCATAAATCAAGATGATAATCCCATACCAGATTAGTAACCAGTTTCTTTCCCAGCCCTCCTCTACCCACCTGCTGCTTGAGCTGTTGCACAAGGCGGTCTTTCTCTCGTTTCAGTGCAGCCACTTCATCTTGGGTCTTCTTCTTAGAGGATGAAAGCTCTAGCAGAGCAATATTGGCATCTTTTTCACTAATGGCAGCAAGAAGGGCTTCTTGTCTGAAAAAAAAAAATAAAATCAAACAAATGACATTATTATCCTGCAAAATGGAGAATAAGTCTTTACAAAGTGTTCAACTGTGATGCTGTACCAGTGAGCAACTCTGAAAAGCAGTTTGTCACAGTTATATCTCCCTTGGTGGAACAGGAAGTCAAGACTCACCCACCTCCCTCTAAATGACTGTGCTGATACCAAACAGTTGCTTATAGGATAAGAAAAACATATAAAAATATGTTCTTACTCTGCACTCAGCTTCTCAGTTTTTAATAATTAACATTTCTTATTATTTTGTCTGAACATTTTCATTTTCTATAACGTCCTAAACATTTCCAGAACAGATTATGCGAATATACCCACAAATACTGGACGAATCGTGACTTCTGTGTTAAATTACATTAGGTTAGACTGTCTATTCATGCAGCTATTTTAGAAAGGTGTCACGTGACAATTTTACCAAAATCTCTCAAACAATACACTATATTCCCAGAAGGAAATAGTGACAGTGACATTTTTGTGCTACATAACATATGTTGAAATAGATGCCTTCAAGGATGCTTGAACTATTCTTTGACTTTTCTTGTGAATAACCAATAAATAAGAACATTCTGCAGCACGATCTTGAGCCCCAAGCACTATAATAACTAACTATGGAAAACCAATCTTGTCACACTCTTTCAAAAGAGAAACAAAACTTACAAATAGAATTCAGAAATATTTTAGAGATACTGGAAAGAAAGGAGACAGAGATAATTGCCCTGATCATAAACCAGCAGTTCTTAAATGAACTCAGAGGATTGCTCTGTGTTTGGGAAAATAACTATTTATATCCTTGGACCTTATTTCTCACCTCTAGCTAGTGCAGATAAATCAGGATGTGCAACAGGACAGAAAAGAAAACTTCGGCCTTATTGCCCAGTAGGGCAGGGGTGGCTTGTCACACCTCTCATCACCTTGCAATGAGGGAATAAAATGAAGTCCTAACCACTGGTGGTGGTGGTGGTGTGACAGATGATATCATGCAGAAGTGATGATGAAAGACAAATTGAATACTACAGATTTCCTATCTACCTTTCACATAAAACTTCAGTTGAAAATACAGTTAAATTAGCAAAAATTTTGTATGCTGTAGTTTATAAACAAAAGCATGTTAATATTGATAATCTCAGAGAATGATTTTAAAAAAATAATCAAATGTGCTAAAACAATTCTGCTAATGGTGTCCATAGCAATTATTATACTAATAACATTGCCTTCACACTGAAGTCTTTTATTAAAGATGCAAGAAAAGCATTCTAATAGAATGGTATCAGGAAAGAACTACATGTGCCACCCTGCTGAAAGATCTGAGACAACAGTAGCCTCTGAGGAGCAGCTCAGGGCTACAACCTTATAACCCAGCCTGGCAGTAACCAGCCCAGCACTTCTGCACACAGTTATGTGACAGGCACATTGTCTCCACAGCCCCAGAGCAGAAACCACTTCTGAGGTTCTGAGGCTGTTGCTCTCTGAGAGTTGCATGGGTTAGACAGCACATTCAATAAGCTCCTGTCATCTTCTAGAGGTGATAAAAAATACTACTACTGCTCTCACTTGAAAGGTGTGAAACTTTGCTAAGACATTCACCCACGGGTGATGATGACTACTTTCAGATGAGCAATAGCTGGGATGGAAGGAAAACTTCTCACACATTGCAGGTTTAGGCCAGAAGAAGGTGACCAGTGTAAGATCTGGCTTTCTTCTTATCCCAGTCAGTGACTGAGCTCTTAGAAATATTTATTGAGTGAAACCTTAAGACCTCTATCACTGCACAGCAGAAGAAACTAGAGCACAGGAATAAAATTGCTAATAGGTCTCATCTCCTCAGTCACTCCAACCATAGCCTAAATTTTGCTGCAGCAATCAATACAAAGAAGTTTATTATCAATACAAAAAAGTTTATTATCAGAATCCCCAATGAAGCCACTGTATCAAAAAATGAGAAAGAATCATGTATTTCAAGAGGAAAAGGTGTGTTTCAACAGACAAAACTGTTCATCACCTGACAGCAGAATGGGCTTACACAATGGACTTTCTGTAGGTGAAATTTCTCTCTGGTTTTACACAGGTGTTTCTTGTATATGCTAAGAGAGTTAGCATGAATTACCAGCATATCAAAAATCTCACAGATTGAGTTCAGAGAGTACTTGGATCCTGGCTAGATCATATCTGGAAAAACTAGCTCCTTAAATTATTCCTTGCCTTTCAAAATGTAATACCACAAAGTTAAGCAAATTTCTTTGGATACTTGAGGATAATAGAAATAGATTCTAAATATATTTATGCTATGAAGAAATACAAATATTCTGATGACTTAATGGAGGCAAAGAGTAGAAGAAAGGAAAAGGTGCACATCAGATTCCCAGCTGTAGTGTCACGATTGTAGGTGTGGGAACGATGGTTAGTGGGTGTGTTATTATTGCCATTTTGTTTCTGTTGCTTTTGCTTTGTGGAAAAGTGTACAGTTTTGGATGTCTGCCTGAAACATGAAAAATACCAATAGAGTGAAGTGACAGAACATGATCCATGACCTCTGCTTTTTTCTAGCTATCGGTATCCTGGGAAAGACAGGCTGGCTTGGAGTTCTGGTCATTTTCACTTGCTTTAGAGTAATCTGTTTTGATTCTAAAGAAACACTTACTCTTTTAATAGTAAACCCACAATCCTTGCTGATGATTCAGGACCAGAGCCAAGAATATCTCGGTAACACTATCTCTATTGCCATTACTCTGGTATGGAAATTGGAGGTGCTCAAATAGCACATAAGGCATATACCTTCTGCAATCAAATCCTTTGTTGCCCATCTTTACTTCTTAAGTGAAAACCTCAAGGCCAGGAAAATGAGATATGGATAACAGTCCACAACTCTTTTTTGTGCTGAAAAATTTTTGCCACCCTGCCTTAGAAAAGCACGGGGGTGCTGGTCAAGAAGTGAGGTGAAAGGTGAAAGGCCTTCTGATTGTTTTTTAGAACTGAAACAAGATGAAGTTTGAACAAAAGAAAGAAAAATGTGATGTGATAAGGGCATTGTAGCTGCGTTTTTGAATTCTGCAAGCTGTAGGTACACTGTTTCACATGGGAGAAATGCAAGTGTTGCTGTCAGCTCTGTCGGTAACGGTGTGCTATTGTTCTCAACAGAGGTTGGAACTGCCAAAACGATTCTAAAAGACCACAAAAAGTGAATATCACCAAGCAAAAGATGAGGTTTGTGACTGGAGAGCACTACAAAAGTGACTTGTTTCTTTTCTTGAGAGCTGTTATCCCCAGGGAGACCAGAAGAACATGCTGTAAGACAGATGAGGTGGCAAGAAGGAGAAAATGGGCTGCTGTGTGAATGGTGCTCCTAGCATGTGAACAAACCTATCTGTCAGCAGTGCTGCAGGCAGTTGTAGAGGCTCAGTTGGTGGTATAGGATGAACTTCTTCAGCAAACTGTTTGTCTTCAGTTCACAACACCGGGGGGGGGGTTGTCCTGAAATGCTCTAATAGGCAGGCAAAACACATACTTGCTGCACAACCCAAGGTGGTTGATCTTTTAAAATGCTGGCTAATGCCAGAGTCACTAAACAGACACAGCTCACTTAAGCTAGTTCAGGCATTTCAGGTGCTGGTAGTAGTGTAGCTGTGGCAACACCAACTCAGCAGGGGAAAATTGCCTATTTCTCCATTTAGGCAAGTTTTGTAGGCTGAACTGAGCTGTGTAGCAGCTCAGAAGAGGCAAGCAGACTTTAAAACAGACTGAATATCAAAAAAGGAAATCTGAAATGGAAACAGTGTAGAAAAATCTATCGAAAACAGGTTCAGGATTAACTCCAAACTGGACAAAAAGATGAGGATTTATTTTTTGTCTTCTACTTAAGCTGAAGCCTTTCAGTGAATGTGGATCATGATCAATACAGACTGGAGCTGTATTAAGACCAGTAGGTTCAATTCTTAAGAGACAGTGGAAGATATAATCAACATATTTGTTCTGTTTGCAATCTTACAAAAATAATGCAAAGAAAGACGGGTTTGCCTTTTTTAAATAGCTGGCTACAGAACAGTTAGATGTCAGTGGAGCTGCCTCTGGAGTACTTTGATCTCATACATGTGCTTACAGAGGCCCTAGAAAAAAAGACATGCATAGTACAGATAGGATTTCTGGAATGGCTTGGGTGAGGATAAATAAGTGATTTGGTAGTTTGAGTGACCAAGTATTTGAATGAACCCAGAAAATAAGGAACTACAGCTCATACAGATTCAGTTACCAACTCCCACTAGCACCAAAAGACCCCAGTGTGCAGTGTGGTGAAAACCATAACACATCTCCTGGGAGTACTGCACACACCAGTCTTGTTTCATTCCTCTCTTTCCTCTTTGGTGAACCACCACATATTTCTGCAAATGGGGACATGAGACTTTCTAACTACTCAGTAACCCTCAGCACTGTAAGACCGATATGCTGGATTCCTGGATAATAAGCTGTAGCAGGGTAAGTCCAATAAGTAGTAATAAAAAAGGTTCATCCACAACACTAAAAATGTTTTAACTACCAGGGTAGCCAAGTTTGTCCTCTGGCTTACAAATACTAATAGAATCAAGATGTTTTCAAATGGGTTTCTACAGCACTCAGTTTCAGGAGACTACATAATTCCTTCACAGGTCCTTCCCAGGGAAGGAGAGGAATCTGTTTGGTAAAACACAGCAGAAAGCAATTTTTTACTTTGCAGTACTGTTCTCAGGGTCATAACACTGGAATATTTATCAGCTGTATAATTAGAAAGAATAACAGGGCTGCAAACAGTGCTGAATTAATGATGCCTCAAAACATCAAAACTATACATATTCATTAAAAGAATATGTTTACATATGCCAGTGAGAACACACGTTCCATGTAGAAATGTTATAAATACCTTGTTCTATAACATTTTATTTCAAATTATGAGATTTCTTTCTATGTGGAATATTTCCGAAAGCGTGTATGAGATAATATAAAAGCAGTATTGAGATCAGCAGCAGCTTTGATTTTAATGTCACAGAGGAACTGGGATAATTCCATCAGGCCTAGTTGCATTACAGGGATCAAATCTGTTTTCCTTCTGACTGGCATTAAACTACAACATTTAAGAGCCTGACACAAATTTGAAGAGCTCAGGTAGCTATAATCTCACAGCAATCCAGTCAGTTCCTTCGACAGAGACTGTTGCTCTCCTGTGAGGGATGACTAACCTGCCAGCATTTTCAACCTGGCATATTAGGATGAACTGTAATTGTGGCTGTTGTGCCTTTAGTACACATGGAAATTTTCTCCTGTTTCATAAATTGTTGACTCACAGTAAGGGCACCAGTCACCACAGAAAGAAAGAACTGGCACTGGTTTCAGCTGTTTGATTTTTGCCCACTGCATTTACTCACAGCCTACAGAAAAGGCTGATAAAAGTTTTTAAAGCTTTTCTATCACAGACATTTGTAAAAGTTACCCTGGTGAATCACCATTACAAGAAGAACTGTATTATTTCCAGACTAATTAAAAAACCCTCCCACGATGTGACAACAACATAAAGAACTAGAAGGCAAAGAGTTTCAGATGCAGAACTGCAGTATTATGAGACCTAGACAGACAGGCGACAGCTTAGAATATAAAAGCATTAGGATATGGTATAAAGTAATTTCATGAGTTTGGTAGAATGACAGTGTTTGGGTGGGTCACACTTAATAAACCCTTAAAAAGTAATTATTAATAAAACACACCAAACTGCTGATCCAGTGGGACACGTCCCCTGGTGCCAACATCACCCTTTTCATCATAAACTGTGTCTGCCACTACAGTGGTAGTTCCAAACTCAACCTTTTTTGCTGGTTATAGAACATCTTCAGAAAACTAAGAAACTCCAACTGCTCCGAACCATGTGGAGAGTAAATTCCAGTTTCTATCACCCTGAGATCCCGGCAATTAACAGCCACCATCCTGTCAGTACCTCGCAGGGAGGAGAAAATCCTCACAGAGCTCTGGGTATCACAATTTGGTTCTTAAAAGTAACCTTGAAAAATACTGGCAGTCAGACCAGTGAATGACATTTCATGATGCTAATAAACCAGTACCTTAATAAGCAAGTTGCCAAATTCTGCAGTGGCTGTAATTTCTGCAGTGTTTAAGATGCATCTCAAAGTATCCCAAAGTGAGCAAACTTTTATCCAAAAGAAACAGTAGCAACCCCTTGCTGCAAGAGAGTGGGAAAAAAATGTAACTTGGCAATAGGTACTACCTGCCCTTTTAATTACAGCTGGGAATAATCAAACCTTAGGCTGCAAATTAATTTCCCAAATGCAGACTTACACCTTCAATCAAAAGGGATAATACCACACTCCTTCCATTCCTGTACTTGAGTCTGCATGTTTCCTTTGCCTGGCCTGGATGGCATATCAGAAGTCTTTCTCGCTCCTGATTTACACTCTCACAGCTACCAAAAAAGAAATTGAAAATGCAAGCAAAACAAGTGAGATGAAAACAAGCATTTTTTTGTCATTAGCAAATTGAAGCCTTCTGAATATACATCTTTTTAATGTCATTGCATACATGTACCACAACTGGAAAACGAGATAAAAATACAAATGCTCTGGGAATACAGTTGTGTAGTCACAAAAGTGATGCCCCTTTAATTTTCCATTGTGTGAATGATGTGATAATAATCAACATTCATTTCAGACACAGGAAGCATTACCACTTGTACTACCCTTCTTTAAAAGAAAAAAAATTAATATATTTTCCTACACACATTTTCTCTAACATCCTAATTGTCTAGGATCACAGAAGCATCACTCCTTACTATGATCAATAAGCAATGCCTTTCATAGTCCTTTCCCTCAACATATTAGATAAAATCACAAGTAGTTCTATAAATATTTTATATTACCTTTCCCATCAATGTTTTAGCCCTTCTTTTACTTAAGCTTTCCATTTTAATTTTACCACTTTGGCACCTGAGCTAAAAATTTGCAGTTCCTAGCCCAGCTCACGTCTCAGTTCTGAGCACTCAGAATTGCACTACAGTCCTAGACTGTATCTGCCAGCATATCCAGGAAAAAAATCTAAGTCTTTCACAGAGGAACTTTCAAACCCACTACTAATTTCCTGAACTATTTTTATTGATGAATTCCTTCAGTGAAAAAGTGGCTGCTGCATATCACAGCTGCTAAACCGATAGTACATGAGCCTTACCTACTTGCCTGTGAAGAGTGAAAGTTCTTGAAGATGGCATATTTTAGAAGGAACTTTCAATCCTGGCACCTGATGTTAAGGGAGATCTGTCCCTGTAAAGGGTAGCAATCTTTTAAGACAACTTTCCTTGTTTTCCCAGCCCTCGGTGCAGAAGCTGGATGAGAGACAGAAGTACTTACAAGGCTCTTGAGTTCCACAGAGCTGGCTTTTCTGAAAAGGGAGTCCTGAAACTGGTGTTCTTTCTTCATCTGCGGTTTAACAGCAGTGCGAATAGAGCACAAATTTAAGGCATGTTTTTCATCCAGGCAATACAGGCCACCAGAATACATCCATCAGATTTTGAAAAATGGCCTTATAAGAGAGGCAGCTCTAATTTCTTTTCCTGAGACACAGTCAAGTACAGGTTGAGCTTTAGGTTAGCATGTGGTTTCACAATTGGCTTAAGCTGACATAAGACAGGCTCTTGCTGAAAGAGATGGTTCTGCCCTCCCATTTTCAGGTTCCTGCCCCGTCCCTGGTGTCGGCACCACTGGCTGTGTATCCCTGCAGCCTGGTGAGCCACTTAAAACCCAGCCCTGAATAAACATGAGGAACCCAAATCTGACCACAGGTTCCTTATCCTGAGAGGAACTGCAGTTCTTCATGATGCTGTGACAGTGTCAAACCCTTAGCTGCCACAGCCAGAAGTGCCAAAATGTAAGAATGGAAAGTGAATCATGGAATTCACATTTATTATAACATACCAAACAACCACAATTACTAGAGGGAAAACAATTGTCTTTATGCCTTTGTGAATCAGACCCAGGTGAAGGACGGCAGAAAGAAATTTCAGTTATATCACAAAAATGATGACAGCAGTAGTGGAGTCTTAGTGTGGTTCCTGATCATGTGAAAAACTCCAGTCATGATTCATAACTTAGTTGTTTTATGAAAACTATCCAATATTTATACTCAAATCAAACTGACAGAGAATCTACCTCCCTCTAAATGACTGTCATGACTCTTATTTCTGGTTAGTATAATTTATCTAATTTCTGCATCTGTCTCATTTTCGTGCTTGACAGAGTCATTCTGACAGGAGATCATACCTGCCTTTCTTTTTATTTTAGCTATTTGCCCAGGGCAAAGGCATTTATTTAATTCTTGGGCCATATTCACACTATTCCTATCCTCACTGTACTGTGATTCCACTTCTTTTCCTGATCAGGGATTGTATCAATGGCTATAAAATGTTTATTATTTATTTTTATTTCTTTTGGAAGCTCTAATTCTCACTTTATTCCTGTAATTTCTGCTTCCCAGAAATGTCTCTTTTTCTTGACCACTTTTTTACGGCTGCTGCTAATTCCCTTTGGATGCAGATACACAGCTTTGTAATGCTTTCTTAAACTTTTCTCCCTTTGTTTTGGATGCAAAGTCCTTATAGTTTTGGACTTTTGATTTAAATAAATTCCCTGCTTCCTCTACACTTGAATCTCTGAGTCCCGTCTGTCCAATTGCTACCTAATAGCCTCAGTTTTCCAGTGTATTACTTTGAAACTGAAAACTTTACTTTTTTAGCATAGTTTTTTTTATTTCAATATAAGTTTTCTCAATTTGTGGTCACTACAGCTGAGGTTGGTTTTGGTGATGACTTCTTCTCTAGTATCATCAACACTTACTACAGTCCTGAAGTCTTACACCAACATTACCCTGTGGTGATCTAGTAATTATTGAGTTAACAAGCCCAGCAGTTTCTCTGATTTGTATCCAATTAATAGACATCTCCTACAAAAACACATTTCTCTGTTATTATTTACATCTACCACAACTCTACACCTAAAATCCATAGCAGTATACCATCCATTCTCTTTGTATAACTCCTTTTATTATCCTTATGTTATTTTGACTCAAAGTAATGCTATAATTTATGCTATCACTTATTTCCTCAGAATCTCCAGGATCATTAACATACACCAGCTGTACTCTCATTTTTGGACTTCCTGAACCACTTGTACCCACATTCCAGCTGTGAATATTATTCTATTTCCCATTAATTGCTGTTATCCCTGTGACATCTGGTTTCATGTTACATACCAAATAGGTAGAGCTACTTCATTTTGTTGTTCTTGTACAAACATCTCAATTTTCCACCGCATTTCAACGAATTTTCTCGCTAGAGTTATGGATTGCTTTAATTATGTATTGTCTATCTAACTACCAACCTGGATGTGTCTCAACTGAGTTCCTACTCCCTCTTCTCTAAGGGTTCTTTAGTATGATTGTCCAAGCTTCTCTTCTAGAACCACACTGTCTGATTTCTAAAGACATGTATTTCCTATAAAATCAGACACAGTATACGGGACTGTTTATATTAATTCTGCAAAGTAAAACAGCAGCACTAAGGCCAATCTATTCCATCCTAATCCTGATGCTTACTACCTGTATTTCAGTCTTCTCTGGTTGCTGCTGCTGCCCAGGTGATGGATTAAAAAGAGAGCATAAGAAATGCCAGGTGTCTGGATAAGGACAGGAATAGCAGCATCAGGGGGAAAAGAGGCTGGATGCAGTTTCCTTAAACACTGAGGCATCACTTTGCCTCCTGATCCTCGTAGCTCCAATGACTGCTACTTAAGTAGTGCCAAAAAAAGTGTTTCCTAGCAAGGAGGAGTTGTTGAAAGGGTTGAGGACAGGAATGGAGCAGGTGTCAGGGGCTTTGGATAAAATTTGGATATATTTAGTTCTGTAATTGCAGCAGAAGGGGCCTGAGAGGTTTCATTTAATTTCCTTTTTCAGATCCTGGTCTGAAAGCAGGTGTAGCTACTTGCAGTCTCTGAGTGCAGAAGATTTGCTTGAATGGACACTACAGTATTTTCTGATAAGCTCTGAAGATAATTTTCCAGATGCTTGAAGCACCTGGCATTCTACAGTAAGTAAGGAGCATCCTACAGCCTTTTCTATTTTTATCTCTATCCAGTCCCTGTTCTTCTTGAGATGAAACTGGAGCTGCATGCTGCAAAACGTTCAGTTGCTCCAGAACAAGCACTGTTAAGTCTGATCTAAACCATGCCAACAGACCCCTGACAACCCTTTAATATCAGATCCCTGCTACACATAATGATATGCAAAGCCTTTTTTCTTGTACAGATTTTAGGAGTTTTATTAAAATAAAGAGAAGCTCAACAATCTCAAAGTAAGCTGGTTTTGTCTGTTTTGTAAAGAGACACGGGGTGCGTGAACCTTAAGCAGCACATAGAAAGCGAGAGAGGAAGTCATTCATATGTGAGGTAATTGGAAAAAAACTCATTTTAGCACATTCTAGCTACCAACACCTCTTTAACTGAGCAAATTTGAAGCTGTGTTTATCCTGTAGTTTAAACAAAAATCCCAAGTAAACTACTTTATTGAAGGAACATGATCACATGTAAATTTACAGATATAACTCTAATCTCAGAAAAAGTAAAAACTCTCCAATTTCAAGGATATGAAATAGAAAAAACAGACTTAAACGAGCTTGTATCACTCAAAAAACTGGCTCTCATGAAAACCTGCCTATACTATAGATCAGTGGAAGTTACCCTACCTTCTTCTAAGTAACCTCTTGCTTATTTTGGTATAGTTGCCCTTTAATTGCTAAGAAGCATCATTTGGCATCTATTTAATTATTGAGACTCATGTGCAAAAAAGTTTCTTGCTAAATTTCAAGATGTTTAAATGTTATCTACTTTATGGAAAAATTGTGCATATTTTCCCTGGCTGACTGGAGGATGAGAAGGTCAAGGCAAAAATTTAAGTGTGTTGCAAGAGGACTGCTAAACAGGTTACAGCTAACAGTACTGTTCACAAACTAATAAAAAGGAAAAATGAAAGGTTCTTTCTGTCAGTTCTCTATAATGTCTAAACTATTTAAAACAATTAGATTAAACCAGACAAATTCATGGGAAGAATATACAGTGGAGACTTACACTTCATTGTATGGACATTCACAGGGAAGAGGGGCAGAAAATAACTGTGAGGCAGCAAAACCATGAGTGACATTTAATGCTGAAACTACTGAGCATTTTTTGAAGTGTATGGACCAACGAATTTACAGGAAAACACAAGGATGCTTCATGCAGAATAACTGTTTTAAAGACTGAGATGGAAAGACCACCACCAAAGAAAAGTGTTAGGTTTTTGAAAACTAACAACTGCTAAATGCAAAACATGTAAACAAATACTGTCAATTGAAAACAGAAATATGGCTTAGTGGAGTTGAGAGTCAGGATCTACTCTTCATGCCTGCCATTTGCAGTTCAAACAAAAGCACATCATTTAACTACCTCTGTAAATGCAAATGCTACTATTTACTTAAGGGTACATCTGGTAAGTCTGGAAAACAGTGGCATCCTGAGCTGAAAACAGTAGGGTCTCCTTTTTTTTTGTTGTTTATTGTTAGCTTAAAGGAAAAAAGGGATTACCAAAAACTCGCATGCTTCAAGATGCCTTATTTTTGCCAGGAGCACCATGAGTGCACTGAGATTCTTCACTTCTACGCACAAGAAACTATGAGGCCACAAAACTACAAAGGAAACACCTGAGAAGCAAGAGGATTCCCCTACCACCAAACCCTCAGCAGACACACAGCAGAGGGCTCTCGGGCAGGACAAGTGGAGCTGCCAGCCCTGAGCAAACCTGCGTTTATGGATTTATGGCAGCCTCCCAGTTAAGGGCCCATCTGGGCTGGAAAGGGGGAGGCTGGGAAGACCATGCGCCGGTTACATTTTTGCCATTCCTGATGCGGTATGGCGTGAATAAATCACAGGGCTGAGGTCAGAACAGCCAGCCCATAAAGTGATTCATGGGCCCAGCAGCACATTCCCCCAGGACTATGTACTTTATTACAGTAAACCTCAGAACAAGATACAATTTCCTGTCTCAAGAAGCAGCCTTTAAATCAGGACACCTGGACAGCCCTGCAACCGCTTACAGAAACAATAGGCTTCGGCCCCACCGCCGCCTCTCCTCGCGGGCCGGCGCTGCCCAGGCCCCGCTGCTCTAATGCCAAATACCACCCTCAGAAACCCTCCTGCTGCAACACATTACCGTGCTGACAACACCGTGCAGGCAACGTCCTCATATAATCCTAGTCTTCAGCCATAGCTCCCCACCCGAGAAATAAATATTCTCCATCTGTTGTTTTTCGTTCCGTTTTAGCTTTAAGGTCTCTCCTGCGCTGTAAAAAATTGACTCAAAACGTTAAGGCAATACAGGGATTGAAAGGGCACTCATTGGTTTCTCTGTCTGCAAGCAGATCCTTCACCAAACTGGTTTTTTTCTCCCCAAGCTGAAGGAACTGACATGCAATTTAGGTTGTAATATGGATGTTCTCACTGTGATCAAGGACTGTGATCTGAGTTTTGGGTTTGGCACCTGGAAAGAAACTGAGGTGGTGACAGAGATGACGGCATTGTTAGACTCCTGAGAACTCTCACTCAGCTAAAAGTAATGTTGCTTTTACACCACAGGTTACATTTTCAGGAGAAAGAACAAAAGAGAACTCATTTTAAGCCATGAAACAAAGCAGTGGGTCTTTTCTGCTCTAAGTACTCTGGGAATCTTATCTCTCTAAACACTTACATCACACTTCCAGGCTGTAGAGGAATACAACCTGCTATGACTGCCTGGTATTCTAGTTGTCCCTCAGGTAAAGTGAGGCATGTGCTGACAGCATTTCTGCTGCTCTCCTTGGAAGCAACAGGAAACTCTTCAAATGGAGGCTTCCCATGTTCACACAAAACAGGACAAAAGAAAAACTTGCTTTGCCTCCTTCAGATCCATAATGGATCACCAAAACAAAAGTTGCACTTGGGTATGTATTTCAGTATGCATCAGTCAACAATGAGAAGCATGAATAAGAAAAGGGAAGGAACCTTCATTTTGAGCATTTACTGGCAGAATGGGAAGACTTTCCTACAGCTTTGCTGACAGTAAGGCATTCTGTACAATCACTGTGCAAATAGTGAAAGCGATCCTGATTATTTTCGCTCTTCAAAGTTCTTTCAAATCTTAAAACTATAGCCATAAACTATAGCCATGATAAGGTAGTGTGTCCTCTGGAAGCTGCTTCATGGAAAACACAGACACACCTGAAATATGTTCAGAGGACAAGAACATAAGAGAAAGTGATAAAGGAGAGCAAGCTTGGGGAAAATTTAGGTGAGAATTCATCAAACACTTGAAGTTAAGAATGCTATTGAACTGGCCAAAGTAAAAAAAACAAACAACTAGATAAGGAAAGAGGAAAAGAGAAGGATTGGTAAACCAGATGTAAGTAGGAGCAAACCCATCAGATTTATCCAGAACGGACTCTTCTGAAGCTATTTGTTTCACGACTACTTTTCCTACAAGTAAAAACAGTTGCGTGGAAAGTAACTTCTTCCACCTGCTTATTTGATTTTGTTTTATGCTACTTAAAGGATCTCCTTCACTTTTGGTGGATTGTTTCAGAGCCTACAGTAGGCAGAGTCAAGGCTTATTGATTTTATCCAGTCCAATTTCCTGTACAGAACAAATACTTGCATTGTTTCCAGTTGCTCCCATTGAAGCCAATAATTTATTCAGGGGGGCTTAGGAAAGGACATCCATTTGTGACTAAAAGCCATGAGGAACTGGCTGCCATCCTTGTGAGTCTGCCCCTGTGGTTAATAATTTTCCCTACTACAGTCATATGTCTTTCTAATTCTAACTCTTCTGTCCTCAGTTTCTAGATAATGATCCTTGTTTTGACTGTCTCTACTGGAATAGTGTTTTAATACTACTATTATTTCATTTTCTAGATATTAGAACTATACAATCTTGTGACAACTGTATCAATTATCCTATAAAACAGAAGTAAAATCCTCATTCTATTCGTGCACATTAATCCTATTTTTATGTAGCCAAAGTCCTTCTGCCGCCAACATCACACTGCTTTTTTCCATAACATTGCTAAATCTTTTCCAAGTCACTCCTTTCAAAATAGTGCACAATAGGCTTCATATTGTTCTGATTTATATGCTTAATGTTCAGACGCACTTAGTGTAAATGAGTTCATATTAAGAAGCAATTTAAATGGCCCTACACATCTGCTCTCACCATTAGGGAACACTGTGCCATTTTCTGTATCACCTGCAGGTTCCATTCACTGTCATTTTATACTTCTGCCAGCTCATTGACAGAACAATTATTAGCATCAAGCCTAGCACCCAAGTCTACTAAGCACAAAAATAATTATCACTGTTCAGTTTTAACTGTGATTGGAAAATGCTGACAGCTAATGCTCCCTTTAAGCATACTGTCTATACAGTGTAAAATACATAACATTAAGGGACTTTTGACAAGGGCATGTAGTGACCCATCCCTGGAAGTGTTCAAGGCCAGGCTGGATGGGGCTCTGAGCAACCTGGTCTAGTGGAAGGTGTTCCTGTCCATGACAGAGAGGTTGGAACCAGATGATTCTTCAGGGATCCAACCTAAACCATTCTATGATTCTGTGATACTGTTGGGATTTGTCATTTACAGAAGACCAATTATACTTAATGCAAGAAGTTACTTATACCGAATAAGGTTTTTTTGTTTTAACCTAACTTTAGAGATAATCAAGGAATCATATAAACATATTTTTGACATTACACATCTTACACATATAAATTTGACTGGTATTAATTAAAAGCCTATTCTTTAGGTTATCAGAGAAATTTATCAGCTTATTCATCACTCTGCTCATGAACTGTAACAGTTAATCAATTCATAGCACGTTAGCCATCCTGCCTGTTATTCTGCAACACTCCCAGAACTTTAGCATTTCCATAACTTCTAGAATTTCACCAGAATTCCTGTATTTATTAAACTTTCACAGAGCCAAAATTCCCTTCAGTCAACTTCTCTTAGTGTTCTTAGATATCAGAAACCTTGGTGTGCCACCCCCAACACATGTATAACTTCAGCAGTTTCTTACATTGGAAAGAGAGATATGGAATGTCACAGTGATTTTCTAAGAAGAAAGGCAAAACCATTTCTGTTCAAGTCCTGTGTGATCCAAATTAATAATCAAGGATGTCACAAACCAGTAAAAATATTTTAAGCACGCTGAAAATACCTCAAGTGGCTCAATGAACTGAAGAAAAAAGAAAGGAATAGGTCTTGTTTGACTTTGTTTTTCCAGTAATTCTAATTATGGTGACTATTTTTCTATCAATAGAAAACAGCAATTTTTTATAATTGAACAAATTTTAAATAATTAGAATGCTGGCATTAAGAAAAAAACAGAGGTCATTTCATCACCTTAGCAAATAAAAATGGTATCCTCTCTGAAGTCAAAGACAAAACTCCCATTGACTTCATATACTAAGAACTGTATTAAGATTCCCACTTTCTTCTAAATAGCTTTAAATATTCAGTGCATGTTCCCAAAAAACTTTTAACATTTCATCTATCTATCTATCTATCTAAAAAGACACATAAAATCATCCTCAATAAAAAAAACTCCAAACAATTGAGTTTGCAAAATAAAATTTGCAGAGGTTAAGAAACGTAATTATAACCCTTGTGGGGATGCTTTATGCTCTCTTGGTCTTCTATTAATTGAACGTGTATAGGTTTGGTCAAAGAACCCCTATTTCATTTAATCTTCAAGACCTTCAAGACCTCAAAACATTCAGGGGCTATTGCAGGACAGCACAGTAAGTTGCTTAGCAAAATTGTCTTCAGATAAAACAGAAATTAGCATTGGCAGTTCCCTAAGAATTTTTGGCTAATTATTTGTAGCAAAGTGGCTTCAAGGGTGGACTGAAAAAGTTTTGATTTTTAGGTTTCATCTAGAATTGTATTTCAAAAAATCTGACAGGTAACGTTCTATTAACATGATTTCAATGCCAAACAAAGTAAAGAAGCCTTTTTTTTCCTCTCACACATCTTGCTTTTTTTACTTACTGATGTGATAGGGACAAAAGATACAGGTAACAAAGTAGAATAAGTGTAGAAATGAGAAACATCTCGTCCTCTCCACCTGAAGATGCTATTCTATATCATCTTCTATTTAAAGCTAACAGTATCACACCTGTGTTCATCAAGACATCCATTTGTGGTATCTAGACCCGAGAGCTCGTTTGTGCAACGTGCCAGGGATGCCACGAACAGCTCACTAATGTGCCAAAGTCCAGCTTTTCCAGGTGATGTTTTCAGGTTACAGCAAATACCAAGGGAACTTTTTTTTTTGCTCCCCTCCAGACAAGCACATCCTATGAAAGCGTTACCTGAGGCGTAGCGTGGTAACCAAACTCTACCACAAGCCGTGGTGAGGGGATTAACACCTCTAACTTTCATGTGGCTCCAGAGCTGTCGCTGTGCTCCTCAGAGAGATCAGCGCCTTTTCGTCTGGCTGCAAAGGGAACAGTGTGCTCAGACAAGCATGAAAGCCCCTCTTCCCTGTCAGCACGGGGACAGAGGCCAGTGCATGTTCACAGCAGAGGTCACTCTGAGGGGAGGAAAGCAATAACAACCTGACTGGAACAGACACCTCCTTCACAGAAAAGTCAGTCATCTACGTTTTCGGTCTTGTACACCTCGCTGCAAAAGATTTTTGAAGTAGTTCATTTAAAAATAGAGCAGGAGAGTCGGCTCTCGAAGCAGAAATAAAGTACATACACTAAATATAACCTACTCCAGCCTACAGAAAATACTTCTGAGAGAAATGGCCCGAAAGACTCCCTGGGAAAAAAGACTGTTTTAGAACCAGAAGGCTCTCACACCATAACAGCTTTACAACATTAAAGGTAATGGCAGTTTTTCATTAATATGGCTAGTCAATATTATTTTGTTTAAATTAGCATTTTACTATTTTTGATGTCTTGAATTAGCTACCTAGTGGGAGACTTTTCTTTTTCCTCTAGTATAGACTGCTGAAAAGAGTGAAAGAATGCTACCTACAGGAGAACTTTTAGTTTCTACTAAACCCTTTCAGAGCAATGAGTGATAAGGAAAAAACCAAAGCAGGGGAAGAAAAAAAACGGCATCTGAGAAGAGATCCCAGGCTCTCCAAGACAGACTCAAATGGGTCAGACTCAGAGGACTGACTATGTGACCTCAGACACTGCATTACTTCCTTAAAAAAAACATGATTTATGACCGATGAGCAATTTAACCATGAGAAACAATATCAGACAATTTGCCTCCCCAAAGGACACAGACAAAAGCTGTGTTTAGATTAACATACTCTTCTTAATTTTCCATGTTCTTGAATCACTCTGAGCTCTCATACATTCTGCAGAGTTCTCCAATTACAAAAAACAAATTCAAATCCAACAACATAAAATGAGTTTGTATCACACACACTCCCCCATATATGGGACTTCAAACAAGCACATCTGACTAAGACAGTAACCCTCCCTAAATCTAAACAGGACTTTCTTATAAAGTGTGAGAACTTTTGCAGATCCAGAATACGTAAAGGAGGAATGTCCATGCTACTCAGTATTTTTGGGAGGGGAGGGTGTGGGTAGAAAAGAAGGGGGGTTTTCAGTTCAATTTGGTTACAAAGCTTGTTTGCACAGGGCTGTGCTGGCCTCATGGTGACTATTCATAAGGGATCCCCAGAAGAGCTGTAAAGTCTGCCTATAGCCCAGGTGCTATAATTGCTGTCTGTCAAAACAGAGTTGTTTTCTCAGCAAACATTTCAGAATGCCCAATGCTAAGTTGATTCGTTAGTGGGTTTCTGGGGAGGAGTATAAGGATGATGGCTGAGAGACAGAGCAAAATTGATGACTCAGAGACAAAACTTGGATTTCATTAAAACACTCTAGAGAGTGTTTAATTTCTTGAAAAGAATTCCTGTCCTTGAAAGGGAAGTAGGCACTAGGAAGGAGTTATTACCATTCATGCAAGGAACATGAATCAGTTCAAGAACCAAACAGAGAGGTGTTATCAGTACAGAATGTAGCTCAGCTGTGCCCTGAGCGTGGTTGTTAACGCAGTGACATCATTCCCATGCTGCAGAGATGTCTCCCTTTCAGTACACCCTGCACTCAGCGCTCTCTCAGTGAGATTCTGAAGCTTCTCCCACGCACAAGAGCTTTGAGAAGCTCCATCTTCACACATCATGCCAATTCTAAGTCCAGACTGCTCTGTGTTAGTAATGTGGAAAGACAGACCCGGTTCCCTCAGGTGTCGGCAGCAGTGCTGACCACACAGAGCCTATTCAAACCACATCATGAGATCATCTACTGGATCTGTACACAGGCTGAGCCTGTGCAGGTCCCAGACACCTGAGCATGTGAACTCTATAAAAACACTTCTCACACGAAGCCGCACACAGAAGTGTTGGGGCTGGGAGAGGGGGATAGCAGGCGGAATTGGCACGAGGGAAAAAGGAAGGAAATTAGGGGCACGTAGCAGAGTGAGGCTTCAGCCATCTTATGCAATTAAAGAAACTCTTTACAGACCTTTAAAGTGGCAGAAAGCATTAGTTGTGTGTTTAGGCTGTGACTTACAACTTCCTACCACCAGAGCATGCAGATATAAGTCACCAAGGACCACAGCGGCCCCTTACAGACCCCTTTAGGAAGGACTTGGTGAAGCAAATCCATAATGGCTCTTCCTGTACATTATCTGCACTTCAGTATTTTCCATTAGCATTCATTGCTCCTGAACATCCACAGTATTAAAGCAACTTCATTTGTACCGCTCAGGTTACATCAGTGTCAATGCTTACTTGAAGCCCCAGGGTTTTAGGGGTTTGGAATTTTGCCATCAAACTTCTCTTCAGGCTGAAACGTGGCAAAGTGGGGCTCTGCCCCTCCTCATTTCCCAGGCACCTTCACATAAGCATTTTTACAAAAAGCCCTCTGCAAGCATTTAAGATATTTTTGTTTTTCTCAAACCAGAAATGCCTTCAATTATTACTATTATTATTATTATATTTGACAAAGGTTATTGTGAAGTCTTAAAATGTACATTAAATGTTTTAACTAAAACCAAACACTTTGTTAAATCCAGTGCAGTATATGTCCCTGCTAGAGTGCACCTACTTATTTTAGAAGTAGCTGATACATCTAAAGACTACAGAGAGGAAGACAAGGGTTAATTACAGGGATAGCTCAAATACTACAAACAATAAGTAATAACATTTCATGACCAATTAGGAAAAAGTATTGAATTGGTAACAAAGCTTAAGCATTGAAGTGATTTTAATAAAAATTCTAATAATGCACTGGGATGACTTAACAAGCTCTGAGACTTAATATTGATTAACTAATTTAATGATTTTTTACAACACCCTGAAAAATACAAAGCTAATATTGTTACAGTATTTTTTTCAAGCTAATGGTCATTAGACAGCACTCTGGGAATGCACCTGTGGAGCAGACATCAGGCCAAAGGCCTTCAGCAAGCTCTCTGGCCCATTTGAAAAGACATTTATTTATGTTATAACTCTCAGCATTGCCTCAAACCAGGCTCCATAAGTAGAATTCACCACCCAGAATGACATGCACAGACTCCCTTCGCAGCTAACGAGGAAAGCCACACACCTCATAGTGGAGTCAGTGTTGGGCAACAAAATGGAGAAACACGTGAATCAGCAGGAGAGAATTTGTTTTGTTCCCAGTTTCAGGAATGAGAACCATGGCCGTGAGAGGATCTACCTGTAAAAGTGGGAACCACAGACCACAAATGCTCCTGAGGATACACATCTAAACCAGGCAATTGCACACAACCAAAACATCAGCTTTTACAGTGTGAGAGCTGAATGACGACAGAGGGAGGCCAGGGTAGTGATCACTGTATGGACAACAAACTATCTTCCATAACAATGCCCAGGAACGGTGAAATTTTCAGTCTCAGAACCTTCAAACTCACACTGTAGGACAGCTACTGGAGAAACCAGGCTATATGATGTATTCTAGGTTGACTTTTCATTTCCTGTGCAGAAGGAAATACAATACTGAGGACCTTTACTGGCAATACTCAATGAAGTTCATCACTTTATATTAAGCTATTTAAAGTATTTTGGGTTTTTATTCTCTTGATGTTGTATTTATGATCTTTATGTCATTAAACAAGCTCATACCAGGTCAACAAAATGCTTTCCACTTTAAGGAAGTGTAGAAGACAGCTTTGCATTTAAAAAAAGGTAAAAGCACAAGTGGACTTCTGCAAAATCTCCTTTGTATATCCAACCAAAGGTGAGGTTTGAAAGTTAGTCCTCTGCATTGTGAAAACAAATACATCAAATACAAGGAGTTTCCACTGGAAATATTCCATTCCTCAGGATTATTTTCTAGATTAAACATTGTTTTATTGATTGATTCTTAAGGATTAAGCCTTCAACTTTCCCATTTGCCTCAAACCACAGTGACCACAACTGGATAATGGAAGCTGTTCCATCCGGTTCCAGAAAGATCATGAATGGCCTCTGAAATACCACATAGGTGAGTCTGGACTGTTGTGATGAGCAAAATCAAGCACTGAAAATATCTGGAGCTAATGGCACTGTAAAGATGGAAGACCTGAAGGGCAGCCAACTTATCAGTCAGTGTAGGGGACTTTGTAAATACCAAAGGATGCTTTGGCAATAAGACAGGAGATTCTGTACTGCAAATGCAACCCAATAGAAGAAATCAATCCTGTTGTAAATACAGAATTAGACAGTTTCGAGCACATTTTGAAGAGCAGGAGTCCAACATGCTGATTTCTGTGCTAGAATTTGTTTTTCTTCCAGCTAACCTGCATGCAAACATTTTTTCTTTTTGAATCAAGGGGCAACCACACTATCAAAAATTATCATTCTGCCTCCTTCTATATGAAGTTCCAAAATTAACCGAAGTTACCAGGGCTACATAATTTCCATAATCGATAATAATACCAATATGTGTGAAATTGAAAGTCTACAACTGGTTCCTGAACTGGCATAGGAGCTGAGGGCCACAGGTTTAATGCACCAGAATCAAAACCATTTATAAAATGCACACACAATCAGATCAAGACCTTATATTACATGCCATGAAACTACAGTATTCAGGATTTTTGTGTCTCTCAAAAGAAACAAATAACAAGATACTTCATGTGGCTCTCTAGGGATATCCTGGTTACTGCATAAAAAGGTGGACACCAGGAATGATTGAATTAACGTCTTATCATCGAAATGGCTGCCACCCATACTCTTTTTTCTGTCTATTCCTTTCTTACTATTCTTTAGTAAGTTCATCAAGTTCACTCCCTTGACATCACACAGTACCAAATAATCACTTGCAAGTGCAGTACAATTTCCTATTCAACCCACTATGGCTATCAGAAGACTTCCAGAAATCAGTCTGCTGTCTAGGACTACAGAATTCTAACTAGAACCAGACTGGCATCCATAGCTTGAATGGAAAAAGATTTTCTGAGGCTTGATGCACAAGATAGGGAGTTTTACCAATTTAGAACTACTCTCCTCGAGTTTCAGTTTGTGATTAGGAAGGATATTTCTGGTTAGGGTCACGTTACACTACAAGTTGTGGTAACATCATACATAAGATGGGGAATAGCAGGTAGGAGAACTTTTCTTATGAAGTTCTTGAATAATCTAGATTCATATGCCAGCAGAGAGGTAATACTTCCCAAACACTCTAGAACTCTTAACTGGCATGCAAATGGAAACTCCTCCACATGTTCAACAACTTCCAGTGAAAATTACACAGCTCAAAATACCATATATAAGCATCTGAAATACTGCCTGCAGCGCCACTTATTTTAAGTACTAAAACTGTATAAATCCAAGATAGGGCTCCAGTCAATTCTGTAGCCCCTCTGACATCATGCATATAAATTCTCATGTTCTTACATTTCAGCAGGTGAAAGGACCTCTGTGATAAACTTTAGCACCGTAAAGATGCTTCTTTTAGATAAAACCCACACTGTCTTTTGCATACACATAAACAGTAGCAAACAGGATATGGTGGGGAAAGTTCGCCCTGCAAAGGCTGAGATGCCTCAATGCTGTAGCCACAAGACAATAAAAGAGATTGGTTGAGATTTTTACAAGTTCTGACAGCCAATTCCACTACTGCTGGCCGGCTCATAGGATTTAAATATCTGCATCTCAAGTTTTATAACTTGCCTCCCTGAGGAATTACTAAACTTCTTTCCAGAGACTGTTTAGAAGGGAAACCATTCACTCTGCAAAAGACAGGACTAGTGCCCTTACTGTGGGGGCTCTGGTTTTGGCTTAGTCCCCTCTGTTCCCTGTCAGACACAACAAGAGTGAACCTGATTGCTGTGAGTCAACAATTCTAATCCATAAAGTTCAAATATCAGGATGCCAAGGACCAAGCTTCACTCACAAGCATTACCATGTGAGGCTCTTATTTCCTGAAATTAATGGAAAAATCTGAGGTAAAGCAAGATAAAGTTACAATAAGGAGGAATGAAAACAGTGATTGCAATTGTAGCAAAAGGCAATCAAATAGATATTTCCATTATAGGGAAAGCTAAAGCAAACATAACTTCTAGGTTGCAAAGAATCCCTGTGTGATCAAACTTCTTAAAAGCTGTTTGTAGGCACTTCTGAAACAACTCCAAATCTGCTTCCTCCAATCAAATCTTGCTGTTTTCACTAGCAATCAGGGTAATTGAAGCAATCTCAACTCCAACTAACCACTTAGATCTGATCCACTTTGACACCTGATAATATACAGAAGCACTGTAGAAAGAGGCATTCTTAAGATTAAAGCCATATGACAAAAATATCTGTAGATTTTCAGTGTTATACCACACTCACCTATGGGAGAAAGAGAATTGTGCCACTTGTCTTTTCAGAAAATCACTCCATGATTTTCTCAGCATCTTCCTTGAACCATGTCACTGACTCCACATTCATTTGGGCTCAATGTTGTCTCCTTAATTTCAGTACCTACAGGGATGTAACTCCAGCTTTCCAATGAATTTGGTCTCTTTGTATTTGTTAACTTCATGTCACATAACATGAAATTTTCTTTCACAGTCTAAAACTATTCTGCTAATACTCAGTTCCTGTTCCTTAAACAGGTTAATTTTCCCTCATTACCTGCATCTCTGGTTGCACTGGTTCTCTTCTCATTTGTTATATTCCCCTTTAGATCTTTTTGGCATTCTTTATGTTGGTGTTAGTTAATCTGGGCACCAAAAAGAGAAAACATACGATGCTGCCATGCTTTCTCTTGGTTGCACTTTTTCAGTTCTATTACAATCTATACTGCAGCCTATTGGTCTATTCACCTCATATTCTGCCAGCATTGAGAATTACAGTATTAAGGACATTATAGAGCATATCCCTGTCTAATCTCATTCTAATATCCACTTATGGACCTATTGTCCATGAATCTCTCTAAGCCACATTTGATCCAGCTGACGCTGTCTCTACAGCACAGAATTCTCTGTGGCTATAAAGCCTCAGTACCTGCTGCATGAAGAAGTGCTTTTACATGTTTTAAACATGTTTTTACATATCCTACACTTAGCAGAAGAGTAGGGCCTCCTCATGTAGTCCTGACCTCTGTACCAGCAGCCTTGTCTACTGCAAGAGTTAACACCCATTGTAATAAATTCCTTCTTTCCATGAAGAAAACATTCTTTTTCACTGAGCAAGTAGCACAGTAGTACATTAGTAAGCATTGTTATGCTGTCATAACTTCCCCTATGAAGAAAAAATTAAAAAAAAAACCCATTTGATGCTCTATTGGGTGTCCATGATGAGGTGTTGTCAGTGGAGGAATTGCAGGCACCTCTGGGAGAAGAGACCAGGGCTGCCCTGTGCTGGACACAGCCAGTTCTTGATGGCTCCAGTGGATCCACTGCAAGACACAGCTCAGCCCCTCAGCAAGCTGGTGTTATCCCTGGGAAAACATATTTTAGAAAGGGCAAAACCTGGAAAGGTGCTGGTTTATTGTTTGACTTAGTTTCTCACTACCCAAACCTTTTTCAATTGGCAGTATGATAATTTTCCCCAAGGTGAGTTTGTTTTGCCCACGACAATAAGCAGTAAGCAATCTCCCTGTCTTTACCATGATATATAAGCCCTCTCATCCTATTTTCTACTCCTGTTGTGTTGAGGAGGGTGAGTGAGTGAGCAGCTGGGTGGGAGTTTGGCCCTTAGCCAAAGATAACCCACCATAGACATGTTTTTATGTTCCAAGACTAGCTTAGAAATACACTTTTATTATGAGAAGGTAAAGTCTCAGTGGAAGTAAGCGTGCACAGTCACATCCCAGAGGTGGCATTTAAAGCTGTTGGTAAAGTTCTAGCTATGAACTGGGGCTCACAAGTGGACTACCTTAACTTTTCTGGAGGAGAAAAGGATCAGCTTTTATAAAAAGAGACTGATTGCAGTCATGAGCATCATGGAAGGTGAAGAAGGGAAAGAACTGTCACAATGCACCCCAGCACAGAAAGAGAACTGCGACAGATCAAGCAAGATGAAGCTGACCCAGCAGGGAAGATCAGGGGCACCTGCTCTCCAAAATGAAACTCCCAAAAGGCAATGAGCCACAGCAGGGAAGTGCAATCACACAGTTTACTTTTTACCCCCTCTATGTATTCAGCAAGGAAATGTAATTCTTTAAATGCTGCCTCACCCAGCACTTCTGCCATGAAATATACTGAAAACTATGGTGTTAAAAAATTAGCTTCATTTCTAATATGACACAAGGATACAACAATCAACTTTTCAGTTCTAACAAGTACTCTTTTTTTTTCTGCCAAAAACATTTCCATGCTTTTTTCCTACTCGGCCAAAAGCAACAGTGATTTTGGCTCTAGGCCATCCCTATAATCAGCGACACCAAGAAACTTAATCACAATGGCAGCAATATCAATAAAGCCCTGGAAGAAGCCAAATAAGTTTCTGTACAGCCTTGTTTGAAAGGAAATGTTCCCTAGGCTAAAGTGCTTCCCTTTAGCTCTACAGGATGCCACGAAACATGCTCTTACACCATTCACCTACTTCCTGTGGACAAGCAGCCACCTTGGTTTCTGAGGATGATCTTCCAGGAGAGAAACATTCATGAAACAGAGGTAGGAAACTAGAGCAGATTAGAATGGTTACTGTGCACGATTAGCAACTCTGACACATCTTGACTTGTGAGTACAGTCAACGAAAAAGATAAGGGCAGAAAAAAAAAAGGACTGAATGAAAAATGATTTCTGGGTAAATAATGAGTTCTTATTTTCTAACGCATAACTAAGTTTAAAACCAGTGCATTCAGGTTTCCTTGAGAGAAACAACGTGGGAAGCTAAATCTGAATGGGCTGGGAAAGTTTGGGGATACTCACCAACATAAGTTGCTACCTAGAATGCTAAGAGATACTTTCAATCAAGATACATCTGTTTTTCTACTTAAGTTTTTTATTATAATATACAGCTCTCCTAATTCTCCCAAGAATTAGAAGACCTTACCTGAAGGCTATAAACCCACAAAATACCAAAAACAGAGAGAGACATTAGATAGAAGATAAAACTGATTGTCTTTATGCCCACAGAAGAAATCTGGAGATCATTTTTGATTTTTTTATGTAGTCATTCCAGTTTCCAGAGTCTGCCTCTCCAAAGACAAAGTGAGAAGAGGGAGAAGACTCATAAAGATAATGTGATCAAGATGACATCAGTATTATTTTGAAATGTACACAAACAGTTGATTTATTTTGGCAAAAATTTCTTTTGTGTTCTCTGTATCAAAATGGTTTGTATTTTAGACATGAATAATAGGCACATATCACCAACAAGTGAATGGCATTATTTGAGGAAGACTCTTGAAAAAGGGTTTCAAGTGGACAAATTACTTTTTGAGATTTATTAGCGGGCAGTTGTCAACCACAACTCATTTTATCCTAAATGAGGTACATTTTGAACAAATACCCTCTCCTCCAAAATAAAAGAATGAGAAAACAGATATATTAATTTAAAGTAATTTGAAAACTATGAACTACAACTGTAATGTGCATAAAAGGGACTGATTTTTGGTTTTTGCTAGTCATAAATAACAGCCTATGGTGCCAACTCCTTGGTCTTTACCAGGTATATCAATTTAAAAAGAAATCCTTCCTCTCATGAATCACAACACTCACCTTCCGAACCAGGCACTGCGAAATGAGGGATTCCTTCAGTAGCAAAGAAAGTTGTCAGAGCCCAGACTATGCCCTGGTACAGCCAACAAAGCAGAACAGTTTGCCAATTAAGAAAGGACAGATCTAATCTGAAAGTGGTTAGTTGCTCTGACTGTATAAGCAGGACTATTTGCATTCCCATGTTTTCCTAACATTGCTAAAAGTCTGTGTGAACAATGCAGATGAAGTAAGAATTTCTGAAATTCCTGAACTTCTTCTTGTGAATACAAGTGCATATAAAGACATTAAATTGTATGAAAATATTTGCTTCAATCTTTCTGACTGCTAACAATTAAACAAGCAAATTAAGTTTTTATAAGGTTTTTACATAGTTCCCAACATCCCTGACACATACAATCCCACCCATTACACTTGTTGTCTTTTCTCAAGGCTAAACTTACTATTTTTTCCTTCTGGATTGGTTTGTACCTCCAAAATATATCACTGCAATTGACACAGGCAACCCCATGAATGCAGACATTGTTACAGTCATACAGACATACTTATGCAGAGACAGTTTAGGCCTATGGGCTCAGGAAAGAAGCTGTATCAATTTAAGTCATAGTTATAATGACAAAATTGCATTCAGTCTAAGGGTCTCCCTAACGATTGTGCTGACTTAGCCCTTTTTTTTAGGACCAGAAGGGGAGTAGGGGAAGAAACACCTTTTACCAAAATAGTTAAAATGCTATAAAAAAAAAAGTCTGTGTATGCAGCCCAGGCCTTATAAGGAAGTGTTCTGAAACGTTTATTTCTTGAAACACAAGGTTTCAATCAACAGCCACCGGAGACTCTGGGGTCATGATCTTCCCCCTCAACGTTCTGCACAAAGGTCAGAGAGGTTTACCCTCTATGAATGAAGTTGCCTTCCAAACACTTCGACTGCGGAATAAACAGCTTCTAACCCAGCTTGCAAAACTCTGTATTGTTTTCTACAGAAAAGATGAACTCTGGCTAAGATATTTCATACTCTCTGCAGACTCTTTACGAATTAAAGGCCTGTAAAATCTTGAACCTTTATTAAGTCTGTCAGCAACAAGTTGAGAAGAACACCATATGTCAGTTTAAGAAGCCCATTGAGTGCCTACACTGTATTCCTCAGCTATCCAACCAGCTTGAAGTGCTTCTCACACTTTGACATGCTGGTATATTAGCACATACATATAATGAACACTCATGCTTGGCATTAGCTGGACTTGTGTCAAAAGTAAAATATTGTGAGGTTACAGGGAACCTGGAATATGTTCTGATGAAAGACAGAGGTTTAAAGAAGAAGTAAAATAATGCTTTGTAGCACCTAAAGCAATGGGGGGAAACATGAAACAACGCCCTTAGGATGTATCTCAAATCCTGATTTGAATATTTCAAGGATTAATTGTTAGGGTCAAAAATGTAAATAAGTGCCACCAAAGGTCAGAACTAAAATGGAAGAGGTATGTTCTGCAGAACTTCAGAAGGTATTTTAAAAGAACTTACATCTTATTGTGCATTTGATAAACATTCTTGTTTCTGCCACTACCACTACTTGACTGGGCTGCCTTGTGCCTGAACCCTACAGAGCTGCCATGCTGCAAAGTATCACAATACATATTTCTTTCCCATCCACTGATGATAAGTTACAACACTGAAATTTGTCCAGGAACGTATACCTGTTAATTTTGCTTTAGATGGATTCTATTAAAATGTGAAAATGTTGGCAAGGATGGGGGTGAGACTTGCCCAGTCTGGGTCCTTTTCCCACCCAGCCAACAGGGCAGACTTTTTAGTTCATTATCACCTCATCAGTGCTCCTGTCAGCTGCCAGCAGCGAGAACTGGACTAAGCCACTCACTAATTCCTGGCCCTCCTGCCTCCACTGAAGCAGCAGTAAATCCAGAACAGATGGATGCTCTTTAACCCTCTCAATCCAGACACTCACTTTAATCAGTCTAATCAACCCACTCAACTCAGAACAAGGAATGACTGACAAGATGCAGAATGATGGGGCGATTGCAGCTCAGATCCTTAACAGAAAACACTGCTGTGCACCTCAGATACTCTGCTGATAAGGGAGGCAGCAGGCCAAAGGCTGTAGGACTCTCACATTAGTAGTAGGACAGACCTTCTATCAAAGAGGGAAAGCTGAAGGGGAACAGATTATGAAGTAGGGGCAAGTTTGTTAAAGATTAAGATTTCATCACATCACCCAAGGTACGAATGAAGACCAGAAGGCAAGGGTGGCTTTTGGTTTTGCAACTAAAGTTGCAGTTCAGGCCAATCTAACAGCTTACTGTCAGTCATCTCCTTCCCAGAACACCAGACTTATGTTTCAAACCTTGCCTTGTGTTGTCTGAGACTTACAGATTGCCACCTCAGTGCACTAAGCCAGCAGAAAACTAACTTCAGAAAAATGTGAACGTTTTATTGCTAGGTTAGTGTCCTCAATTAGTTCAGTGGAGTTCTGTGAGTGCCAGATACAACATGAGGAGGACCTGGGAGAGGGGAGCAGGACCGGATGGGTCGGTACCTCAGCATGCTCTGCAGTCAGACTATAGCTCCTCATCTGCACAGGAATGTCTGTTCAGTCTTTCCCTGCAGACTCCAGAGCACAGCTTCACTCATACAGTCAGGTGGAACCAGAAATTCCCTGAGAAGTTTGAAATGCTTCCTAAAGGGGATTTTACTCAATCATAATATCAAGATGAATTCTCCTGTTTATTTTCAGTCATCTCTTTCAACAAGACCTAACAACTGGGTAGAATACAGCTGAGGTACATTTCAAAGAGAATGACTTTTTTTTGATTGTATGATTTTGTATTCCTGCTATAGAAGACACAAATAAAGAAACAGCATCATAGTGCTTTGGCCTCTTAAATAGTTTTACATACTTACAGGCTTAAAGAAAACTTTCATTGAGTTATGAGAAAAATATGCAAGAAAAAGGAGTTGTATATTCATTCTAGAACTTGGAAACTTTACAACATGACTTGGCTAAGGCAGAATTACACACCTAGAAAAAATTACAAATGCCATTTAGAACAACTACTTTCAATCTTGCCATTCTCCAGCATTTCACTTATAAAAAAGGAAAGACAAACAGAAGCAAATTCAAAGACTAGTAACAAAATGATAGTGCATCTGCAAAACCAAAGTGTAAGCTTGGGAGAAATTCTGAAGTGGTGGCTCTGATCAGCACACGGCATGAATTTAAGAGCATCAATGCAGCTTAATCATCCTCCTCTCAACCAGGTTATTTTAACCTCAGAAGTCTTACTTGTGTCATTGCAGCTTCTCTCTTTTGTACCTTTTCTAGATATATATGAAATCTTGCTGCAAGGAGCAAGATAATAAAGAAGAGAAACGAAAGTCAGTTAGCAATTTGCCCTGTACCATGTAAACCATATCTCCTGTTTACCCCAGGACCTAAACAAAACCAGTTTCCTGAACTCAGAAAAGGTTGATAAGCATGATATGAAAAATAAAGCTTAAAAAAAATAGTTTTACCACTTTACAATTATGCTGGATTAAACAGTATAAAAACCATCCTGTCCTTGCATCTTTGACAGGAAAAGTGTGCCCTTCTTTCAGCATTTTATTTGTTCCGTTATAAGCCATACACACAAATTTTGGGACAAATCTCTCCAAGTTTTTGCATTTACATTTATGACTGACTTTAACAGTTATGAATGAGGAATATATATCATAACAGCCCATTTATAAACTAACGCAATGCATTTAGTGCACATCTTCATTCATAGAATTGGCTTTCCACTTATCATTTGTTAAAATTTACAATATTGCTCCTTAGGTAACACAGACCAAAATTTGCAGGATTAGATGGTGGTATGGAATAACAGAACAGCCAGCCTTGTGTGAGCAGGAGAAAGACTGTTTTGGCAAGTGGCCAATGAAACCAGAAGTCACTCCCAACACCTCTAAGGACAACTAAAAAGCTTAGCAACTACTGAAAAATTCATTCAAAGCCAGCTTTTAGTTAAGGATGACAACAGTAACAGTCAAAAAGACAAAAACATAGCTGAGTTTATTGTAACTGTGAAACAGAGTGGCAAAATATTCGTGCATGCGGCTGTTATAATTCTCTGAACTTTCAGTGAGAAGACAAAATTACCTAGCAAAACCAGAAAAAAAGTATTAGAATTACATTTGGAATCTACTGCTCTTTGCTAAATAACAACATACTTAAATTACATAAGAACAAAAAATTGTTGTAGATTTTTTTTTTTTCCTTTTTTCCCCAAGTACGTAATTCAGCCATGGAATGAACTATCAAAGACACTGCAGCATCCTCAAAGTAGACAGTGAAAGAGTTTTAGGAATAAATTATTCAATATGAAAAAGAAACAACTCATTATAAGATCCTTGCAGCCTCAGTGATTATGACTAACCTATGGTGTGGAAGTGGCTCGACTGCAAGTGTTTTGGAACTAATCATTCCAATGCTTATAGGAAAGTACATAGGAAGATCTGAAATGTCATGGAGACAATGATTCCTAATCCCAATGAGCCTGGAAAGCACTGTGTTCCTGAATAATAAGCAGAGGGCCTTGACTGAGAACATGACCCTTTGGAGGGGCCAAAAGAGATGACAGAATTTCAATGGAAACTATGAGGTCTTGCTGCATTGAGTGTGTTTTGGGATATTAAAAGTCATCTTGAAGTGATGCTGAATGTACTGTCAGTACTGAGAAGCTGCCTGACCAGACTGAAGTCTTGTCTCTCTGATGCTGATGGGAACTGGGATGATCCAGTTGTTCTTGGTGCTTGCTCTGCGGTTCCATTACCCAAATAATGGTACCTAATACCACATGAGCTGTCCTAGGATACAAAATACAGGAGGCCAGCAGTGTGACACAGAATATATGGAAGATCCATGCCTCTCTGAAAGAGGCACTTGGAAGCCCACTGTGCACCAGAAATGGCAATAGACTCCTAGGTTTAGACAACACAGTGCTATCCTCCTTAGAACCAACAACTAAGTCATCAACAAGTGTCTCAGAGCTGGAAACGAGCTCCTTTCTTATCCAACATATATCTTGCGTGCGGAATGGTGTAAGTCTTAAAAAACGTTTCTTAGAATCAAAAGTAAATCAGAGATCATCACTGGTAGGCAGAGATCAAGGTTCTGAAGACAAATCAACCAAAGAGAAGAAAGTGAAGACCTGCGAAACCAAGAAGATGGGAAAGAACCTAACTGTGTATCTCCTGGTCTCTGTCCTGTTTAAAACAATTTTCTTTCATGAACAAGAAAATTAATTTTAATATTGCTCTTTAAACAATATTTTAATGACTGCTCTTTATTAATTTGCAATGGAATATAAACTGTATTTATGGCCAAAAAAAATTACCTCATTTCCTAGCAAATGAACTCTTATATTACAGTGCAAGATACAGTTAAACAACTTGAGCATGATCTGTAAGTCACTCCACTACAAGCAACCCAGATGATTTTTTCATGCCATTTAAATTTTCCTGTGCTGAGTTTCCCTTATCCCTAAATAAGACAAACACTTATTTTTTTTTCAGAAGAGTATTTTGAAAATTAGCATGCCATTTGTAACTGCTTGAACACTCACAGATGGAAAGTGCTATATAATGGGAAGTAATATAATGAGAACTGAGGACCAGAGCATAAATTGAAATTATAGAAGGCTGCATAATAAAAAAAAATATAAATATTCCTAGGAGAATCTTAAGGTCATGTGGAGACAAGTTATTGTAACCCATTCTGATCAGCAAACTCCTCTTGTTCATTAAAGGTTTAGGTGTGTATTTCCAAATCCCAGCAGACTGCCACCAACCTCAGCTGGAAGTTAGGTAATGAAATACTTCCACTAGGCTATCCTAACTCTTACCTCAAATCAAAACACACAGCTAAGGCATAAAATAGAAAAATGTGCCGTGCATGAATTCCAAAGAGGAATGTGACTTTTTTTTTTTTTGTTCCTTCAGTTAATATTTTAAAAAGACTTTTTCTAAGACTTGTAGGATTTCCTTGGGAATAGCACAACTGAAAAAAGCAAATTTTGCCCTTCGCAGTGCGTGCTCCAGACCAGCTGTATCAGTACAGAGAATGGGAATGAAAGTTTAACTGAGAATCTGTGACTGTTGGTCGTGAGGAGTCAAATTTTCCACCTTGACCAGGCAGGCATTTCCTGATGATGGTCTGCTGATTTATGCACAACTGCTTCAAAACTGACCTGGCAGTGGGAACAGGGGGTAGAGCAACTCTGACAGAAGAGTTAAGGGTTTTATTCCACTCCTCAGACTATAACCTGATAGC
>JAWWLV010000045.1:67382432-67427883 GCA_035041135.1 Platyrinchus mystaceus | reverse complement strand
ACTGCTTTAACACCACCTGGTGTACTTTTCAGCAGTTGGTCTTGCTTCCAGGCCTGTCATGGCTCATTAAGATAGTATAGTACTTTCTCTCTGCAAAACTGTTCTCAGGGACCACAGAATTTGAGATAAAATGAGATATGGAGGTTTTATCACAAGACGGAACAGGACTGTGACATATCGTGCCAAGGTTTTAGTATTTGAAAAAGCTACAGAAGAAAAAAGTTTTTCAAGGCAGGTGAAGAGTAACAACAAACCAGTTACAAAAGATGAATATAACTTCCCAATATTTAAAGGAACAGAGTAAACCACAACAACCTAATTCTGTGTGTGCTCATATGGGGCACTTTATTTACATGGGCTTTGCTGAAGGTTCATGTCTTTGCTTTGCAGTTTTATCTTTCTGTGAAACTTCGAGATTCAAGTTCAACAGTTTTCTCACCTTGATCCATCAGTTGAGTGCTGTGGATCAAGAATGGGTTAAACTGTTCTGCTTATTGCCATGATTCAAGGCCATCTACTATGAGCTGCACTGCAAATGAAACGTCAGGCTGTCTCTAATGCTGACGTAACACTCGGGTCTCAGAGCGCTCAAAGGCTCACTGAAAGTGCAGGAGGACAGAAAGGATAACACCTTTCTGATAGAAAGGCTTCATTCCTTAATTGCCAAGAGAAAAAAAGTGCAAAGGAGATTATGTTTTCTCTCACATTTTCACCTGAAAAAAAAAATAATAGCAGAAGACACCCAATTTGAGGCTAACCAAGATGTACAATTACATTTAGGAAAAGCCCAATGTTTCATTACAGTGAGAACTGTGGAGTTTGCAAAGAAAAAAAAAATTCTGGTCGTTAAATAAACTTTAACCTTAGAAGACACATAATGCATCTACATGCTGTATTTCAGCTTTCCTACTGGATTCTGTGTGAGATTTTGAGATTAACAGCAGTACCAAGGTCAGTTTATTTCAAATTATTTAAGTGGGATGTCTGTATTGTTCAGTAATTAGAAATTTACTGTTTTTCACATTTCAGAGTACAGCAACTGAAGTTTTTACAACTTAACTGAGTGACAGAATTAAAATAAACATATGTAATGAAATATCTTATGCCTGAAAATTAAAAAGGGCAAAACAATGACATTAGGATATTAGTGTGTTCATTTTCACTGTGTGCCCTGCAAAAGACATTTAAAAAAGAAAATACCTATGCTCATAGAAGAAAAAAAAGGACTGGCACAGATGCACTTGTTCAGCTTTGCCCCAGACAGTGAATCCTATGGACACAGAGTGCCCCCTGTGGGACTTCAGCTTATTTAATTTCACACAAAGTAATTACAGGAGATGTTTTGGTACCACTGCTGCAATCATGTGACGGCCTGACACACCAAGTGACCACACACCTTGTGAGTCCAGTTCGGTATGACAAACAGCTTGTGTTGGGCCTAGAAAGCCACACCTTGCAGATGCAGGGTTAACATGTTACTGCTTTGTGGCACTGACAACAAAACCCAGCCATTTCCAACCACAGAGACAACTGTTCATAGTTGTTACAGAACATACACATACTTCTGCAACCAGGAATCACTTCTGCTCTGGAGAACTGTTGTTAAACCATATGCATAAACCGCAACCTCTTTATTGACGAAAAAAAATTCTTTAATTTCCAAGAAATCAATTGCTGATGAGCTGACAAGTTATTGTTGGATGGTCATTGATACTTTCTTTTTTTTCCTGGTTCTGTTCACCACGGGTGCATGCAACCTGAAATATTTTTGTTTGGTTAAACTGTTTGCAGGGTTTGAAATTACTTCACACCTCATCTTGGATCAACTGAAATTACTTTTCTGGCAAATAAATGGTGTCAATTAATCAGTTTCTTTTGGACTACTTTCAAATTCAACTTCATGCTCATACCTCCAGACAATGCTGCTTTATTGCTGAGGAGATGAACTTTACAGAAGAACTTTACAACCTCGGCTTCCACTGACTTAATTTCAGTTGTGAGTGTTCGAGTGTGTGTGTGTTTGTATTTTACTTATCTGATAGCCAGAAAATGAACACGTGGACTTATCAACCATCTACCAGATATTTGTAAGTCATATCATGCAAGAAAACTGTAGCAGAGATATGGGTGAACAGTCTTTCTGCATAGCACTGCCTAGGTTGGCATCTTATTTTTATTAGTAGCCCCCTTGTAGCTCTCAGCAGGCCTTCCAAACCCGAGATGAAAAAAGGGAGGCACACAATAAACAGACTCATTAAGCTACCCAGGCCTGGTTCATCTCTGACCACCTCCTACACTCTGTATCAAACGAAACACTATCTGTGGGATGAATTCATGTAATTAGAAACTACTGCGATAAATATTCAAAAAACCACTTGTACAGTCACGAAAGAAATCAAACGAGGTTTTTTTGACAGCTTGGTTTTGAAACATGAATTATTTTCTATTATAACAATTTATTCATCTGTAATATCCCTGATTATTTTTCAAGAAACAAGAGGACAGTAAATTATTCTCAGACAAGTAATAATCTTTCTGTTGTGAGCCAGCAGGATGAAGAATTCAACTCTGAAGCGCCAACTACATTATGTAAGTCTGCATGCCTTGAATTATAGGGCTAGCAGCAATTGCAATTAGCAAGAGAAGGCATAATTCAGGAAAGGGCTGTTGGACAGTTTTCCAGGTCTGAAAGAACAGATTGAGAAATGCTCCAACTGGGACTTTTCAATCCTAAAGCAGATGACTAGGAAGAACCTTCTGGTCCTTCTGACCATAACAAAAGCCCTGCCTAGTAAAAAAAAAAAAAAAAAAGAAAAAATTCCCTCTCTCCATGCAGACACAGTGTCTGTTCCCCTTCCCTATCAGGGCAGTGTCCGCTGCTCCAGATTTGGCAACTGCATGAGTTCGGCCTCAGATTAGACTGTTTGTGCTTGGTTATTTTCACACACTGCCAAAATTTGCTGACAACACCAGGAGGAAAAAAAAAGGAAAGGAAAACTGGTGATTTTCAACAGTTTATAACTCAGCTCAGCCTAAGCAGGTTTTTATGGGACAAAGAACAGAGATTTCTCTGTAGACAGCACTTTATTCCTGCCTAATTTAAAAGATTTGCTGTGAATGATGGAAACATTAGAACTTCTTAAAGAAAACATAACAAAACAAAAATCCTAGCAGTTCACTAGTATTTCTTTACAGTAGATCAGGTTTGGTGATCTAAATAGAGACCATTATCTACCTCTCTCATAATTATTTGCAATAAAGTTTTTTTAAAGGAAAATGAAAATATTAGACTTAAAGGAAGAGGGCTTCCAAATACGTAGTATTTCTTTAAGGAGTGAAATTTCTTGCTTGGAATAATTCACACTTGAGCTATTCTAGTGCCACAGTATTCCCTAAGGAGTGTGAAATGATCTTCTCAGGGTTACAGAGTCAGTAGTAAACACAAGTTCTACTCTAAGAAACAGTATTTTAAACATATATTTTCACTAACATAATATCTAACAACTTCCCATTAAAACCCAAAGGTAACTTTCTGGAGTCCCCTTGTTGCTTTGACACTTTCTTTCAGTTCATATCTAGAATATCCTAAAGCTGCATTTCCTAAGCTTTCCTTTTTCCTTTTTCTTCTGTTCCCCAGCTCCACTAGCTGATTGCAGGGCCAAGGCTGATAAATCTACACCTCTATCAAATCTCAGATTTAATCAGTGCTGCTTTTGAGCACCTCAAACTTTTCCCAGTGAAGCATGCCCTAAAACCTGGGAAATAAAACTGCTTTACTGTGTCTTTGAACACTAAGTGCTATTGCTTTTTGTTAAGAACAGTAAAAGCAGCCAATTGCTTCACAAAATTGACCACTCATTCAACTACTGTTATTTTTTGAGCTGAAATAGTAGAAAATACTTTAACAACATGAGAAACTTTTTGGAAAACTAGAAAACAGAAAACAAGAATGCTTTTCATAAAAGGCATAGGCTGGGAAAGCAGGGCAACAAAGAATATACTGGAGTTTCTGTATATAAAAATAAGATAATTAATTGACTGGGAGTCCTCAGTAGAGACTTGTTTGCAACAGAGCCTCATGGTGAGGGTGAGTTTTTGAAGTCTGGATGCCTTTGGCAGCTTTATAGAACTTTAGGACAGACCAGCTATGACTAAAACACGCTCAGCTAGTTAACTATACAAACATAATGTTTTTTCCATCTTTCTCTCCATGTGCTGACAGCATTACCATTCTCTCCAGTGTTCTTCTTCCTTCTGAGGTACAATGGATCTACCAGTTCATGCAGTTCCTGATACTACATTTCAGTACAACAGCTTTCCAACAATAACTTACACAGCTAAGAGAGGTCATCACTTAGAAGTGAGTAGTTATATATTAAAGGATCTACACAATTCCAAATACATTTCAGGATATACTGTACACTACGTGTATATTTTAATGAGAAGGTTTGGCAGAGCTGTTTGGCAGAAGAAAACGCTGTCAAGTGATTGGATATGGGATACATCTCCAGTTGCTTTGGATTCCCACATCACCTTAAGAGCTATTCTTCCCATCCTCCCCACCCCCAACTCTCAAGGCAGTCAAATTTATAGCTCAATAAAATTTTTTATTAAAAATAAAAAGTGTGGCTTTTAAGCACTGCAGTCTTCCAACATCCTTATGCCAGGTCTAGATCAGACTGTTGTAGCGGAATATGAAGCTGGGGAGGCTTGGCCCACTTTATACAGCACTCCTAAGTCAGAATTTCAAGATCTAAGTCACCTCTTTCCATTTTGTAACAGCTGTTTTTCTATCCTTTCATTAAAAAATAAAAAAAAAGGAAAGAGACCAGCGTAGAATAGTTAAATAAATAAATAATGGCTCACAAAACCACAGCGGAGGAACCACTGCTGGTCCTGCCAATAAAAATGTTCCTTCTCTTCAGGGCTGGCTAAACAACTGAAAGTGTTTCTAATGAACTGCTGGCAGCACTATCCATCATTGCACTAAACGGATTCACGTCTCCCTAAACTAAGGATAACTATTTATCTATAATGCACAGACAGAAATTAGGAAGTATTTAAACCTTAGAAGTCTAATTCCTCACTTCTCCCCACCTCCTCAAGGCTCGGTTTTCTCCAGGTCTTCTTATGCAAAGATGACGAGAGAATTCTGACTGATAGAGAGCTTCAAACTATTTCAGTGTTAAGGAACCATCCACACTGCTTTGAAAAATACTTGAGCGGAACAGACCTCTGCAGTCTGATTATAACATTACAAACACCCGACATTATGTTTATCTCTTCCCTCTCTCTTCCCTCTTTTTTTTGTCATTTGTTACACTTGCACCTTACCTTAGAGTAGTTATAGGCTGCTGAAAGCAAGATGGCACATTCATAAGACATAAAATAGCTGTTTGAAGGATCTTTGAAGATGCTATTGTGCAAATAATAGTAGTCTACTGCAAACAATCACAAGGAAGAAATGTTTTTGAGCTCTATGGAAGTGTGACAGTCATGTCAGTAATCCCTGGTCAGAAGTAAATTCTGAAAGCTCGACTGATTACAGATCAGTCAGAGACATGTTCATGTAGTGGCTGTCTTTAGAACACCAGGGATCAGAAAGAAATTCAGAAATATCAATAAAACACGCCTACAAATAATGAAAGAAGACACTTACTTCATTTCCAGGACTTCCTCCAAATGTTTCCTTCTTTCAGCTCGTAGATTGGTCAAATGAGTTTCCTTCTCAGCCAAAGACTGTTGTGTAGAGGACAATTTTGCTTTCATTGACTCCAGCTCCTGCTTAACCTTCTCCATGGCCATCATCAGCTCTTCTACCTAAAACATTTTTGGAGCAGACAAGAGGAGAGAAAAATAGTGTAATGTGATCAACTGGAATTTACTAAATGTCTCAACTCAATTGGAGCACACAGGTTACCAGTGTATGTATGCTGCACAACACTTCTGTAGGCTGGAAGCATCATCTAGTGCTGCGGACAGTATGTCTATACTTGACTGAAGCAACATTACAGCCTGTGAAATAAATCAGTTTGGTCACTGGAATGTTACTATTACAACAGAAATCTTCAACTCTTCTGTGTTTCTATTTTAGAAAATGTACCCCAAGCACAAAAGGATGGCCTGTACATGTTAAAATTGGCCCACAGAAATGCAAGGTATTAAATGAAACACATTGATAACGTACCAAGCCAATAAAAAACTTCCATTGTAAATGATGCCTAAAGAGAAACTACATATGCACTTTAAGAACAAAGGTATTGTTCCCAAAACAGGGAGAGGACTGGGTTCCCATGAAGATGTAAGTAAGGCTACTTCCCTCAAAATACCATGTGAACAATGCTTATAGGCACATGTTGTGATTTAGCAACATAAGACATTCAAAGAGTTGCTGATGGCAGAGAAGTACAGCAGAACAATGATGATATCTTCAGCAAATTAGGAAAGAGCCAGAATTAACATGATTGCAAATTCTAGCATAGATTTTACACAGCTGAAGAGTAATTTTGTTTTGCACATGGAACAAGTTCCGTCTCAGCTAAAATTTATGACTAATTAACATGCAAAACCACAATAAATGCTCAAGTCAACTACATGTAGCATTCAAAAACCTCTGGATGTGCTTTTATAATTTTATATATTTTATATAATTTTATAACACATTACGTTCACTGACCTCTTCAAAACAGGTTTTCTCTTCCTATCACAACCAAGTGTTCATAAACAGTTTTATAATGTCCTTCAAATGGGAGATGCTCAGATGCTACAGGTGCACATAATCAAACATTTGTATAAATTTAGTATGACAACACAGCACTGCATTGCCTTTACATCCCTGCATAACAATCAACTTGTGATCCACCCTGGAAGTGAATTATTGAAATTATATTAAGCTCAATTTCTAATTATATATTGTTATAAAAAGAGTCGGGGACATCATTTGCTATAGAAGGGCTGGAGGAGGGAAGGTATGTAATGCTTCAATAAATCCTGTACTCCTAAAGGCAGAGCTAAAATGGATAACAAGATTGGTTTTCATCCTTAATCAGTGACAGAGCAAAAAAAATTGCAATTCAGAATTAGCAGATTTATAAAAATCTAGCACAGACATTGTGCAGTGTTTACTGTAGAAAGCCTATCTACTTCCACCCAAATGCAGCTGCCAAAAGGATTCTTCTTATGCTCAGCAAACTAAAAAAAGTAAATTAAAATATGTGATTATCAAAAACTCTTCAAGATGTACAGCCAAAAATTCATCTAGTATTCAACAGACCAAAGGAGAATTTCAGTGACACATAATCCAAACTGGTGAGAATAGATGCATTAACCAAATTTTCCTTGTTTTATTAGTGTGCAAAACAAGGTCAGAAACTCTCAATTTTTAAAACAAAGAGAAAACTTCATAAAATGAAATAGAGAAAACACATAAGAAAAGAATGCATAGAAGAACTGCAGAAACACTGAATAGCAAAAATACTACTAGGATGAAAACTGGTTCTTAGAAAGAGAGAAGTCGCAACGTGGTGTGGAGTGAAGGTGTACTTGTGCATCAGCTTCTAGAATATCAGCTTCTGCTTCCTTTGGGTGGATCAGAATTACCCACATAAACATTTCCCTTTAAACTGAGAATAAAAGGCATGCCAACTATAAACCCCTTAGCTTATAACAGAAAACCCCCTCAGATCAACAAGCCCTCAGCCAACCGCAACAATCGAGACGGCCCGTGTCAATCTGTCAGCTGCCAAGATAAAACAATCTGTGAAGCAGCATCTTCTCCGTAACCAGGTCTGAAATATTTCTGACACCCTTTCTTCCCTTCCCAGACATCAAATTCTGTGATGCTAACACTGAAGGACTGGTTTGCTCGATGTAGATCTGTAGCATGACAACTCTGTGCTGGTAAGAAGATTCAAGGACACCAGAGACTGATGTCTAGGCCAAGGCTCTCAGTGAGAGGTGGCAAAGGCTAACTCTGCAGGAGTACTTTGTAATGGTGGTTATTGTAGGTACTTAATCTTTTTCTCTTTGCTCTGTTTGCTAACTCTATTAATTCTAAGGTTGTATTCTCTATTTTTGCAGTCTAACAGAGAATTGATCTAATCATGTATTAGGAACGGCTGGAATGCAAGTAGCTTTTAATCTGTGCCAACAACTTAGTTTACAGAACTGTCGTTACCTTCCATCCTCTCCAGCAAGTACCATTTGTCACGCAATTTACTAAAGACAAAGTTCACCAAAACAGTGATGACTTGCATTCACAGCAAAGACTTCATTGTTCTGATTCATCAGGTTATAGATATTCCATGGGTCTATTTCAATTAAACTTCTACAAAACAAAACATTTTATTTGGCAGTGTATGAATCTTAGTGCAGATCTGTCTGTACATGTCCCAGTAAGCAGCCCTGTGAAAAATGATTCAGGAATACTCACTTGAAGCAAAGTGCTTGCAAAGCACAACTAATTTAGCCTATATAAAAAACTTCAAATCTACCCTTGATTTTTTTTTCCCTGAGAGCAGCTAATTATATAATAAAGAACAAATATTTGCCAAAACCAGAGTTCTTGGCACGCCGAGACATTTTCAAAGACATGCTGTTGACATTTTCAATTTAACTGCAGGTAAGCTTGTGTCCTGCCAGCTATAACTAGAAAGTCTCCATTTCAGGAGGTGGGAAGAGAGCACTCTTGCTCCTCTTTTCTCTTTGCTTAAATGACATTATATAAAGCAAAATACATCTTTGACTAGCTATGATAGTTCGTGATTCAGTTCTCTGTAGACAGGCCAGCAAGGTCTTCAGGTATTCTGAGCAGAGAACTTGAATGGAGACTATTTTTTCATTGTTTTGGGCCTTAAGTCACATGACCAGGTGACAGCTTACCTTTAAGGAAGAACATCAAGCTGAAAAAAGTTTCCATTAGAGGAGAGAGCTTCTGAGAGACTGAGCAAACTATATGAGAGAGGGCAAAGTATGTCAATTAGACCAGTATGGGATTCACAGCAGCAGAAAAGGGAAATATCAAGATAGGACAATTTTTTTTACATAATATTACATCTTCTTCCTTATGAAGCATGAAAGCAAGATGAAGACAAACATCAATACAACAGGAGAAGTCTATCTACCAATCTAATGGATCTAATAACTAATGGATCTATGGATCTAATAACTCCATTTTCAGGAGCCTATCTAGCATCTTAACCTCCCTGTTCCTACAAACTGTAATTTCAGGCTCCTCTGATGCAACTGTAAATCAAAAACCAGGCTTTTGCACAGACATGCAGATACCACATTAACTCCAAAAATATAGTTGTTCCAGTAAACTTTTCTGAAGCCAGGGACCTGCAAAGAGCTTGGTCAAGTTCCTGAAAAGCCAGTAAAAAGACAGCAAAACTGAGAAAGGGACTGGATATGCAAAATATTACTGAGGCTAAAAATCCTAGCAATCACTGTATTATCCCTTGCAATGATTACTGATGATCAGGACTGGCTGCTCCAATTCCCTCACCTGTTACATGAGAACTAATGCACTACTAAAAACTCCTGAAACTCAACAGATATTTCAGGCCAGGAAGAATGTTTACATCAACTGATGTGGTTGTTATTGTCTCTTAAAATCAGAGCCCAGAGACTCCAGTACCTAAGGCACCAGACAAGTTAGTGGAGCCTCAGCATCCCCAAACACTTCAGTCTGTTTAAGTTACAAGGTAGTGGCAGCTACCTTTTTTCTTCCCATTGTGAACCTTCCCCAGTGATGAAGGATCACCTGAAGACATCTTTTCTACTGCACAGGAAATTGCAAAAGGCTTCCATAGCGCTCTCAGGAAGATAGTTCTGGAGCTTAATTTTCTGCTCAAAGAAGCAGAGCAATTTTAGGTCATCATCCAAGCAACAAATGCATTGTGAATGCTGGTAACACAATGTAATTCACTACAGTGGTACTGTGCAACTATAAGAGGCGATGGACAAAATCATCAGCATGGAGAAAAAAAGAGCAAAATGCTATACACTTGAAAAAACACCTGAAGAGGCAGAGGATCTATTCTGAAATGGTGACCCTCTGCAATCCATGTTTATATGCTATGTGCACACCAACAATGAGGAAAAGGCTAAAGAATGCCCTCCACAGACAGCACAAAAGAAATGTTTCCAATCTCAAGTGACAGGACAGAAATGTCCCCAAAGTTCATATGTATATGACTGGCTTGAATAACATTTATAAAAGACAGCAAATCACTGGCACATCATATAAAACATATTTTATGTTAATGTTAGATAAGGCTTTTCCTCACCTGTAGATTAGCAATCTTTGCAGAAAAGACTGCATAGCTTTTTAATTTTTCATTTTTTTCATAGAATGGTTTGTCTGGGTTGGAAGAGACCTTTAAATATCATCTAGGCCAACACTCCTGCCATGCCTTTCACTAGATTAGGTTGCTCAAAGCCCCACCCCAACCTTGAAAACTTCCAATGATGGGACATCCACAGCTTCTCAGGGCAATCTGTTCCAATGTCTCACCATGCTCATTGTAAAGAACTTCTTCCCTACATCCACTCTAAACTGAAGTTCCAGCCATTCAGATAGTCCAAGGCATCTATTAGTCTGGATATTTTTCCTTCCACATAATTTTTTTCTTTTGATTAGGCACAAAAGATTACACATTAATTGATAATTAAAATTCTCAAGAGGGCATGGCAAAGGGACTTGACTGTTACACTAAGAACCCTATGCCTGAACTGGAAATACCACACTTTAGGTGCAGCAAAATCTGGGAATTGTTTAATAACATGCCTGGAAACAGACACATTTTTATGTTTCTCATTGAAGGGAAGAAATTCTAATTCTTTCAATATACACACAGACACAGCAGGCTATAGGATAGCTGTTTATATTCATTACTGTGTCTCAAAAGTTCCATGCAGAATACAAAATGATGCAATTTTAGAGAATACAGATAAAAATACCAACACAAACAAGTCATTTTCCACAATCATTGTATAAATCAATCACTAGAGATCTTCATTTCAAAACCACCTCAGCAGGCTAACTTGTATATTTAAAATTATTGGCTTTCTAAACATAGACCTTTCTTGTATAAACAAGAAATTAGCATTACAAGACAAAATGTACTAGAAATCTGTACTTTTGCCCAAAGTTAACTAGGCCAGCAAAACAAAAAGTCTTGCAATTAAAAGTCAGTAGAAAGAATGCTACAAGGACTAAAAAAAAATAATTAACATTTCTCAAAGTGTCACTCTCTCAGAGGATAGTCTCCTATTTTCCTACTGCTTTTGAGTTTTTAAACTATTTTTCATTTCACTGTGTACACTGCTGAAATGATAAAGGGACTGCAAATTTCTGCATTATCTTTTACTTAGTTTTACTGATTAGACTGCAGAGAATGAAAAGAAATAGACATGAAAAGAAAGACAAAGACAAGAGTTCTGGCTCAGTGTAAACTTGTTTGGATCCCAGAAAAATTTCCTAGAACAGATGTTAAGACATGGAAAAAGCACAGGCCAGACTTGGGACTTAAGCATGTAATTTAACTGCCTCAAGTAACATATTACAAGGGAGAAAGCATTGAGTCTGACATAACTTGGACTGCCAGCAGGACCAGATGGTTTGCTTAAATCACAAGCTAATAAACCTTTATACAAAATAAGAGGGAAATGAATTATGGTTTCATCATAGCCCCATTTTTGTTAAAGCAGTAGGGTGGCTTTAAGGTACTCTTAAAGACCATATCCAAGACACTTTACTAAATTCTTGGCTATTCTGAATTGAGGGAACAACTTTCAAATTCCTACAGACACTGGGAAAGCTGTTGGGCATAGCTTTTTGAGAGCTAAAAATATTGGAGGAAAATGAGAGAAATCAGTAAACAATAACAAGAAAAATCTTCCTCTCCCTCAGCAACACTAAAATGTAATTTCTGATTTGTGAGGTAAGGACAATCCTCAACCAAGGGAACAGCTGCAAGCTCTGCCCCACTGGCAGCAGAAGGGTGTGAAGCAGAATGGCTCTGCCCCACCACACAGGCTGGAGCTCTGGCTTCAATTCACACCCCTCTTGTTCACCAGCAGTGTGCACAGCATGCACGTACCTGTGGGCTTCTGGCTTCTCCACCGTGACAATGTGACCACCACTAATCCTTCTGAAGCAGATACATAGGGAGATGAGATCCCTTACCTCCCTTTTCATTCTGTAATTGCAGGCTCTATAAAGATACACTAGGTGAAAAGCAGTTCACCTAAAAGACAGTGTTCTTCCCTACGCTATACATCACACCCTATATAACTGCCTCACTTGTTCTGTGTGATCACTGTTAACAAAAATTGCCATAAGATCCTAAGCAGACAAGTGAAAAACTCCTTTTTTCTTCACCACTTGGAATTCCTTAGTGGGAGATCCTACCTAAAGACACTCAGAAACAAATGCAGCAGAATAGTGTGCAATAATGAAGAAGTTTCTACACATTACATTTACCTCCAACTCAAAGAGGATGCCAGATTTACAGAACCCCTTTTGGCAAGGTCAGCTGTGTACAGCATCAGAGGACCGTGGCAGACTGCACATGGAGAAGGAGTTCTGTTTTGTTCACAGTAAAGAAGGGAGTGAGTGTAGAAGCTGTGAAAATGGCTGGTAGGTTATCAGTTCTCCCAGATAAAAGGCAGGACCTTTTGATCATCTGTAATATAAAGCAGTAATTTTAGGGACGAAATCTGTGTTTCTTTATATTAGTGTGTGGCTTTCTTAAGTCTTTGTGCCTTTGGTTTTTAGATGGTTAGGATTTTGTACATTCAGCATCCCTGATAAAATAGAGTGTCTTGGTGCCTTAACAGAACTGGTGCCACTGTTCTGCTCTTACATTATTAAATGGGAAAAAAGAGAGTAAAAAGATAAAGAGGGAGAACAAAAGCCTATGGTCTGAAAACCTGCAGGATACTGCAGATGAATGCAATTTTTCTTATCTCCGTGAAAGTGAGATACTTAAACAGCCAATGTCTCTTATTTCCATGAGCTGGTCTCTCAACAAAAACATCCATTATAAAAAAAAGCATCTGATAATGAAGAGGAGTTAATGCTCTGTATTGCTCCTTACTGTCTCCACAGATGGCTCTGGGCAATGAGGAGCAACAATATTGGACTGATCAGATATTTGACCTTACCATGTTACTCCTGCAGAAGTCACAGAAACACAGACAAAGGACTCTCTGTGAAGGAATGCATTACTTGAGTATCAATGGAGTGCTTTTGCTCATACCCTGAGAGCACTGAGCTTTTGTATGAAGAAAGAGGAATCAGGATTCACAGATGTTTGGAAAAGAGAAAACTCCTGAGCCGCCAGACTTCAGGACTCCGTAAGTCACAGCTGTGTTCTGTTAGGATGTTTGGAGGTAGCTTTGACAGTTGCATTTCCTAAATGTAGGCCATAACCCATACAAATAAGCAACAGCCTACTGCTGGGACAAGAGCTCTTGAGAAGGAAACAATAATTGTCTCTGCTTAACACATACAAAATATTTGAGTCAGGCCTGGGGAAAAAAAAATTGAAAACTGATTTCTGATTTCTACTGAGGAAAGAAATCTGTTTTAGTCACTAGTATCTGACAACTGTAACAAGTTACAATTCTATTTCTCCATTTCCCTCAAGTGAAACCATTATCCAACAAAACATTCTCATTGTGTTTTTTAACCCTAGCAACCATACCAAAGAAAGCTGTCCTGTTTTACTTTACATTGATCTACAGTCTTAGGAAACTGTCTTGTGTTTATCTTCCATGGCTGGCAATGAGTCTCTCCCACCCTTTGGAAACACAGCAGCAATCACAGCACACAGTCTTGAAAAAAAATCTGGATTTTGATCACCTTCTAAAAATCTCTACAGAGGCAGAGACACTAGTTTATAGCACATTAAGCACAGCTTTGCACACACTCATTTAGCACAATTTATTACACATCCAAACAAAGTTCTCTAGAACTATGGATAATCCATGATGTGGCTGGAGAGCCACAACTCTAAACATGGCCACCTTCAAATTAATGTGCCCTTTCTTAGGTTACATCTACTCTGTGACTGCTACTGCCCAGGGATTTCAGCACTTTTTTACCAGCCTTCTGTAGACTATGCTGATTTCCATTTTGCTGCATTTTAGACAGTTTTAGGTTAACCAGGATATGTCACTATGGCAGATAGTTTAAACATAACTGAATAATATTCAAAGTAAATATTTAATGCTGTGCTACATAGCACAGCAAAGACTGTCAATTTATATAGCATAGATTGATTTTCCAAAGAGAAAAATTCTGGGATGATGTATTAACTCACTACAAGGAGTTATGCTAATTCCACATAGAACTTTAACACCCTTTTCCCAAAAGATGTTAAGGATCATAAACATAAAAATACAAAAGCACATGCATTGCCATGTGAGGGTTGAACATGTGGCTAACTGAAGGAGCACAGTCTCACTGGCAAGCTCAGGAAAGCTTCCACCTCTATGAACTCGTGGAAGCAAATCTTTAGCATTCTAGTCAACAGAAAGCAAATAGCAGAACCTAACCACAATAAACAGAAAGCAATTTCACTACATGGAAGCCAGGCTGAAATGCAGTGAAGGGTTTGAAGGAATCCAGTGGTAAACAGCATTACACTTCAAAAGAAGGGCATCCTCAGTTTAAGGAACCTGAAGTTTGTCACTTTTCTGTGTTTTTCTGTATAGGAAAACGGTACAGGAAGGAATACAATTTCTTTTCTTGCACTTCATGGATTTGGGGAAAAAAAAATCAATTATGTCAGAAAAAGAGTATAAATTTTTCAATTTATAAATCTAATGTTCAAGTCTAATTAACTTTTCTAATGCAATAATCTATGTATTATTGTATCACACTTGCATTTAAGATCACAGTTAAACAATGCAACTGGAAAGGAAATTTAAAATGAGAAAAGCACAGCACTAGCTTAAACAAATATTAACACAAATATTTGCTGGGGTCTTACAATCCCAAGCAAGCATTAATGTAACCAAATCTGCAAGAATCTGATTTTCTCCTGAGCCACCATAAATAAAATACTGTCTAGAGGTAGGTGCTTGAGAAAATACTATAACAGTCAGAGAGATGCCAAGATAGACCTTTGTCTGGAATACCTGACTATAATAAAAGGCATAAAGTGAAATTGGTATTTATCTATTAAACAATGAAAAAGGATAAAAAGCCAGACAAAAGGATCTTAAAGTCAGCATTTCCACCAAACTTATATATAATCGCTTCCATCAGTATTTCTCATTTCATTAAATGAAAAGGTGACTTATATGGAGAAATGCTCAATGTATATTTTGCACAGAGGTTAATTATCCTTTCAGTGTCCCCAATTCTCTTGAGAGTCATCAAATTTTGACTACTTTGCAACCTTAAATGAGAGCAACAAATGAAACAAAAACAAAGTCACCATCCCTGGAGGAATTTAAAAGACAGGTAGATGTGGTGCTTAGAGACATGCTTTAGTGGTGGGCTTGGCAGTGCTGGGTTAACGGTTGAACTTGATGATCTTAGAGGTCTTTTCCAACCTAAACAATTCTACGATTTTAAAAGATTCAGATGATTTTTCCTCTAAAATGTTAGAAAAAGATCTCTGTCTCAAAGTCTTTGGGCATTGTTTTCTATTCATCATTTCCTTCCCTATTCATTCTTCCCATCTGGAGACAAAAAAAACACCCAAGCCTCCAACTTGGCACAGCTGAACACAACTAAGAAAAAATTCCACTCTGTTACACCTCTTAAAAGGTGCATTACTGAATACGAAGGAATTACATATCAAATTACCTTCTCCCATGGAGGGAGCGTGACTCAGTACAAATCTGCATCTTTTTAAAGGAAGAGGTTATGTAATCCCTTTAAATACTTGGGGGAAAGAAGTAACTTCAGGGAGATGCATAATTTCTAAAAATTACTGCAAACACATTCGTTGACAAGGACACAGTGCAGAGTGAACTTTAGCTGTGCAAAATGCCTTCCCTAACCAAAGGAACAGAATCAGACAAAAGGCTAGAAAAAAACCAGATCTCTTGAAAAACAATGGTAAGTCTATGCTTCAGGCTGACACTGACTTAAAAAGCTCTTAAAACATCTGTATCAGTAAAAGAAACTAAAATGCAAGTTTTTAGCACAGAACTTTACTTAATACGAAGCAAATACACACATCACTTTGTGCATGTACGTGTATACAAACACTAAAACCCAAAATGAGTTTGGCAGACCTTTACAGAAAAGAGCTTTGCAGAAAATATTCAAGAGAAGTTCAGCTGAAGAAAATGTAAACTGCTTAGAAAAACCTGTGGGAAGCAATGAGACTCCAGCACCTTCACCTCCAAACCATACCTTGGATTGCTCCCTTGACCTCCAATCTCTTGGCTTATCAAACTTCTCATCAGGGAACACAGAAGAGACAAAAATATTAATTAAAAGCCAACTTTTCAGCATGTGTTACAGACCAGTCAGAATTCTGACATTTCTACAGTGCTCAGAAAACACCTACAAGTAAGTGGTTCATGAGAAATTCCATTTTATATTTTCCATTTACAGGGACCTGTATGAAGTAACTTAATGTGTCAGAATTTGTGCTGTGAAATAATTCCATTGCTCAACATATGTAAGAAAATATTTCAGATCTATTTCAGTAACAGAATGCTCAGAAAAAAAAAAAGGTATATTTTTAAATTTATTTTGACAGGATAAGGTTCAATATGATAAATCTGTTGTAATTTCTAGTCTTACAAGGAAATGTATTCTAAATAACACAGCGAAAAAGTTAAAGCAGAACCAGAATGGTGGTCTGATGGAAGTGCAAACAACAGGTATCATTCAATACTTGGTGAGAATTTCTGTAGAGTAACTTACAGGTAAGACTCTTGAAGGCTGTACTCTACATTCAACCCTCTGCTGACCTTGTATTTACAGCAGGGAAACAGGAGATGATGAAAAAGAGTGAACTGTGAAAGTTCTAATTGAGTTATTAACCTATTTAATACTTATTTTTCCTTAATAAATAGATACAAGTTTTGAAGTTGGCATATGTGATAGAGAATTTCAGGAGTCTTGTTATTGCCATATTTTACATGTAATATGTACCTGAAATAATATGTGCTGAAATAATTTATACAGACAGTGGGAGAAAGGAATTGGCATAAGAAAATGCATTTAAACAATACATTACTTTTACAATATTCAATCTTTTCTTTTTTTCCTCTAAAAGCAAAGCAGAAAAACCTGCTCTGTGCAGGATAAAAAGACACAGTGTATGAACACTGATACAGTTATTTACAGGTCCACATACTTAACCTCATTTAAATGTCCCACTGAGAACAATAACTTCAAAAAAGGTTGATGGAAGGTGTCAAGATCAGAATGCCAACTCAAAAATATCAGTTTAAGTAGCTACTTAAGAAGGAAGGAATGAACAGGTAATGTCATTTTTTGGCATTTATTTACCATATCATTTTAGGGTAAGGACTTATATGTTACTGATACTGTAGAAAGAGTGCATTTAAGCAGGAGTTGATATTCATGAGCGAACAGAGGTGCACTACTATCAGCAGAAATACTATTAAATTTCTAAAGCCTTCTGCTTTTCAAATTTGAAGGAAATAAAATTAGATAGAGAAACGTATGTTGTGGTCAGGCAAAGCACCACCTCACTCACAGAAACAGCAGCCTATTGTAAAGGACGGAATACCAATTTCTGGTAAAAATATTTTTAATAACAACACTAAGCAATTCCTGCCTCCACTTCTCAGTCCTGCCCCCACAGTTCAGTGCTTCCTCAGATGTCCCTCAAGTTCTGCATGGGGATCCATGAACCAGGTCAGTGAATTGGTCCATGTGAAAAAATTCCTTTAAAAAATAAGACAGCTGTTTCATGAATTAGGACACTGCTCCATTTCACAACAGAGCCCCAGAAAGACCAGGGCTGGGAAAACTGAAGTTTGTGCACTGAAGTATGGGGATAAAAGTAAGCAAAGAGGGGGAGGGCTTTAAGTGCCTTAGGTGAGAACACATTAGTGAACAATGCCTTCCAAAGAGGAAGGCTCAAAATGCAAGTAGTTGTGCTCTAGACAAGAACCTGTTGCTCATTATTGATTGACATTGAATCACAGAACCTGAACTTCTGTTTCACTTTACTTCATATAAAGGGCCTCATTCTTTCATGAGGACTGAAACACTTTTCCAGCATTGTCCTGGGAATGGTGCTCATTATGAATAAATCCATACAAAGGACAATATCCTGTTTCTGCTGCAGGAGAAGGGATGGTAAGATGCACCAGGACAGCAAAACAACGACTGTGAGCAAGAGAGGGCTTCTTGTCATAGACGACCTACACCAGTTTTTCCAAGGGAAGTAAAACTAACATTGTATTTTTGAGCAGGAAAAGAACCTTATATTTAATTCTTTCTTCCCCCTTGAGGAACATAACGATAGCTTTTCTAAAATAAACTCAGATTTGGTTAATGCAGAAATAGTTCCTGAATCTACATTTGGTTTTGCCATTTCTAACAAAAAGAACCTTATGACAGAAGTGTTTATCCAAGTAATCCTAACTTCAGCCACAGTGGAACATAACCCCACAGTTGTAAGGAAGTCACAATAACATTTACATACAGGATTCAGCAGGTGCACCAACAAATCCAAGGTGAGTATTATTAGAAAGAAAGAACTTGAAGAACTTTCAAGTCTTTACATCTATGCAAGACTGCCTCATCTGCTTTCTGCATGGCAGGGATTTTTGTTACATAGATCAGTAAGGATAATAAAACTATGCCCAATTCAGTGGGTGCACTGCTCCCAGCAGGAAATGCCTGATTTTATTTTTTTGAAAGATGAAAGAAAGAACAGGTCTAAAATCCTGAAATAAACAGAAAGCTTCAGTCAGCTGGAGACATCTTGCATACATAGATTGTGTATTAACACAGTGAACCCACTGTCACAGTTAATACACACTGACAGGATATTTTTAAACACTGGATTAAAGAGGGCAAGATTTTAATCTATAACAGATATCTGAGAACTATGAAATCCAGGGTGGCTTTGTGGATGCTGTAATTCAAATGTGAAGCCTATAAAACAGCACGACACCATATCAAGAGATAACGGAGGGCAGGATCACACAACACAAGGCTACAATAACAACATGAAATACTGGGGCAGAGGAACACACAAATGAGATGTCCTCATACCTTGAACCACCTAAAGCCAAAATGGTTGATCTCATGCACTGATTCATTAAACAGCTTCAGACAGGCAGTGAGGTGGCAGAATGGTAGAAAACAAGATAAACGAAAGAGAGGAAAGAAAAAGCATGCAATTAAAAGCAAATTATAATCAGTTTGAACAACATTAACATTTTAAAAATCACACATGTTACTCACACTTGGTCTAAGAATGTTTGTGAAAGTCAAAGGATTTGCCACTGATAGTGTATAGAACACAGATCATTGCATTTTAAAACTCATCCAAGGGTGTCTTTCACGATTCTACAAAGAACTTCTACAGAACATAATAAAACAAAGAGGGCATTCTTCAACAGTAATTGAAGACATATGAACTGAAAAACATTTGAAGGGATGTCTCCTCCTCACCTTGAAAAAAACAGCTACTTGCCAACACTCTATTACCTGACTGCATTTAACTGATGCCAAAACAAAATCCTATTGGACAAAATGGGGCACAGCAGGTCAGGTCTCCCAGTGCTGACTGGAATAAGACACACCAGTTCCTTCTCCTTTGTGCTGACTGTTTGCTCATATTTTAAAAACTATAACTTGTCAGAGTTGGCAGTTCTATTCTTCTGTTGGAGTAAGACACTGCTGTCAATCAGTGACTGCACAGATGTCGACTTTTCCCTCTTCCAGTACTGCTGCTTTCAATCCATCCTTCTTCCCCCTTCTCATTTCTGTATGCACCACTACATCCAAATTAACTTCTTCTTCATGGTACTGTTGCCTGCCATATTCCACTGATCTTTACCCACAAATCTTACTTGTCTTGGCTCTCTTCCTCTTCTCTCTGTCTCTTCCACTGCCCCTTATGGCTCGTTGACCTTCAGGCTGTGCATTTCCCTGCCTTGTCTCATCCTTCAGATTCCACACCCAATTCCAACTCTCTAGTCACCAGCTTCCAGGTGCTCAAGGATATAAAAATGACCACTTTGTCTTGTGACTGATAAATTAAAACATCAAACACCTAGGCATCAAAATCACAAACTACTTTGATTGCTTTTGTGCCTCATCATAGAACCTAATCCATTGTCAGATACTCGTTATCCTTTCAAGGAGCTCTAACCTTTGATGTAGTATTCACTACCCAGTTAACATTTCTATTTCATGCAATTTTTTAAAGGCTACTAGAAATCTGGAAAAAAGGCATTCTTGAAAGTGAATTTCATAACACTGTCTAGGATCTTAGGATACAGCGACCAGAATTATCCTCAATATGTCTATCAGCAGACAGCTGAGCTTGCCTCTAGACTGAAAAGAAATAGTTGCTTTCTTCCTGAAAACTTGGATTATTACTAAGATATTTATATCTTCTTTTTATTGAAGTCTGTGATACAAAAATACATGTTAGAAAAAACCCTCTAAAACGTTTTAAAGTGCACTTAGACAGAACTGTTGTTAAGTAAATAACAAAGAGGAGGAGATCCCTCCACTGAAATAAAACTGACAAAATGCTCCTGTTTGCTAATTACTGTCAAGTAAGGAACACTGAAAAACACTGAAGAGGCTCACAAAAAGCACAGTAAAGAATGACAGGTTCAGCTTCTGCTTCAAAAGATTTATCAAAACGTCATGGATTTATTCACTACTTATGCTATTCTCAAGGATTACTTACGTGAGTTAAAATCAGGCATCTACCTGATTCTTCAGGACCCGTGGCACAGAATCAATTGATGCATAAAAGTTTATATTTGTGGCTTCAACACGTGAATGTGTGTTTTCTGTGTGTACGGTTGGCTCAAGCCAAGGGAATTGTCTCTTTATCCTGTTGTTTTGCAAGTGCAACCAGACTCTGGTCCATAAACACAACCACACTAATAAAAATCATTATCTTTTAAGCACATTCAATGAACAACAGAGTGAACCCATGTATGCTTAGATATAGGAAGACAGCTTTGACAGGCAAGATAGACCAGAAGAGTAACTACTTAAAACAATATTTTAAAGCTCAGAATACCTTATATTTAATTTTAATTTCAAGAAAATCTTACCTATGAAATACAATTTATCACGAAGGTTTTGCAGACTTTATGAGTTCTGTTACTTAATGTTGGAACAGAGATACAGGATCGTCAAAGAAAACCAGCTGTGTTTGGCAGTAAAGCAGGGAAAACAGGACTTCACTGTCTGGTTACTTTCCTAAGAGAACTACCAGTGACTTTACAAGATTGCAGACCTGTTTCTCAGCATTGATCCTGGCTGACTCCTCTTGTGCTAGCACCATTTCCCGCTCTGCAGTTATCTGAACACTTTCTCTGAGTGCCTCTTCCAATTCTTCAATCCGATCATCCTTTTTACGCAGATTGTCCTGGAAAATGACGGGACATTAGGTGAAGATGACTTGTTTGGAACTACAGCCTTTTAATCAACCAAGTTTTATGCCAATCAAAATGTGTTTCTCCCTCCCGAGGTGCAACTGCAGGCAAATCATCTTCACACAAAGGAAAGAAAGATGGAGGGATGCAAGAGGAAGAGGAAGATGGCAGTAAAGAGAAGGAGACAGCTAGAGAAGCAGGACCTCAGAGCAAGAGTGCTGGCCCTCAGTGTTGGACACAAGCACAGTCCTGGGAGATTACACAGCATAGATAAGCAAGGATTGTTGGTAAATAAGGATTAGTAAGCAGTTCAGAAGAAGCGCAGAAGCCAGAATTGGCAGGAAGGTAGCAGGCATTCAGCATTGCCCATTTGCTCTCACACACATCGTCAGCAGGCGTGGTAAGAAAGGAAACACAGCACTGCAGTTTGGAATTTGTCATTTCCAGGTAAAGGGAGAGAAAAGCAAACATTAACCCAACAACAGAGTTTTTCATTGTTCAGATTCAGTCTTCAGAGGAAGTGTTACATCTCTAGGAAACATGAAGGATTCAGCTGGGATGTCTGAATCTCAGATATTCAAGTATCAAGACTCCCTAAAAAGTTATTCTTTGATTAACAGCATCTTCACAGTTGCAAATTCAGATGCCCACATATGTTCAAAGAACACTGAAGAAAACAGTATAACTTGAAAAAACCCCTATATACAAAATAGTAGTACTGTTATTTGTAAATGAGACTTTCCTTACTTTAGGCTTGCTAAGAAAATAAAAGTGTATCTCCTGCTTCTGCAGAAGCAGGTTGGACAGAAGACTGCAAAGCAGGCTGTCCTTACAGTATAAATTAATGTCTTGGACCATGGCTGCTTAACAAATCCACCAGAATTGAGCAGCTTTATGGAAGATATCTGCATTTCTTGTCTTGCAGATTGGTTTAGATCATAGGGTTCAGATGAGTTATTAATGCATATTGAAGTTAATACATGGCTTTTTAGCCATCTCGGCAACAGTGGAAGAATCACAAATGCTTACCTTTGTTCACATTTTGCTTTTTGTCACATTTACCCTTTTGGCTTTTGTCCTTTTGTATTTAGAACTGAAATTTTCCACTGTTTCTCTGAAAGTGTTTCATATCATATAAAGAATAAGGGAAAAGAAGACTGACTTGAAAAAAACTACCTTGCAATCCTCATAATGGAAAGATCAGTCACTTGAGTTTAAAGAATGAACCTTACTTATTCCTTGACTCCTGCCTTCTACAACCTGGGATACATCCCCAAGGATAGCTGTTGCATGAATGCCGTTTCTGAGAGTCTCAAAACTGTCACTTTCAATGATAGTGTTCAAGCAGAGATGCAAAGCTTTGAATCAGAGCAGGGCAGGACATCTGGCCCCACCACCCCTGTGAAGAGCAAGGCTACTGTTCAACCACTAGCACAGGCAAGTTGTTAGGCTTTGCAGGCAGAGGAGCTTTCTGCTGATGGTTATTTTCCAGAGTGGATTCACCAGGCAAGTAATTGTTGATTTCATAAAGAAACAAACGGAGAGATCTACATTTCAAAAACAGGTGTTGCACAACACGTTTTCAAAATTTTTGAATCTTTTAGAAACGCTGATAACATCTTCCAAAACTACTTTATGGTTATGATTAGCCTAAATGAAGTCTCATCAAAAAGATTAATAACAAGCTAACAAAAAGCTCAGCACAGAATACTAACCCTGCCAGACATGACAAATATTTACTTGCCTATCTGCATTACACAGTAAGTATGAACTTTACTTCTCAATATATTATTCATAGATAGTCAAGTGAATGTGTAGCTCTCCGTGTCAAATAACAGAAGTGGGAATAGTTCATTTTAACAGCTGCAGGTAAAATAGAAACCCCTTTAAAATAAGAATGCAGAATAAAACATTCTAACACATAGGAACGTCCACCTTTCATTCCAGGCAAACATTTCAGAGGTGAATTCAATACTGTGTTAACTGTGACACCATATAGAGCTCTATTCAGACAGGTGAACTCTTGAGGGACACGAGTAATTGGTGACACCAAAAATCCAGTGCCACATTACTTGCATTTGAAAAATCTATATTCCTATATAATTATATTTCCTAAAATAATACACAAACTTTTACATATATGAAAGAGAGTTGCAAGTTAAAAAGTGCAGTATTGACTTAGAATGAACTGCCCAGAAATTGTGATTTTTAAACTTGAGTCTAATACTAATAACCCATCCAGCATGGAAAGACTAGTTAGAACATTTCCCTTTCTGTCTCAGGCAAGTCTAGTTAAAAGATGTGCAATTTCACCCTCCTAACATTGTCAAAATGTGTGTAACCACCTTACAAAACCACACAAATGCCTGGCAGGAGCAGCAGATTGCTGCTTAGCCAGATAACACCTCCACTACTGCAGAACAGTCTCAAAAGACTTTTAAAGAATTATTTTGTTTCTAGCTCTTTGATTCATGACTAATTGACTAGCAATTGAATTACTTTTTTTTTTTTTTAAATACAAGTTACTGCTTCATACTAATAGATAAAAAGTAAATAAAAGTGAACCCACATTTGCCTTTTAACATACCAGCACGTTTTTCCAATTGTTTGGGTCTGAAACATGTCAGGCTCATGCTGACCTTCAACCTGTGCTGCTGCTGCTTTCCTATTTTTAGTTACATGAAGTACTCTGTCTTTATTGTGATAGGTGTTAAACCCTGAAAAAAAAAGTCTGTCACTTATAACTACAAGACTTTTTTCCTGCAGTGACTGATCCTCTGAAGCAAACACACCTTTGAGCATTGCACTGAGGGCTAAATTATCCTCATGTATTTTAAGAGAACTGCAGAATGATAAAAAGCAAAGACCTCCTTTCATGAAGCTTATACAGATGACTACTCAGAAAGAAAAAAAAATACTACATACCTGTACAGTAACTGCATTCTTCAAGAGGTATTACCTACCCAAACATCTCCATGGCCCTCCCTCCTTTTCCTCCTGTGTCCCATATGCACAGCAGAGATGGAATTAAACTGGGATAGAGCAGATACCTCTGCCTTTATGCTCACTGGTGGCAGCACACAGAAAATGAAAACCCACTTGCCACTGTGGGAGTGCCAAGAGTTCAGGCACAATAAAAATTTTTGCTACCTAAACTATGATCCAGTTGCTGATTCGTATGCAAAACTCATTCCATACGTGCCTGTCTGAAAGCCTGAAAGGAAAAGGAGGTGAGAGTGACGCACATTTATGGCCTATTCCTTTCCCTCAGGAAGGAAGTGGTGGGATGTCCAAGTGATGCATGTTAAAATGATGTATCAATTTAATCTATCCTGCATTCATGTGATGTGTAATCTGCCATGTACTTTTATGAAAGTGCATGAAATAGGATACATGCTTTCACCAAGGCATTTAGGTTCAATTAATTCTGAGGTATCCTGGCAAACTGCATAACTGTGTCTTGATCTGGAGTCACAAAGATCTTTATGGCCTAATTTCACTCTTGGAATTAAGGTCAATTTCTCTAGTCAGCTCTTGGGAAAGATTAGTTAACAGTTTGAGAAGGCAATGAAATGCTTCTTTTAACTGTTAAAAGTATTCTAGGACAGTAACATCTAGGTAGGGAGAGATTCTTGTCATATAACCCTGTAAATAATACAATAGCATGTCTTACCTGGGCACTTTCATAGACCAGATGAGAAGAACAAAACGCTGGAAGTGTTTTGCACTAGGAAGCAATTATTTAACAGTGAAATCATTACAAGCCCCTATTTACAAGCCCTATTGCTTCTTCTTATAATGTATTTCATCAAGAAGCCCTGACCTAGTTAAAGAACCTAATGATAATGATCTCAGTCCATGCTGGATTGAATAAAGCTCTCCCTAAAACCAAAAAAATCTCCTTTGTGAACTGATCTTCCACCGGGTAAGTGGAACCTGGGAACTCAGGACTGTCAGCTGCCTCAAGTACTACTTAAAGCTTCCTCATGGATACAAAAAATCATTTTGTTAATGAGACAACAAATTCTTCACCAATATTTGGAGGCGGCCCATCTACAAATGTTAGGATTTTTTCCCAGTTAAAAATACCAGGGCCTGATTAACTGCAACTCCAAAGTGCACGCTGGTTAGTCAATATGAAAAACTGAAATCTTCAACTGTACCACAAAATAAACACAGATCCAACACTAAACATTCTGAAAATAAAGTAACAGAGAGGCAAAATACCATGTAAAGAGCTTCTACTAAAGATATTGCTGGGCCTGAACAAACAGTTGAGTTAGAATAACTAGAAATGCTAGTGCTGGTTTCACGTAGCTGTCTTGATGTCCTCAACTGGTAAAGGAACTGATGTATTTGGGGTTACCTGTGATGGGGAAACTCTGTCTGTCTAGGCAGAAGCAGGTATATCCAAGTATTAGGTTCATATGAAGTTCCTGTTTCTCACAGAGTGAGCTGAAGAGGGCTTTTTTGTAACTACAGCAATAACATATGTAATCATCACGAGTTCCTGAATGAAAGGATCATTCTGAGAGCAACAAGGCACAAACTGCCAAGCAGGAGCTCCTTGATCAACATTTCCTCATCTTTAGAGAGATCAGACCTGAGATACACAATGATTATGTCATTAGGACAACATATGTCATCGTCTGGAGAATTGTATCTGCCAAATTAGACACATGGATTGGAATTCAAGCCTGACAAGGTGCATAAACACAGAAAAATAACTACAGGAGACAAAAGGAGAAAGACTGAAGTAGAAGAATTTAACTCTACTGGGAGCTGAGAGGGAACTGCAACCAGAGCTGGCCACAGCTGCATTGAAAACATGAAAAACAGTAGAAAGTGTTGAGTACATTCTTCTTAGAGCACCACAACAGAAAAAAAGAATATGTGTGTACTTGTGGATCATAAGTTGTACATCCAGAACATGTGTGCACTTGTGGATCATGTTGCAGAAAGAACAAAAATATAGTTACAGTAAAAGAAAAAAATGGATAAAAATTATTTCTAGACATGATAACTATTATTTAACCAGTCCATTAAAATTAGCATGGTGAAAAGAAGCCAAGAGTTTATGAGAATTGGCCAGTGAATTTTTCTTTTGAAATAGAAAGGTAGAAAATGGAGTGGTGTTGCAACCATACTGTCCCTTGAGTATCATTGCTGCAGTGTAGGAGAATACTCAAGAGTGATGCAGGACTTTAAATGATGCTACTGACAAAAATATGTGCCTCTGTACACAGGACGGATGCACACTAAAATATGTTTACATGGGGGAAAAAACCCACCCAAACCCATGAAAACTGGAAAAGAAATATATCAACTCTAACAACAGACAGTAATAGACAATACCCAAATAGATATACATTACTATTAATGGATCTAATTTATATGAAAGGGAAGTGAAATGGGAGGAAAAAAAAAAACCTTAAGGAAAACTTAAAGAAAAGAAAGGCTTAATTTTTCACAGTCTATTTCTTAAATCCATATGAAAGCCTTAACAAAACTTGTGCATATTGGTATTTTTGCCTCAAAAACACTGCAAATCTATGTAATGTTTCTGAACATTATACAGTATATGTACACAATAATGTGTGAACAACTCCAGACATTCAGACTTTTTTTTTTTCCAAGATATTTTACACGTTATCACTCAGATGTGTTACTGTCAAAAAGTGTTTCCAGGCCATACAACACTTTTGTTCAAGTGAAATACATACGATAATGATAAGAAAGGATCTTAATCAACACCAGTTAAAGGAGAACAGAGAGGAAGGAGGAAGAAGGACAGTTACAGATATAATGACACAGGCCCAAAAAGGGAGAGGCAGAAGTGGTTATTCCTCTGAGAAACCAGCACTGTCCTCCCCTGACAGCTGCCATGACTCTGGCACTGCTTTGCTGTGACTGAGCTTGGCACTCCCAGCACAGCAATCAGTTACAAATCCCGGGTTTGTATAGGCACTTTTCATTAGCAGCAGCCCAGACAGACCAAAGCATCTTGCCAATACCAACAACCAGATTTACCATTTAGCAGCTGCACAGGGTGCCAACAGTTTGGACACTTGGCTCCAGCTGCTGCCAATTACCACATTTGTAGTCTTTAAAACCTAGAGGGACAACGTTTCTATCAAACCACAGTGGGTCACTGCACAGACTATTGAAATGGGACCCAAAGCTGACAATACAGCTGTGAGAATGATCTGAAGTGAGCAAAAGCAGTAGATATCTGTAATTGTTATGGGGCTTTGTGGGTTTTTTTTGTTTATTTGGTTTGTATTTCTTTTTTGAGGGGTGTGGTGGTCTTTTGAGAGACTAATTGGGAAACGCTACTGTAACAAGACTTGTTCTTCACTCATAAATCAATACTATGACTCAAGACTCCTAAAATGATATGGGATTACAGAAAAAAGCAGCACAAGTTCTAACTGCACTATTAATATGAAGCTCAAACCCATATATTATTCCCTTGATACAGCCTTATTTGCCTGAACTCTCTTTGCAAATGTCAGTCCTGTCACCATCATTGTACTAATATATCACAGTAGCCATAAGACCTACCTTTCTTTGCTCATATTCTGTCATTCAGGAAAAAAGAGCAGCATGCATGGACAGCTATAACAGAGCACTTCTCTCGTCTTCCCTCTTTTTCACAGCTGACAAAAACTGCTAATGATACACCATCGAGGAAATGCTTCCTCAGCAGTTGATACCACTGAATCTCACTCTCTCAATTCTGAAGCAAATCCCTGCAATCACCTGTGATCTCTATATGTTCATTTTGGCCTCTGATGCCTCTTTCTTGATGTGCAGCACAGTACAGTAGCTATTGTGTTTGTGCTATGAACTGCTTCATTCAAAGCAGCCATCCAACAAGATGCTATTGCTCACCACTGTTCATTTTACTTAAGGCAAAAAAATCCTCAACACTATTATTTTCACTCCATGCAGATGTTCTCCTATCTCCCCAACTAAAATCTACACCTCATTAAAACAATTTCACATCAAAATTTAATTACCAGTGTTTCTCACACCATCTAGGAACACCCCAACTCACCCACAATCCCTCTTGAAGCCACATATATCAAGGAAAAGATCTGTCTTGGTACAACATGGATTCAGCTACTAACCAGATACACACACATTAATTTAGGGGAATGTCTGGCTTAAAATATTAAAAACTGTTCTCAATCCCTGTATGGGCCATGAACTGTGTGGGTCCCTTCCAAAGTTGAATATTCTGTGAAATTCTGTGAAATATATTTACTACTAAATGCATAGATCAGCTGTACCACAGTACCTAGTCTAAGGACACATTTGAAGATAGAAAATAAACATTCTTATGATTTGGATACAATAACAGAAACTTAGAAGAAGTTCATCAAGAAAGGATGAAGAAGAATGGAATGACTTAAATGTGCAGCAGTAGTGAATTCACCTGCACGCATGGAACATGAAACCTATTAGATACAACTGATAAGAATAGAATACTGAAAAGAAAATGTAAAAATTGGACATTTAAATAGTAACATAATCAGAAAGTGAGTTTAAAAATACTAAGATAAGGTGTTTGAAAAGAAAAGCTTCTAATTTGTGTATCTGCAGTGTTACTCTGACAGCAGCTTTAAAGAGGCAACTTAGAATCATAACATTCATAAAAATTGCCATTTAAATTAATGGGTGTAAAACCGAAAGAATCAGAAAGTGGAAACTCTTCACATTCTGAAAGATTCTCACTTCTTTGTATGAAATTCCAATTGTTTCTATAAAAGCCTGAAGTAGTTCAGAGGAAAGAGAAAAATGCTTATTGTTTTTCTTTAGTCTTAAATATTCCACAGTGATTCTCTATTGTTCTCAGCCTGTAAAGCTGGAAAAAGTACTGTCTGGCTCTTGTCTTCACTCATTTCTTTTCAGTGTTCAAGTGTTTAGATTTATTTAGCGTCTGTTTGAACTGAAGCTTGTCCTTAGATTTACTATTTTCTTCCTTTTCTTTGCCTTTTCTATGTTTGCTACATCCTTTTCTGTGGTGGATGCCCTGAATCACTGCACATTATTCCCAAGGGGAATGCACTGCTGATGTATAGAGTGGCACAACAGCATTTTCTCTTTTGTCATTTGACACCTGTCAAATTTTTTTTAATAGTTCTGCTAACCAATAATAGTTTCATGAAAACATTTATTTTAATTTCAAGATTGCTGTCCTCTGGTAATAGAGCTAGATCAGAACCCATCATGGTGTACATGTATTTAAGATTGTTTCTCCTGACATATATAAATATGTACTCATGCTGCATTTCATCTGCTCTTTTATCCATGGGTTCAATTTATGAGATATCTGTGGAGCTCTACAAGTTATCTTTCATTTAAATATCCTGAATAAATCAGTAAATATAATCCAGAAACGTACAGATATTTAGTCTCCTTTACAGAATATATTACATTTGCCATTTTTTAGCTAGATATGTCACCTCAGCACAAAACAGTAATTGTTTCATAGCACTGGGACATAAAACATATGCACTTAAAAGCAAAAGTTTAAGAACACTCAATGGTTCTTTGAAAGGAGGATGAAAAAAGTGACTGGCAAGGAGGAGCAAGCTGGGCTCTAGAAGGACATGGATACCTGTTTTTGGGACACTGTATTCCTTCAGCTTTTATTTTGACTACTTTTCATGCCCTGCTTTGGAAAACTATCTGACCCATAAGACATGAAAATTCAGGCAGAATTCAAACAAAAGCAACAAAAACAACACATTGTCTTAAAGTGAAATTGTTGTTGAATTTTAACTGACTATAGACATCTCCTGAAATGTTATCATCCTCCTCTAATCCTCAGTAAAAGACTTCAGAATGTTGGGTGCTACCAACATAGTTAGTTTTTCCTACAACCTGTGTTGAGACCTGAGTGCACATCAAACAAAATTCAGGAGCTGAAAGGTGCTGAATTCTAGTACTTTATAACCTTCTGTCAGTTGTGAACACATGATTTGCAGACTAAGCCTCAGTCCCAGCTAATATTTGCACATCACAGTAAGAGCAGTTGTTTTGATATATCGTAAGAATGTGTACATTTTTTTCACAGGAAAATTTAATAGGAAAAGCGATAATTAAAGACAGAATAGGCTTATTTCTATATGGAAAAAGAAAGTAGTTTAAGAATTACACCAATTTGGGCTGCTTAGTAAGCAAGATTAAGGAATAATACTGAACTGGAATGAAATTAATTATGTTTATTACTATTTGAAATTAATTAGAGGAATTTTTTAATGCTTAAGTATTTGTTGCCACAGGTATAGAACTAAAAATAAAAATCCATGTCTACTATTTTTTAAAAACAAAGTCTGAATTCTGTCTGTCTTTAGGTCCCCATCATTACCCCATCTCCCTTTCCTTTTCTATTGTGCAAAAGAAGAATAAAGCAAAATAGCAATTTTATTAAACAATGAGACTATTAAATCAGCTGTGGCAATTCAGCATTTCCATTCTTGGGGAGAGATGACTTAAAAACCACTTTCAACACAGCAAGTAAAAAAAAAAAAAAAAAAGCTTGTGAAAGAGAGAGAAAAAAATCCAGAAGAAGGAAAAAAACCCGCAAATTTATTGCCATTTCTCAGGCTCATGAAACAAGACACCAAAATGAAAGGAGAGCTGTTCTTCCCCTTGAATGTGCTCCTATTGTTTTGCTTAAATCTGGCCCTCGATGTTTTCTACTCTCAGGAGAGACCTCCTCACAGGAACCACACCACGTTGTCAACAGTTACATTAATCTCTCTGACAGTTTTTAGGAAAGCAGTTTGAACTCGGATACTAATCTTGGAAAAAAAAAAAAACCCTATGCAAAACACATCTAGTGGTTAAGGTTGTTGGCACATGTTCAGCTGTCCAGTCCTCACTGTACTTAGTTTCTGGCATATCATAAAGGGTACCAACCCTGCTCTTTGCCAAACAGGCAAGAGTACAAATAGCAGGTTTCATCTTCCACTGACACATAATGTTTCTGCAGAAAAGACTGGGTGAAAGTGTGTCTGGGGAATAATGTTCCTGATGGATCACAGAAAAATGTTAGGATGCAGGGAGTCCTCTTTCCTCTGTTAAAAACTCTCAGGCCATATAATGGCTTTCTCTCACTACAAATCTCAATTTGAAGTTAAAGGAAATACTGGGATAATTGGGAGGCTGCCTAATGCTAGTTGTAAATAGTGACTCTCAGGAAATTTTTCCAGCTGTCTGCTCAAAACTGTAGTATATTTTTACATTATATACGAAGACAAAGTCAAATGGTTCATCTTTTTTAAAGATGTGAAGGCAGACATCTAACCTGGACATAATAAATGTATGGTAAACTAAACCAGAATGCGAAAACAGACAGAGCAGATGGCTGAGTGCCTATCCAGGGACTTGCTTATCCATTTCAAACATCAGGGCTCTTCAAGCTTATTTTCTGTAAATGTTATGGTAACAAGTAATCTGTAAGGAGCCTTCTCTCCTGGTCACACACAAGAGAAGGTAGTTCCTTAACATTTAATGTCACAAACATCGATTATGTGCAATGACAGATTCTGTCTCTAAGAACTGCCATATCAAATTAAGAACAAGGTCATGTATTTCTTCTGATATTCTATTTTAGATGGAGGAAAAACCTGCATCTTCCTTCTTTGGTAACACAAGTGAACAATTCGTACAGCAACAAAGAAATCTGTTTCTGAGACAATTTCTTGTGTTCCAAAGTCTATTATTTTTGTTGCTGCTTTAATATGCAACATTGTACACATGAGCAAAAATTAAGTTAGTTAGACCTTGTAAACATTCATCAGGAAAAATGCCTTTAATAAAAGTGGAAACAGGAATGTCCCCACAGTTTGCTCATGGCTCGGAGCTTACATTGTAAGAATGTTAATACATTAAAATCTTACAAATCCAAGAAAATTAAGAAACAGGAGGGGTAAATTTACATTTTTTAAATAGTCACCCATACTACTATATAATTTGTATGCAGATATCTGGAGAAATAGGTATCAGATTTCTGTAAGGAAAATTTGGAAAACTAGTATTAGAAATAGACCCAGGTAAATACTCTTAAGGTTTAATGTGTATGAAAGGTTGTCTTGATGAGCTTCCTTTAAGTAAATGGAGAATTACTGTCTTGCTAAGTCAATCAGGTACACATGTGAAAGCATAAGAGATGAAAAGGACTAATATTCCTAGGAATAGGACCTCACCTGAGCAGATGCTGCAGGTCTTCCTGTTTGTCAAGGTATTTCTCCTACCTTGCTGAGTTTACTTTGTGGCAATCTGTTAGCAAGTCTTCATGCCTTTCCTCAAAATTCAAGTTGTGCTTTATGATTTCAATAAAGAAGAGAGAAGAAACTTTAATTTTTTAGCTAGAAGCTTGTTTTTATGTGCAGTACTGTCTTGCTGAGATGGAAATCCAACAGTGCGATTTTTACACGAAAATACAGCACTCAGAATAGTGCTATGTCATATTATGCACTGATTTTTGGTACTGTGCAGTATCCCTCCACTGTTCAACGAAATAGAATTTCTTTCCAGTCCTGATTCTGTGTTGTTAAATGATAAAAATTATTAAGGCATTAACACTGTAAAAATGACTAAGCCTTTCTTCCATTGGAGAGCATTACAAACGAGGAATACCTGAGTCGTGTCTGTAACTACCGTATTACTTCACACAGATATAACAAAGTATGAAGTGAGGCTGCTATTCCCCACCCATGCATTACCTATGTCATAAAAGTAGATGTATCCAGCAAATGCTTAAATATGAATTTTTAATTCCCAAAAAAAGGCTACAATTTAAATTAATTCCTCCCAGCCTCCCCTCAAGAAACTTCCCCTCACTCTAAGTGATAAAAAGAGGTCATCACTTTGGAAAACTCTCCCAGACATCCAGAAAAGTTAGGAAAAGCTCTCTTGACAAAGCATTATGCCATGATAAGAACTAGATCTAGTTTTTGTTGAAGCATCTGCCAGGGTTAAATATTTGCCTGTATCTACAGTAACTGCAATACACTGTGCTGAAAATCACCACCCTTCAAATACATAGAGAATGAAATGTTTGTGGAACACTGCATTTTCTGTAACATATTATAAAAGCCGATGGAAATTAAAATTCCTGTTGGAAATATTACATCACTAACAAATCATGATGCATATTAATGTCTCTACTGCATATGTATATCCTATTTTCTCATGCATAGCCAGCTGCCACAGAATCTGAGAGAAAGAGCTGGAGGGTAAGTTGATCCCGAAACTACCTACTGGCTACCACTGTGTTTAACCCCAATAAAATAGGAGGAAAAATTTACATACATTTATTCCATTTAGATTTTTATGATGTATAATTGTTCTTTAGAGCCTGTATTTGTTCACACTTGCTACATTTTCATTAACGAAAGTCCTATATAATATTGAGACACAGAGAGTAAAAAACTGATTCACACAACCTCTGAACTCACAACTGCATTTAGCGTAATTATCAAGAACATGTAACAATACTAAGTTTCATCCTATATTGTGACTGACAAAAAAACCTTAACCTTTCAAAAAGGGCTAACAAATTTCTTAAAAAAAAAAAAAGAATTTCACAGTAAATTCGTAACCTTTCAGTGGTTGATGTCATAAGCTCTGTCCTGGAGGACAGCATAAGGATGACCTAGAATGGAATACAGCATTAAGTAAAAGTATAGTCACTTGTGTAGGTGCTAATGGCACCTAGTCAGCCCAAGGAATACTAACACCTTCAAGGCTGGGCAGCACAGAGAATTCTTCAGGGACAGGGAGGCCAAAACTTCTCCATGATGTAATTAATGTCTAAAAAGTACTGGGAGAGGAAGAGAGAGAAAAAGAACATTTCGATCTGACCAACTCCCACAGGTGGATCTGAGCTCAATGAGAAAATACATCTTTAATATGTCAGACTGTTCCCTGGAATAAATCCTGCAGAAGCATATTGGTATTAAAGAATAGACTTCTACCAGGCTGAAATGGAGTAGCTGACGGTTTGCTGGGCCGTAACATGTTGAGCTGTACACTCCACTCATCTGGCAGGCAATACTGTAATCTGATATGGCAGTGGTTTATATGGAAGAGAAATTAGCCAGGAACTCAGCACTTGAAACTCACTTATCCCAGGAAAACACCATTTAACTTTGCTTCAAAGCTGATGATGTCTAGAAAGTCATTGAGAAAATCTTGAACTTTAGGTTTGGAAAGCTTTACTTTAAATCTGTTTCTTCAGAAGTTTTGTACTCCCTTTCCAAAAGCAAGCTCATGGATTAATTAGGAAAGCACAATCTTGCTTTACTAATAGCCAAAAGACAACAAAAGGTAACTTTCATTATGGCATAGTATTACTGTCAACAGATGAGATGAAGAAACTTCAGCCACCCCACCCTCAAGATTCAATCACATCATGTCAAGAGGAAATTCTTCTGTAATTTAAGACCAGATGTACTGGGCTCCACTTGGGTTTTCAGGTTTTTGAATGTTGACATGGACTGTGTGTACATGCTCATAACAAAGAGTTAACCAGAACAGACTGTTTTAGTTGGGAGGGACCTAAAACCATCATCCAGATCAGCCTGGCCAATTCAGGGCTGACTAACACTTAAAAGTGTGGTGTCAAGGGCATTGTCCAAATGCCTCCTAAACACTTGGCAGGCTTGGAGCATTGAGGCTGATATTAAATGAATTTAGAATGCTCTTTTGATGAGAAGGTATTTGGCTATATCTATCCATTTCACTGAGCTTTGCCTGGATCCCAGAAAAAGCATTATTGAACACAGCGTTGCCTATTTTTTTAGATTGAAAATTCAGTTTTTTCTATCTAGAAGGATAGTTTTCTCCAATACGATATAATAATATATAATCACAAGAAACAAACAACATATACCTGCATCTATAATTCATGAATTAGGAATATATATTAAATTATCTAAATTTGGGTATGGAGAAAGAAAAAGGAACCAGTTAAGTTTACTTACTTTTTGATGTTGTTCATTAAAGCACTCAAATATATTTTACACCGCTTCTGGACATATAGCTTGTCAGCAGCAATTAGAGACTGATGGATAGCTGCTGCAACACAGATCCAATAGTACACAAATCCATACCACAGATATTCTGAAAATTTACCCTTAAAACTCTGGAAGATGATAGGGTGACAGAACAAGAAACAATGCATACTTCCTTCCAATGTCAACTTGAAGTACCCATTCAAATATAAAGAAATTTTAGGAAATGTCACCTTTCTAGGACTAGACAGCACATCAGTTCTTTTTCACAATAGCCAACCTTTAGCTACTTGAAGCAAAAATTTTCTACTCCAGCCCAACAGTTTGTTTTTTTTTTTTATCCTGCTTGTAGACCAGACACTCGTTAACCTCTCAGATCTCTGGAGAATTGTGGTTTAAGGGAACCCAGGAGGAAAAGACAAATTTGGAAAGCCATTTATCCATCTCACTAGAATTGAGACATTATGGTTTTCATTCTTCCCCCACTCCCCGAAATACCAAATTTCCATCATCAGAGCTCTCTGAATAAACGAACATTTTGTTACTGGACTCAGGAAGAAAGAAACCACATGCCTGTTAGGGACAGAGAAAGGAGGAGTGGGCTGTGTGCTTTGGGAGCGTGTTTATTTGACTGGATTGCAGACGGTCAACCAAAGAACATGCAGATCATATATTTTTAAGCATTTCATAATGTCTTATTATTAATTCCAGCCAAAACCACCAAGACCAAAATTATCTGAAATTGGTGCTTGTGTGTCCTGACCCCAAAGCCAACAATGGTTGCATAAAAAAAAAAAAAATCTATGGTCTTCTCAAGTTTACTTTTTTTTCAATCCATTAGAAGGCAGTGCCCTGCAGAGTCTATAGAGAAGACAGGTCTCCATAACTAACAAATTGAAATGTGGTCCTGGGTAAATTTTACTTCCAGGAAACCAAAATGCTGCAGTTCTTGAGAGAGGGAGGCTATAAGCAGAGGGCTCTTCTAAAGGAAGGAGTTTTTATTGAACCTGTCACTTGTCATTAAACACTCCATATTTTACCTTAGCCTGATATTTTCATTAGAGCATACAGACCTTTTTCATCTGTGAATGAAAGCATTCCCTTCAGCCTTGTGCTGAATACGAGGAAAGGCTCACTAAAAACTGAGCCCACCCAAACAGGACAATTAGGTTCACAAAGGCAGGAAAGGCACTAGGGAAAACCAAGTAACTTTAATACTGTCATAACTTGTACATTTCAATGTTGACTATCACATCACACTTCAATCTTAAATGTTTTCATGCATTTAATAGTGTCTATTTTTAATCTAAAAAATACTTGCACATAATTATATAGGAAGCAACAGACACCAGTGCAGAATAAAACACAACATAAGCAAAGTAGAAAAAAACTATGTACTGCTGTATAGAGATCTCAAACCAGAAAACCTGAATGTAAAAAGGTAAAGATATCCACTGCATTCATAGTTTTATATCTATGATCTCTCTACTGCTTAAAGCACTTTATAAGTGAAGAAATGGGTACTGCAAGGAGTGCCATACGTTCTTAAAGAATTCTGATATAAAGCAGTGCCATTTTTGCCTCTCTGTCCATTGCTGTGTGTAGTAGTACAAACACTTTACATAACCTACTGTTTCTAACAAAGAAAGAGTGGTTTTAGTATGCAAACAGGAGCTGGGAGAAAATTTCAGGCTTTTCTGAGTGCATTACATACGTGAAGAAGAAGGAAAAATGAAAAGGGAATGAGCAATTATGGGGGCAAAAAGCCAGAAAAGAAAGCCATACTTTTTAAAATCTGAAAGTGCTACATAAAAACAAAGATGATGGCCTGGTGGAATAGTGTCATTTGATAAATACACCATACACATAACTGCAAGGCAAATGTCAAGTACCAGCTATCTTTTCAAACTTAAGATATAGATTTACTCAAATGCAGATTAGAAATGTAACCAAATATTGTATTAGTTTTAGGAATTTTTAAAGACATTTCACTAATACCAGGAGGATTGTGTTATTTAAACTTAGCTGCCACATAACGAGAGCCTTGTGAATTGCCATAGCATTACAGCCACAAAACCCATTAGCAGATGTAGAAATCCCACATCCCCCGCCTTTTATAAAGGTCTGCAGTTATGAAATCATTTTCATACACTTGGAACTTAACTATTTCAGTTCCCAGGACTGGACTTGAGGGGGAAAAACCACAAAATGGTGCATTTGAGAGTATTCCCCATGGACACATGTTTCTGTGGTCCTTTCAAAGTTTTAGTAGAAAACATCCCCCCAAAATCCCACAGAACAGAGTAAAGAAGTATCTGTTTCAATTAAGGAGTGGATTTATCTTTGCTAGTGAACTCTCAGGGTGTATTCTGTGTCTTCATTGTGGATGTATTAATATATATAGCTGGTAACAAGAAATAGTTATAACAAAGGAAACTGGAACAACAAAGGAAAACACCTAGGGTAGGTGCTCTTTAAACATTTAAAAACTAATTCTAAAAGACCTAAAGGGTAGGGTACTGTTTCCATGTTTATTTTCACTCACCAAAAAGAAAGTTATTTTTGTAAATGAATCACAGGCAAAATGTCTATCATCTCCACACTTAGCATCTTGGTATCTTTGCTTTACTTCATGTCAACAGTTTAACATTTTTATGACAGCAACCAAAAACTTACCGTTTGATAAACCCTCTACAGCTAATCTCAACGTAGAGGACACTGAGAAACGTTTGACTTGCTTTCATATCAGTGACTTTCTTATGCTTAGGCAGATTTGATGTATCTTTGATTATATTTCATATATTCCGTGGAGCAGCAGCATAATATAACTTCAGAGATAATGACTAGTTTGCATATTTGCATACCCAGAATTCATGGGGTAGAGTAAACAAGGATGAGCACACACAGAAAACATGGTCCTCCAGTAACCCCACAACAATTCCAGTTTACTCTAAGAATACTTACTTGGTTATCTTTCATTTACTGAAGCAAAGGCAGCACTGTAAGGTAAAACCAGCTGGGAAAATACACAAAACAGCTAAAGAAAAAGGCTGTTAGAAAAGCAGAGAAGAAAGATATGCCACACCAATCTCAACACAGAAGGGATAAAATTATTTCAGCAATGCACTTCATAACCGAGCTGACAGTTAGAACTATTTTTTCCTCTTATGAAAACAGAGAAAGATATGAAGGCAACTGAGAGAGGATTTTAAATAATCAGTAACAAATTTCTTAGGTAACAGCTATGAAAACAGATTAGGAGGTACAGAGGAGAGCCAGGTAGCTAAGCCTGGTTGATTGGCCAAATTGCTTGAATTCAATTCCCATGTTACCTGAAGCTGTTGGGAGCTGTCATTAAGATTATCCTCTCGTCTCCTGGCCTCCTCCAGCATCTGTGCACTCTTCTTTTTCTCCACTTGTTCTTTGTGCTTCAGGTTTGCTACTTTCTTATTTTGATCTTTAACTTGCCTGTGAAAAAGAGAAGAGCACTCAGGCTGTGTTCTGGACCACACTTGCCATGGTCCCAGCGCTGGGCAGCTGGACCAGGGAAGAGTGGAACCCTCAAGTACCATCACTTCATTTGCAGAAGGTCACCAACACCAAACTCATCCTCAAACATTACCCTCAAATGTTAATTCAGCCAAAAAAAAAAAAAAAGCTTCATTTTGCACATTACTATTAACCTCAACTAGGAAATTTCTGAAACAAAAACCTTAATTATCATTTGGTATGAACTATTAATCAGAAGATGCACCTGTTCCCTTGTGACTAGGTGGCAGAAAACTTTTCTCTGTTCATACACACACATACATATAGAAACACAAACACCTAATAACCTGTTTTGCTTTGGGTACCACTATGTCTAATGTGAGGAAAATCAGAGGATCAAAAGGAAAAACTACTGAAACATGACTTGAATATAGAGGAGAACATGAACCAGGCAATCTGTTTTCCAGAAGTAAAACAATTTCTTCTCAACTTCAAGTTCTACTTGTTTTCTAGATATTTTGAGGCATTTCCTATCCTTCCTTTTTACAGAAACAAGACACAGCAAGTAAGAACAAAGTATTTCAGAAAGCATGCATAATTTCCTTTTCACTTGCATCTATGAACTATTTTTGATGATCCTGGCAACTACCAGTGCCTGCAGACAGGGTTTGGCCTTCCAGGGCATTAAGACACATGGAGTATTGAATCTAATTACAGACCCTTTAATCTCAGCCTCCTGACCACAGAGAACTTAAGTCTAAACTTTTAGTCCAATCAAAACAAAACAGGCAAGCTTTGCTTCCTCAGCCCTTTTCTCTATAATTATATCTGGAGTTTGGATTTTGGAATAAAAAACAGATTCTTTGGTTGCAAGATTTCCCCAAAACATCAAGCAAGTAGTAGAGACATCTCTATAATTTACTGTTTAGAAAACAGAATGATACACCAGCTTCATATCTGGTATGTGATCCACACAGAGAGAGAAGAATGTTTCTTCTGTATTTCAGAAATACTTTTAGAACAGATCACAAACAACCCTACTTTAATATCTTCTTCAGAACTCATAACAAAAGTATGAACAAGAACATATCTCTCTGCATTATATATATGCTCAAATTATGTGGCATATGGCTCGTCAGTGCTTCAAGTTCTTCCAAAAATATGTATGTTCAACACTGGGCTCTGCTTTTTCCAATGGAAGCCAACTGAGGGAAAACTGCAAAGGCAGCAAGTTTTCCTTGGTGCTAAACAAACTTCTATTAGGATGAAAAAGTGCTAATGGCCTCTGGAGACCAATAAAAAACGGAAAGTCCTTTTCTGATGATGTTAAAAAATTATTGGCCTATTTAACTACCCTGCCCAACAGTTGCAGCTGACTGGAGTCAGGATGCTCTTTAAACACAACCAGTGTAATTGTTAACTTGTTCTAACCCAGTGCTGCACACTGGCAACAGGCACATTGCCCAGTTTGAAAAGCAGACTTAACTCATTGGAAATATTACATTGGCACCAGCTCAGCTTGTACAATACACAGTTCTATCTGTCCAATAAAATAAACATTGAAAGTACAACCAAGTCAGCGCAGAAAATAAAAATATGTCAGCCCAATACACTCAATTCTGTATGAAAATTTTTATTCAACTTTTAAAGTAAAATTAACAGAATTCATTATTTTTTATAAACTTGCAAAGCTAGATTCACCTATTAGGAAACCGATTCTGTAATCTACTAGTCAGATAAGAGACAACAATATTAATAAAGCCAAAACCCTCATCAAAGTATGTCTGAATTTGATAATCTCCTGCATAGTCCAAAACATTTTCAAATAAAATACCTATTTCAAAGAAAGGAATAATTATAAGGGTATTATATAATATATAATATTGACATCACCTTCTCATGTCTGAACCAAAATTAATGCCTTTCTAATGTATCAGGTAGATATTTTGAGACAAACTCAAGCTTTCATAAACTTAAAAGATGGAAGTCTTGAAATTACCTAGTGCTTGTAATACTAAGATAAAAGCTTCCACTAGACCAGGTTGCTCAAAGCCATATTCAACCTGTCTTTGAATCAATTATGGTGCAAGATCCAACTATCACTCCATACCTTTGATGTGAAAAAGCAATAAAAGTTGGGCAATAAACCTTTCAAATTACACAGGTATCTATGGCATGAGCTAAAACTTCCCCAAGTGTTTAACAATACAGAACTCCAAACCTATAAACCTAAAAGGCTTGGAGTCATCTGATGCACGAAAGCACATCTCATCCCATCTCAATGCCCACAGGAGCAAATGATAATTCTCACTTTTATAACACTTCATGCAGATAATCGTGTAAAAGGTTCAGCATCTCCAAGTTCACAGCCTGGAACGCTGGCACCAAGAAAGTTCTGGGAAACCCTAAAGACTTCACACTGTGATTCTGTACACGATGCTTTTTCTTCTCTGCCAGATAACCTTCAGTCCTCAAAGCCAGTCAGAGAATCTTCTTTTTATATATGCAAATCATATTTTAAAATGTTTAAATATACACACAAATATTTTTTAACTACCACAGAACTCAAAAGCTTGCTTAACAGGAATCACCCAACTCACTGCTCAGTAAGACAGTTCTGTTGCAGTTTTAAATACTGCAGCACCGATTTCTGTCATAGAACAATTTCATCTTCACACCACCACTGAACAATGTGCAGAATTGGACCACATACAAAACTGGCACAATAAGACAAAATCCAGCGAACCCACTGCAACTGGCACATTTCATGAGGAGAGAGTCAAGAGGAAAATTTTTCATAATATACGTGCACAAGGAAGCTAATTAGGACTGAAGAAAGAAACAAAGCACTGGAATTCCCATAGTTTAAGAGACTCATTTTGTAAACTTGATGTTCTTTCAACTCTTTTGAATGCAATTGCACATATATATAACAGAGAGCCCTATCAAAGGGACAGCAGAGTTTTAAAGAAACCCTTAATCTGTAAGAGTATTTTTATTAAAACAGAAAAAAAACCCCACAAGATTAAAGACAGCAAAAAGAGAATGAATTATTTACAATTATGGCAACAGCTTAGAGATTTATGAATGTTTTCTAGAAAGCATTAGTATTTACATGGACAGCAACTGAGCAAACACCAGTTTGCAATGTGCATGCAGAATTCTCATCAAAGAGCAAATGAATTTGTGAGAGATACAAAGCATTAAGTGTTACCATAAGCACTTATTCACATCAGAATTCCTTTTTAAACTGGGACAGCAAAGAGAATGATGGTGATTCTAACAGAAGTTGCTGAGGCAGCTGATGTTCAGTGAGATAAAGCTTTAAAGAGGGATGCCACTGGAACCAGCAGAAACAACAACATAACTAACAAAAGCAAAAGTACCTCATCTCAGAAGATGTTTATTCTCAGAGCCATTTCAAATCAAATAATAGGAAATGTTCTAGTCATGTATAAAAGAAGAAAAATCTAATGAGAATGTTTATTATGTTTAATTACAGTAAAGAATCCCACCCATTTTGGACAAAAAAATTTCTCTTGCATTTTTAATAGCAATTTCCAGATAATCACTTTTTCTGATGTACAGCTCCTAAAAAATTTTGCACTCAAAAGTGGAAACCCTTTTCCATTACTTCGAATTTTTCTCTATTTCACAATGTGTCATGCCAAGCACTGTTACAGTGGGATATATTAAAGGCATTAGAATCAAATTCATGCTTCTGATTTAAAAATAGAAATGCCAAAGTCTTTCAGCTAAAGACAGGCAAAGATTTCCAGAATTAACAATTCCACATCCTTTGATTTTGGGTGTTGAATGTAAGTCACAGTCCTGGTGAAAAAGACCCTAAGATTTCTCAGTCTGGACACTGAAAATAACTGTTAATTTCTAGGACTTCTACTTTTTCTTTAATGAAATAAAGCTGCATCACTTTAAAAAAGCAACACCTTCCCACTTCTCTGTGAAATTCCTGAATTTCTAGTAATGAGGGATTAGCCAAACACCATGAGGAATAAAGTCAAATAATCACAATAAGCAATAAAAACTTTCAGATGAGAAGATTTCACTTTTTATAATAATTTAAAGACAGGGAGATGAATATAAACCATAGAAGACCAGGGGACCACCAAGCATTCCTGAAAAGTGTAAATGTTACATGTCAGTCCTTGGGAAGAGTTTTCCTCCTTAATAATAGCAACTGGTATATAGGCCCTATAATTTATTAAGGCTTTTATTAAATTATTTTTCTGCGTTAATGTCAATATTTTTTGAATTTTAACACTAACCTCATTATCATTTATTGCAATGCACATCAGCATATATAGCTGCTAATTCTGTAATGAAAGCTATTATCCTCATCTGGTTATCTTTTCTGCCATAACTCTTGTAAAAGAAGAGTTGATAAAACGTATCTGAAAATACATATAAGTTAATTTGAATTTTGGTATTACATTTTAATATATTTTCCCTTCACATTTACGTGCCTAACACAAAACAGTGTTTTTATAATAATACAACTCAAGTAAACGTTTACAATGCTTTTGAACCCCCACAGAATCTTCCCTTCAATATGAAATATATACACACATTCTATGTTTCACACAATGAATACACACACTAGGAAAAAACATGCAGAGCTTGTGCAGTGCTACAGAAGCAGCCTGTTCTCCTAATCTGACTGAGGCACTCAGAAAATATTTCTATGTGTCAGTCAGCCATGTCAGAAAGGTTGCTTAGCCAGAGCCTTCATTGCTGTAGCATTACCACCACCCACAGGACAGTCCACTGTTGCTGCAGCTACTAATCCTGATGGACAGATGAACTTCAGTCTCTTCAAAGCACTCTTTGCTCCTCAACATAAGTTACAACAATAGTCAGCATTACTGGAAAAACCTGCACGGGAAACTGTATGCAGTGAACTAATACCTTATTTAGTTTAAAACTGCCAATGTGCCCTGTGTGATGAAATATTAGATTCTATGATGTATAGTACAGAACCATAAATATTTCGAGTTGGCAGAGACCCATAAGGATCACAGAGTCCACCTCCCTGCTTGTTGCAGGACTACCTAAAACTAAACCATACAGACTAAGAGCATCATCCAGACACTCCTCGAAATCTGTCAGGCTTGGTGCTGTGACCACTTCCCTGAGCAGCCTGTTCCTAATGCCCAACCCGAACTTCCTCCCATGTGGCTTCATTCCACTTCCTCATGCCCTATTGCTGGTCAGCAGAGAGAGGAGCTCAGCACCTCCACTGCCCTCCTTGAGGAATGTGATATCACTGCATAAGATCTCAAAGCACTCTGTAGTCCTAGGAGACACAGAGAAGTAAACACCACAATGCAGCAATTAAGGTCAGAGTGTAAAACCTGTCATAATGGGAAAAAATTACAGAAGGAGATGCTAAGTTGTCCAGACCTTTATTAGCAGTCTTGCTTATTAATGATTACATGGGTGAGAAAACCAGGAAATTTTTACTGGAAAAAAATTAACGACGTAACACAATGGGACGCTTGTGATCTGAGCTGGACTGATGTAACCTCACAGGACAGTGTCCAACTGAATGCATTTACCCCACCATTTCCTTTATCACTTCTTTGTTTTTAAGGTCTGCCCACACAAAATATTTTAGCTGGCTATATCCTAAACCATAACTTACAAATTTAAAAGATAATGAATGCAGTGACACAGCCGAGTTGTTTGGGGCTTTTGTTTGTTTGTTTGTTTTTGGTTTCTTTGTAGTTTTGGTACACAAAAATATTTACATTCTGGGACATGTAACAGAAGGAAACCAAAGAGAAACTCTTCCCAAAAATGCTACTTTGTTTCGAAAATCAGAAGAAAACCTCTTCTGAAAGGTTTTGCTTTGGCTTTCAGTTCCTCAAAACTCACTTCACCTTACCAGTGGTTAGTCACCAAACCATGGAGAATAAAGGCAGTGTTTGGAAAGCATAATTGCTTACCATTAAGGAAAAGAAAGTAATGAAAGGAAGGTAAATAAGTCATCAGGGAAACAGCACTGACAACACCACACAGTCCCATCACCACAACGTGACAGTCAAAGGAAAGTTGCCAAAAGTTGAACTAAATTCCTTATCTTATGCACTGAAAAATTAAGATCAGGGGAATTACACATGGCTGAAGATCTACATGGAATTCTCTATAGGTGGGTGTATTTCTTTTTACAACAGTAAGCACCATCTGGGCCTTTTCCTTTGCTGGGTTGTATCTAGCAATCCCAGCTTCCTAACTAACTTCCTTACTATCCCTAAACACTAATAAGGCAAAAAAATGGTGAATTTAATTACTAACATACACAATAATTTCATTATGATTTA
>JAWWLV010000045.1:67344080-67380196 GCA_035041135.1 Platyrinchus mystaceus | reverse complement strand
GTTAAATTTGAAATCAGACTTCAGAGATTAAATATCAAATTAATTATATGTCAGGTTTGATAACTATTTTTGAAAGGCAACAGCAATTGAGCTAGAAAAGAATCCTTTAGCCTTAAAACCTTGCAACATCTAGTTTTTATTGAAGCTGGGACCATTAAAAGTACAAACATCAGGTGAACTCTGAAATAAATCTGGGAAATGATGATATGGGTATTCCTTTGTTAAGAAAAATACTTTAAGGAGCTTAATAAAAGCATTCAGTAGTTCAACAAATAAGTTTGTTCTGTTGTATTTTTATTTCTGCTTTTGTTAATTGAGCAAACAGATGCAAGGCCAAAAATGACATCTATAAAACGGCTGATTAGGCTTTGGTGTGGATTCCTTCCCCCTGCAACACACTGGGTTAGTTGAATTTGGCCCTTACAGTGTGGGAAGATATCCCAAAGGTGCTGTTCTCTTTACCTTTAACTTCAGTGCACAAACCAACCACCCTGTGAACAGATCACACACAGCCAGTCCCTCTCTGCTCAAGGGACCTGAGCCACTTGGCTGACAGACGTGTTTTCTGAACGGCAATAAAATCTTCCCCATGAATGGCATTTTATTGAGGTTTCATAGGGTAGTTTTCTGATCTAAGATCACACATGTCTTTTTTAACTGCAGTCCCACTAGCCAGAAAAGAAAACAAATCACAATCCAGCAGTTGTTTTCTTTCAGACGGGCATGCGATCTTTTAATTCCTTCTAGAATAATACCTGGTACAAATGGTAATTAAAAGAAAAATCAAATGTAAAAATCAGCCATTGAAACAAAACAAAACAAAATAAAACAAAACAAAAAGCAGAGCATTTAAGAAAGAACCATGCTAGAGTAGCTTAAAACATATATATGTATATAAACAAGCTAAGAAGAAACAAAAATCCTTTCTAAAATTTTGCAGAAATTTGGGATAACAGTTGAACATTATCCTGTCATCTTGATAAACCTTGTGAAGAATCACACTTTTAAGCTGACAGTTACTGAAAATCCAGTCCTCAGCAAAAGATATTAAACAAACCAAGGACAAAAACAAAAGCACAATGAATGTAGTAACTCAGTGGCAGAGGATTTCTGATAAAAAAGAAATACATGCACGAGAACATTCAGAGTCTTGCTCTTAGAAAAGGATGTGAGGACAGTGATGCTAGCAGGACCATTCTGAAATAAAGTAAACCAGTTCATTTCAGGGCTAAAAGCCTGATGATTTTGTCACTGAAATGCCTAAAAAAAATATGATATAATTTAGCTTATCTCCTTAAAACCAACATTGTTTTCAAGAAGAATCTAACAGGTTCTCTCTCCAGATGTGAATTGAACAGTGGTTCCCCTGTTAGCTATGCAGAAGTTGTACAAAATCTAATCCAAAATTTGCCATTCCCGGAGATTACACTGGGAAAAGTATCCAAAAGGATGGGGTTGAGTGAAAAACCATATTATCATGCTCCTCAAACTGCACCTTGCTACAGCATCTTCATCATCAAGAGAACCTGAGATGGGAAGCATACAGCTCTGGTTCAGTATCCACCGGGTGAGACCAACTTCTGGTAGCGAACAGAGACCACGATGTCTCTCAGAACGGCATGTTTGGCATATTTCTTTTGGGTGCTTAGCAAAGAGATTTATTAAGAGCTATCTCCCCTTATAAAACACATTCTGAAGCAGAGGCTTTGACAGCTCACATCGGGTTAATATGAAGAGTGCCTACTGAGATGATTTGTTACAGACTCCTGCCTGCCTGGCAAATGGGGGACAGCAGCATTATTTGTAATAAATGCACCACACATAGGGCTGAACAGCCCATCTGAATAGTGCAGATGGCTTAGTTTCTCCTTCTCTGATATAGCTGTAACACTGTCTGCTCAGTCTAGCAGCTGCAGGACTCCAGAACACAGCTAAGGGGTATTTTGCAAGTTAAGGAAACACTACTGGATCTCTGGAGAAGTTAGTGAGTGCTGTAATAGCCTTGGTAATGTGTATGGACAAGGTTACTGGCTTGTGCATTTGGGGAGGGATTTCTACCATTCCACAGTAACTGGATTTGCTACAGAACTACAAAGTATGTCCATGAGTATTCTGAACACATACATAATTTTTAAATATGTTGTGAAGGAGAATAGAAGAAAAAAATCCGGTGACAAGATGCCCCATGTGCCAGACATCTGAAATGTACTCTCACTGATATCCTTAGAGATCACAAAGTTCACTAATTAAATTAGCTCTAGCTTGGAATATGTACTCAGAAAGATAAATTCTTTATCTTGGCAATTATAATACTCCAGTGAACTACTTTTCATTTGGTGACCTTGAGACAAATGAGGCAAAATTAAGATTTTAATTGAGCTGATTCCCCTATCAGGGCAATTGCCTTGATGTAGCCTGTCACCGAGACATTTTCTGCCTTCCTTCAATGAACTAATTTTCCAAGTAATTGGAGAACACTCCTAATCATTAGGAAAAATCAGCAAACAATAGCCTTTGCTGTCAAGAAGAATATTCCTAACACAAATATCATACATTTTCCGTAAATTATCTGTCTTTTTATACGAAGACATACACAGTGGAGGTTGAAAGATATAAGCACTGTTGAAAATCTAATATACAATTACTGAGGCTATGGTCAAAACAGGATAGAAACACAAGAGGAGATTTCCAGTCCCTTTCTAACTTGAAATAAATCTACCTCTAATTTAAGAAGCAGTCTCCACTATTCCAAGATGTAGGAGAAAACATACTCCTTCCTCTTTGGAATTTTCAAGAAATCAATTAAAATTCCTTTAAAGGTGGTGTTTTTTGTTGGGTTTTTTTTTTCCTTGTTGATTGCTTCCTGCTTGTGCAGACAGGCATAAGGAAGAAAGCAGCAGCATAGAGGCCCTTTAAACTAATTAAAAAATTCAAAGCCCTGTTGCTTTAATCAGACTCAGTATGGCTCAAAATTAGAACTTCCGTGCAGGTATTTACTAACTAGTGAGAGATATTTAAAAAAAAAAAAATATGACACAGAGATAAAAATGGACCTGGGGAAGATTACACCTCCAATGAAAAAGTACTAGGAATTCACATGTGCTCCCCAAACTGGGAATAGCATATGCTTACCCCTTCTATTTAAAATAATCTTCCAAATGTTTGGCTTTTGTTCACACTATAAGGTTTTTCCCCAAGTTACGAATATGTTTGAAGTTTGAAGCATTTAAAAATAGAAGGCAGATTCCTTCAGCTGTATTTCAGCTGTCATTTGCTCGTGCTACCCAAGCATGCTCCAAATGAACATGGAAATAAGCAGTGAAAGGAAAACAAACTGTCAAGAACTGTGTGCCAGGCCCCGTCTCTTTGAGCACACATCTGCATATGCCATATTAAAATGTGAAATCTGTGCTGAAAGCAAGAGATACAAGAGAGGGAAGAAGGCATGTCATAAACTAAGGAGTGAAAAACCACAGTTATTTGCATCCCTCTGATAATCTTTATATAATGCCACTGCATGGTCCCTAAAAAAGCTCTGCCGACTGCTTATACTGTAGGGAACAGTCCCTTTGACTGGGAGATATGATCATGAAACATTTCCTTTAAGAAGAAATGACCTTAAATGCAGCAGTTATTACATAAGTGTTGTACTCCAAATTCACCAGGAAAATACATTTTTTTTCACACTCCAAGTCAGTGGCCACTTTTACAGGATAAAGAGTAATTTTGCAGAAGCCTAATAAAGTTTTTACTAGCAACTTCATTTAATGCTTTCTCCTATTTTCTTTTATACAGGATGGCCTTGAAGTAAATGATGGAAAAGAAAGATTTTTTGTATAAGGGGCAAGAGAAGCAAGCAAGTAATGCTAAAAGAAAAGACACCATACACTGACTGAGGTACTGATCCTTTAAAATACACTGACATGCCAAATACTGAAAAAATGTTTGCTCTGATATATTTTACATATACTGATAGAAGGAGTTAGTAATAAAAAAAATATTTCTAAGTTGTTTTGGGTTTATTCGGGTTTCTAAGTGAAATTGCTAACATGTTCTGCTGATTATCTATGAAAGTGAAAAATTATACATTGAAAAGTGAAGTGAATGTGTATATTTAACTAGTAGTCAGTTTTAATTTAACATTAATACTATTATTTATTTGGTACGATTACCTGAGGAATTCAAGTACATCCTGCAAAAACAGCTGAAAACTCAAAAGAATACACTTCTTTTAAAACTTTTCAGACTTAACAAACTAAAGTGAGCATATAATGCAGGTTATAAGAGAGCAAGGCAAGCCAACAGAAAGAACCAATGATGAACACAATATTGGTAAAAGAGAAAATGTATGACAGGAGATGCTCCCAAAATAATGTATTTTCAAAGCTACAGCATCCCCACTGAAGCTTTCATGGGTAAGATTCTTTATCCTTACAGATACTTGTAGGGTAAAGCTGCATTATGTCACCTCTCTTTTAGTTTCCAACATCAAACACAGCATGAACAACTCAAGACACTATAAAAGCAAGGGAAGTTTGCAGACAATCTCAGTTTTGCTGGCACTCAGAACAGAAACAATCTGGTCATGGCTATTAGCACCAATGGGACTGAAAAAGCCAAAAGTTGGACTGATGCTGAAAGCAAAGGAAGACAACATGTGCTTTCCAGAACTACCATCTGGTGAGCTACAGGAAATCCATGGCTTTGAGAAATCACAGGTTTACATGCTAGGAAGGAGCTGAGCAATACAGGAATGTAGGAACTAGCAGGAAAGCCTCACTTCTCTGTTGGGTTGGCACCTTTTGTCAAGGCTGGCACTGAGCACACCAGCTTGGCAACTGCCAGTTGTTGGCAGCTATAATTTCTGGGACCAAATGAAGCTCTTCTTGTCCATCTACAGAGAGCGTTTTGCAACTCAAGTTTGTAATTCGTGCTCAGTCTTGTTTTTTTTTAATAAAAAGAATGAAGTTACTTGTAATGATAAGTTAATTCCAAAATGTTTGAAAGAAGGATGCTAGAACTGCATCACTCAAACCTCAGTGCCATTCTAAACCTACCAACATGCTTAATCCCAATTTCCACCAAATCTGTTCAGTATAATCACGTACATGTTCAGCATAACCATGTTCCATGTAAAAGCACTTTACATTGAACAGAGTGTGCTGGGTCACTGAAGGGATAGGATGCACTTCACCCCTTGGAGCTAAGAGTTAATTAGTCAGCCATGAACAGAAACTGACAACTGCATGTATTTTGTTCTCCAAGGAAGTGAAAAAAATCCATTCCTTTTAATTAAGAGGAACATCCTATCTGCTGGATAAGAAGGAAATTAAGTAAGTTACTGAGAGCATGATTAAATCTGTCTGAATTGCCTGGGGTACTTCAAGGGGACTGCCTAGAAAAGCTGACATATTCCAGCACAAAAGAGCCCTCTATTGTTTGCAAATGAAGAACATGTTATGCCGAAGGAGGGAATACATGACTACACCACCCTGTCAGAACAATGAAATGGAAGAGAGACGCAGAAGAGAAAGGAAAAGGGGGGGGTAAAAAAGATCTTACTAATTTAACCTTAGCCTAAGAACGTTAAGCATGTTTTTTATCTAGCAGTATCTCTAATAGTCTACTTGGGATTTCATGGATGAGAAATTATTTTCATTTTACAGTAATGTGATTAAGAGTGATTTCAAATTAACTGAGTGTCAGCAATAGAAGTGTCCACTGGATCTATAAACTGTATGAAATATCCATTCTTATCTAGCATATTTTTCATCCAAAAGATGAGGAATTATTTGCAGAGAAGATGCACAGGCCTGTTAGGAAAGCTGCTTTCACAAGACTGAGGACAGAAAATATTAGTTAAATGACCAGGACAGAAATGCTCTCAGTTGGTAAGAGAAGTACTGAAAGGCACATCTGAAACACGAGGGTTCCAATGCCCCCATCTGAGGCAGTGAGGTCACCTTGTGTGGAACCTGAACTTCACAAGTAACAGAAGAACAAAAGATTTCAGTTTAGGCACAGGCACAGACTAAACACACGAGGAGTGACTTCCCAGCCAGCTGAAAATCTCACAGCAGAAAAATGCTGCCTCAACAAGATAGCTGAGAAGAAAATGCAGGGTCAGCTATGATCTATTTTATTTGCCCATAGCCTGAGCCAGATAAAGGATGTGACAAAGAGGGATGTGAAAACTGCAAATAGAAAATGGTTCTGTCAACCTGAATGACAAGACATAACAGAAAACCTGGGAACTACAAAGGCAGAATAGTAACCCCCCACCCTGTCAGATGTGAGGTCACCGTCCCAGTCTAAGCTCTCTGTCAGCAAGAGAAACTTACAGAGAACATATGAAAAAAAATTAAATATAATTTCCAACTTTATCTTTGATTCTATTAATAGCAATAAGGTTTGAGAGTATCTGTGTTCAGGGATGGGGAAGAAGGTGAGAGCTGTACTAGAAATCTCGAAAGAAAAATGTCTAGGTAACTTATTATTTATGAAAAGTCCATTAATACCACACTGACATATATCACAGTGATGCATTACCCCAGAAAGAATCAGTTCTTTTCAAAATTGTTTAAAAACTGAGAATACGATAAGAAATTTGCCAGAAATAAAAGTTCAGCGGACACCCGCATATTTTTCTTAATCCTTTCTTTTGTTACAGCTAGTGCTATGAGATAACAAGAAAATTTTGCTTTATCCTGTTTTACCAGGTCAGTATAACGCAGCATATTCTTACCAAAACCACACAGAAATAGTAGAGCTTGTCCTAGAACACAGATTAATTTACCATAGTAAGTTAAAATCATGGAGCAATTTTAGTTGGAGTGACCTCTGAAGATCACCCTGGTTCAATATCTTGCTCAAAACAAGGTCAAATTAGAGCAGGTTGGTCCCAGCTTTGTTCAGATGAGTTTTGATGATCTCCAGTGTTGAGGACTCCTCAGCCTCTCTGGGCACGTTTCAGTATCTGACCAATCACTGGGAACTTTTTGTGTCAATTATCTCATTGGGACTTACATTGGAACAACCTGCAGTTTGTGTCTGTTGCCTCTCCACCTTTTACTGAACATGTCTGAGAAGAGTCTGACTCTCTCTTCCCTGGCCCTTCCCATTAGACAGCTGAAAGACCTCAGTAGGATCTCCCACGAGGCTCCTCTTTCTAGGCTGGAACATACCAAGTTCTCTCTACCCCTCCTTGCATGTCAGGTGCAGTAGCACCTTCTCATCTCACCAGTCTGCCTGCTGGACTTGATCCATTTTATACTCCCCATATCCACTCCCCTCAGTTTTCTATCACCCATGAAATTATTGAAGGTGCATTGTGCCTCATCATCCACATCACTAAAAAGACACTGAATGCTGCTGATTCCCCTCTGAGCCACTCATCTCATCACTGAAGGCAATCAGGTTGGTCAGCCATGATTTGTCCTTGTAAAGCCATACTGGCTACTCCCTATCACCTCCTCTTCCTTCAGGTGCTTGCAGGTGAGTGTGAGGATCTGCTCCAAAACCCTCCCAGCACACAAAGTTACACTGATTGGCCTGCAATTCCTCAGATCCTCCTTCTCATCCTTCCTGAAGATGGGTGTGATGTTTGCCCCCCCATGAGGAACTCTCCCTGACAGCCACGAGCTTTTGAAGATGATAGGAAGAGTCCTTGCTATGACATCAGCTGGCTACCTCAGCAACCTTGCATGTATCTGATCCGATTCCATCAACCTGCATATTTCTAATTCGTATAAATGGCCTGTAACTTGGTCTTCCAATTCTGTGGGTAATGCTTCACTCCTGCACGCTCTGCCACTACACTCAAGGATCTGAGAAGAGCTCTTCACCCTTTTCAGTGACCTTTTAAAAAGGTTTCCTGCCCAACTGAGTTCTCGGTATTGTATTAATGCTGAGCCCAGGATCTGTTAAAGCTCATGGTAGTCAGTTATGGAATCATTTGCACCAAGACTATTTTACCATAGATATATACTACATTCACTGTCTGTCCATAAACTTCCCTGGCTTTTAGAGTTTTAGTAGAAATAAAAATCTAGCCTTTTTGGGGGGGATAACATTTTGCACAGAAGTCAGCCATTAAAGAAGAAAAATAACCTTCAGATTTTATTCCTTTGACTAAATGTGATGTGACACATATGGGTTAGTCAAAATGTTTAATGTTGCATGAAGTTTGAATGATCATTTCAGTTAATCTTCTGAGGATGACATGCTATGTAATTTGTCAACTTTGGGATATATGAACATAGACACATTTTAAAATGTTTTCTAAAGATAATGTTGTCTTTCAATGTTTCAAATAGTATAGTAAAAAAAACCCGCCTTTTTTGTTATATCTGAAAAAAAGCAAATTGTGAAGGATTTCTCTAATCTCTCAGAGCATTTGACTCTGATCTCTTCAAAATTCACACTGATCGGCATACTGATGACACACAAACATCCTCCCTAGTGCCATATCCAGTCATGTGTCTTTCTAATGCTGCCTCGGTTCAAATCCCCACAGGAAAGCTGCACCCTTTGTGAATCCATGTGCTGAAAACAAAGCAATAACACAAAAAGAAAAACAACTCATCAGTGTTTTCTATAATCAAATTTTTTTCACCAGGTAGTAGGAAACAGATCATGCAAGACTGCAGAAAAGTGAGAATTCTGAGATGATATACAGCTGTGAATAATTTTGCTTTAAAAAGATGCAGCCAAATGAGGCAAGAAAAGAGGGCCTTTGACAGAAAAGGTACAGAATCCACTTCAAAAAGAGGAAGAAAGCTCTGATAATCACTATACCTAAAGCAAATTTGAAAGGCTATGCCAGTGACTTGTTTCAAGGAAAACCACAGTTCTGTTTTGTACCTACTCATCACCACCCAACCTTCACAGCCAAGTCTGATGCCTTCATTTCCTCCTTTACCCACTGTCATCTCTAAGATGCCTTACTTCTCACTCTCAAGGACAGACAATTCTTACAAAGCAGAGTACTTCTTCATATAAAGAATTCCATAAAACTGTTTTTAGTCTAAGTAGAACTAAAGAAAATACATATTGAATAGAAAACAACTAGTAGAGATCATTAGTTTTTAGAGAAGGCCAAGGAAATTTAAATGGCAACTTCTCTAAGACAATGTTTTTGTCTCTGCTGAGCAAAAACTAACCATTGCTGACTCAACATGCCTGAATTTTTTATCACTTTCTGACTGTTTAATGACTGACACTGTGGCAGAACGAAGACTCTGAGTCTTCTGAAGGTATGAAACTAAAGAGCAGCCACACTTCCAATGACATTTCTCCTGACTGCCCTGGCACTTGGTCTGTCCTCAGATCCACAGCTTCCTGGATACATCACATGAGTCACTGTACAAAGGTATTTCCAGCACATTGAAAAACCCACAAGTACCATAGACTAGATGCCTGTAACTAAGTACTCTGCTTTTTAAAAAAAACCCCCACAATTATTGAATAGTATCCTGAGTTTCCTGAACTTGCTTAACTTTTCATGCAATATTACCTGTCATTTTTTTATAGAAGGATGACATGTTTCAAATATTTCTTTGGTGGTTAGACATGTTCTGTTTAATATACATTTAGGACTCTGGAAAAAGGACTCAAATAATCCCCTCAGAGTTAGTATTTTGTTTTTACTTTGATTTTATAAGGCTACACTTGGGTTACACTGACATTTAACTTTACAGGGACACTCTTGAATCCACATTTATCTGGATTCATGCCACCAGCCTGCACTCATCTAATCACCGAGCCACTCTGCTTATGGAAATAAGGTTTACAGTATTTTATTATTACTTCTTGTAGCATCCAATTCTCACTGGTATAGCAAAAAATCCGGAATCTTTAAGAACTGGATTAGTTGCTTCAAAAGATGACAGACGGTCCAATCAGCCATGTGATCTACACTAACAGAGAATCTGACAGCAGAAAACAGGACACTGAAAGACAAACCTCCTGTGGGAGGCCTCCTGTCCAGTTAAGCTGATTGTTACCCAATTTGAAGCTGTAAATCTTACTTTTACTTTATCAGTATAGCTCACTCTTGCCTTGAAAAAAGACCAACTTAAAAGAACTGTAGTATATGACTTCATGGTATTTTTTTTTTCACTGATGCAGGTAATGACATATCAGAATAGTGTTATTTGGCTTGTTACTCTTAAACTCAGCCAATAGTGGGTAGTTCTTTATGTAAAGCTGTCATCAGAGATGCTGAGCAAAAACTCCTTATAGAAAACTGCTTTAATCCCCAGGCTTTCCAAGGCTATTTTATTTACTATGAATCAGCATGACATCCACTCTAGGTCCTTAAGACTTCTGAGCAGTAAGTACATGTCATAACAGCAACAGTGGGGAGGATTACAGTGTTATATTCTGATTCTCTGAGTTTATCAACAGGAGAGAGATGATGAAAGCTTAATGGACAGATCAGAAAATTCAGAGGTACTGCACTGATTACAGTAAGCAAAGCTGATGAGATCAGACATAATTCAGAGTATTTCTTCCTGTTTCTAGAAGAGAGACCTACCTAGCACATTTTTCACATATTCAGTTCTTTTCCAGGAGGCACATTTGCTTTGATGTCTGAAAAAAAAACACCCTGCTTTATATACTCCAGAGAAAAATAAAGTTCTGGCTCCCCACAGTAGCTTCTAAGGCAAAATGTAACTTCAGAGAACAGCTATTTCTTCACATGTTGCAGTTAATGGTAATTAGGCAAACTCTGAAATACATAGGAAAGAAAATGAGTGGTACTGCAACCCCTGTAATTTCTCTGTTTGTCTTTAGAAGAATCTTCTAACATTGTTTCAGGGCCAGCAGGAATTTTGTAGTTCCAAGAGGAGTCATTCCATCTATTTCCTTACACTCTGGATTCATTTTAACAAATATATGAAAGCCTTGGTAACTAACCATCCTAGCAGTTAATTTCAAGAATGGAAAAAAGTAACAAAAAAAAAAAATCAATAAAACCACTAAGAAACTATGAGGACAGAATGAACAATCTCTTTAATATCTTTCCAGAAAACTCTTCAAAGTTCCTAACAGTTGGTCACCTCAAACCACATCCGTATCTTTTCTAGCCAAATTTTACAATATGCTCTGAATGAGAGAAATCAAAGTTATGGTCACATTGTTTGAAAAAGGAGAAATCACACCAAGTCTTAGAAGACTCCACACCAAAGCCACACCCTAAAAATTGTTTCCCTTCTTGTTCATCATGAATTCCAGCACAGGTGCAGGTACTGATAAAAGCCACATGGACTGAAGCAAAAACAGCTTTGACAGATTTATTTCATAACATCTAGGACTTTCTGAGCCGGACAAACCACATCAAGCTTCAATCACAGTGGTAACCAGCGAATACAGACTGGCCAACAGAGTCCTTGTCATGCAGGAAAAGACAATGTGATTATTTCAGAGAAGAATGCTCACAGGGCAGAAAAACTTCCTGGCAGTTGTGTTCTCTGGGATCTGAAGAAAGAGGGTCATTCCAGGACAGCCCTCCTCTCCCCTACGATTACAAGTATGCCAGTACGATACACTGAATACGGAAGGTATTGATGGACAACAACATGATTAACTTCCAATCTTTTTCCAGTCAGTGGGAGGAAGGAAAATACGCAGACAAGGCCACAAGTGCAACGTCTGTGCCAAACCAAGGTCAGAACGAAGGCACAATTTAAGGCGTCAGCGGCATCGTAGCGGTGGGGGATTCCACTCACCACCACATTTTTCAGTGCTCAACACAGATAGGAAAGTCAGATTTTGGTTGATAACTCAGAATTTCAGTCACTAAATAGTGGTTTCCTGGGCAAAGACACTGCCTGAAACAATTATGACCATTCTTTCGTCAGGAGTCACGGACGCTTTCTACCAAACAGATTTTATCAGCAAAGACTACAATCCAAAATGCTTTCAGAGCCTTTCAAAGGCAACTGGGGGTCAGTAGATGACGTAGTCTGACTTGTATTATGTACACCATAGACATTTACTCCAAGCTACTCTACTGAAATCCCAAAATCTATGATTAGTAACTACCTTTAAAATATAAAAATAGAAAAATGATCCATGTCTGAAAGACTCAAAACGTTGTCTCTTGGTAAGGTTTCTTCAGTAGTTTATCACTCTGTGTCTTCAACAAATTTATCCTCTTGCTAACTTACTTATCTTTAGCCTTCAGTTCTTAGTTTGTTCTGACAGCACAGCATACTGAAAATGCACCAAAACTAGTTCTGCAACATCACAGCAAGGTTTCAGGCACAGATGAAATGATAAAACCCAACATTTAAAGTACATATGATTAGTATTTTAAAGGAACCAGTTTTGCACTCAACAGCATGTAATGTATCAGAAAACATGGCTAATAGCCAATTTTCTTCTTAAAGTAACAGATAAACCCAGTGATATTTAAACTCTTGCTTCCTGTTCCTGTATTTTTTCCCTTTAAAGGCTTCACTAGTTAGTCTTCCCCCTTCTTCCTAGTGCACAACAACATTGATTTACAATGGGTTGATATAAATTCTTTGCTTCAAGTACAGGTTTCTTCTAAACATGCACCCTATTCAACCCATCCTCCTACACAGACCTAACCAAATATCTGATCTTTTATTTTGCAATCATGTAATATGATGTGCAATCTTCTCCAAGATCTCAATTTTAGCTGAATAGGCAACACTCTTATAAATACCCTTTAAAAGCGAATACTGACCTTGAGGTGAGGCTGAAGGAAGCAGCAAATCCAGGAGGGAGATGCGAAAGAGAAAGAGTTAAGAGTTTGTGAAAACAGTGTCCAGAGATAAAGCAGTTCAAGAATAAAGGACAAAACAAGCAGATATAAATCAGGTAATGACACACAGACACACAATCCTTCACAAACACAGAGCTGCATGTTTTATAGACATCTAATAAAAAAAAAAAAAGAACAAGAAAGAAAAGAAAAAAGGACCTTTACATTAGATTACACCATTTCAATTAGAGGCAACTTTCTGTAGAGAAAATAGTCTCCAATATCTAACAGTTCTTGGAAAAAGGAAGTAAGCCAGCTATAGAAAACTCTGGATTTAAATCACATCATTAGCAAGTATCCTTCTTCCAGAATTTTAACAAACATTTTGAAAATATGGAGTTTGACTACCCAAGATGAAACCTTATGTGTTCCTTTATGCCATCTTCTAGGGGCTTATTTTCTCTCCATGAGCAAGACACACATTTTTTTCAGTTTTCCTGCAGATCATCCCGACTTGTCTAAAGGGACTAAATAGAAAGGAGAAAAACCCCAACCACGGAGTAAAGTCTTCAAGACCTGAAGACTTGCCAAAGGTAAAAGTTCATCTTTCTTAATTTTGACATTGAACAAACCCTTCCAGAGAAAAACCAAATAAGCATCTGTTTCTTCTTCCTGCCATATAATTCTCCTATATAAGGTGCAATCTAAAAACAATAATGACCAAACAGGCATATTTTTGACAGTTCTCTCCAACATTGTTCAACAGCAGAATTGACCAAGACAAAATGCTGGAGTCCCCTGTGTAACATGAGGTCCCATAGGTTCATTATTGCTTTTTTATTATTCTTTTTTCCCAAATGTCTCCAGTATCTTTCATAGGCATCTGCTATCAATTTCACTGATAACACCGAGGGAAGGCAACAACGAGCCATAAATGCAGAGCTTTTAATTTCATTTTAAATGGGATGCTTTTTCGGTCAATAGAAGAGAGACAAAGGAAATATCCTTCTGTCCGAAGTGGCAATTTGGCTTCTACAACACATGTTGTACTTCTCCCATGACAAAATTTTGCTCTGAAGAGGCAGGATATGGTCTGGAGAAAAATATTTCTATAGGATAGGCTAACTGCTATATTCTTTATTACTCTCGGTATATGGAGGCATGTAAATGAAACTTGAAGTCCTTATTTCTGGCATAAATTTTACTATCAACCATGTAGGGTATTGAATTTGTACAAGCAGCTGTTGTTGGTCTGTAACAGATTAACTAGTGTAAAGGTACTTTTCTTTGGCTTCTAAACTAACATTCTTCAAATCAAGCTCTTCAAGGACAGCTGTTATAAAGGCTGTGCTATTTGGGGATTTTGGGAAAGATGAGACTTGTAAAATGCCAAATACCACATCTGAGCATTTGATCTTGAAGCAGGTTATAATGTTCCAAAAGCCTCAGTTAATTCATACAGAAAAACTTGTAACTAATTCTGACTGAAATCCAACAAATTTAACAAAAGGGAAGAAAAATGTGAAAATAAACACTTGGTTAGATATGGGAATAAATAAGGTATGGGGAAAAAAGCTTCACTTTTTAATGACTGTTACTGACGCTAAATTATGAAAACTTAAAGACTTCTCATTTTGTTATTCAGGAATCCTTTGCAATTCCTGGTTCTGTTGTAATGATGTGATATTGTTTCTCCAGTTTCACAGTGAAAAAAGGTACAGGCTGGAACTCAGAACAGCCCTGTAGAATTTAAAGGAACTGTACTGTTTTTTCAACAGCTATTAAAGGTAGCATCTTTTGCTGGCACAGGATGAAGGCAAAACAGTATGTAAAACACTGTGCTGAGGTCACTTGCAATTTTCTGTATGCTGCAGAAGTATTATTTAGCCAGCTGCGTGGGATTTAAACGGAGAATAATTACTGGTACATCTCCATTTTGTTACGGAATAAAATATTTCTTCCAAAGAAAAATATATTTTGTGTAGTTACTAGCCCCTTTTTCCATGTTTTTTTTCTTACAGGGGTACAAAGTATTTTTTTTTAAATGTAGATTTTTAGAATAACCGTAATATTTATCCAAGCAAAAATAAGGACTATGTCGGAAAGCACATTAAAATTGGACAAATATCTGCCCACGTGCTTATCACTCAAACTAAAAACAGGGCAGACAACAGAAATTGAGGAAGTAAATGGAGATCTGCCACGGTCTGGAGGGGAAAAGCCTCAGTGCATGGGGTTACATCAGTGAAATTGAGCAGAGGAGCACAGCAAGCATCTGCCCCAGGCAGCAGCCCCAAGCAAGCAGGGTCAGAGACATACCCACACATGCTCATCACAGAGCAAAATAATAGCTTTTAGTTTGCACTCTTTCCCTTCGAGCAAGAACACACACTTGCAGCATTCCTTACAAGATCCAGCAGCAGCGTTTCTGCCCAGCCCCATTAACTGTGTATTCCGATGCAACAGTCACACAGGGAGATAAGACAATTGTAACGCCAACTTGTGGTCTCAGAGAAAGCCATTTTCTTTTAAAATACCATCTTGTTAAAGATAAAGCTGACTTAAATCTCATCGCGGGGTGCGGATCAAAAATGTTTGTGAGATGTGAACGCTTCAGTATTTTAATTAAGAAAAATATATTTTAAAAGCCGTTGACTATTTCAGCTACAATTTTTTCCACATGCTTGTATATTACAGGGAGTGAAACAAGTCTGCTAAATTAATCTCAGATGTACTTAGGGTGAAGTTTATGTAACGATTTTCAGTCAACCTTTGAATTCCACTTGTTTGACAGTGAGTGTGTATATTTACTACTCTGCCATTCCTTCAAAGCAGTCTGACAGGGAACAATAGGCATTTGATCTTCCTTGTGTCTGTCAAAGCAGAAAGGCTATTTATGTTTACCACTTCTGACACATTTTCTTGGTAAAAAGGATGATGTCTGGTCTTTTCCTTTCTTTCTGGGTTGATATTTAGAGGGATAGAGAAGATATATAGACAGAGGGAGAAGGTTTGTGTGTGCATCCACGTGCACATGCATGCATGGATCTAAGAGCACAAACGCGGTCACTAATATTACTATTTCACTGGCTTGCTGGCAATTACTGGATATTCCTTTTGCTCTTTCTGTACTGCAAGACAATGTAAGGATCTAACACTTTTTTTTTTACTATACCAGTTTTATAAAAGAGAGTTTTTGTTGTTTTTTGTGGGTTTTTTTACTCCTTTTGTACTAGCTTGTAAGTATGGATACCCTCATATCGCTCAAAGATGTTGACTGAAACAAAGCTACAAAGCAGCTTTTGAAAAGATGTAATAAAGGCAGGCAACAATGAAACCCTGACATGCAAACTAGGCTCCTTATTCAGATGAGAATTTTTCTCCTTGGGTTTTAGAATTATTTTAATTATATCACAGCTCTTACACTCTACTGATCTAACAGCTGGATTAGGAGATATTTGCTAAATAAACCCCATCATTGCTACAATGCAGGCAGATGACAACTCCTATATTCATTAGAGATAATAGGCATGAGAGGGAATGCTTGAAAACCACCCTGATTTAATGATAAAAACAAAGAGGACTTCAGCGCTACAGAAAACTTGTCAGGAAAAGAAGCCTTCAAAAAAGTCCACAATCAGTGCTTCTCATTATTTGTAAGTATTTCTCTAGTGCAGGGTCCTTCTTGGAGGATCCAAGCTCAGATCCTTAGTCTTGGATTAGTAGACAAACCATGCTCTCAGCCCCCGGATGAATTTAACAAAGGAGTCAGTCTGTGCTCAGTTCCATGGCCATGAATCACTCTGTTTAATAGTGTCAGTCCTGCCTGCTTGAACATGGACATAATACTCGGGCAAATACCAGGGTTTAGGTGTTTCGGTGATGGGATAACACAGCAGGCCCATTCACCACAGCCTGCACCAGCCCTGACCTCTCACCATGTCAAGGGCTGGACTAATTGGGGTTCTTTGACCTTGTATTTCAGAACAGCTGTTTCTGCAATATCACCAAGTTTCAGTTTCTCCCAAAACACAGGAAGAGGGAGAGAATGGGAAATAAAGAACAGCTAAATAAAGAACGAATCGAAAAAGGATATCCCATTATATGAAAAAGGTGAGGATGGATTGAGGAGTCACCGTAAAATCACCATGATGGCTTTTTTATCTGGTGCTCTCTACAGATGGATTTGCAATTACTGGCAGTGTCTCCCTGTCTTCTCTCTTTTCTTAGATGCAGGTTTCAAAAGTGATTAGTGAGTCTGAGTGTTGATCTTAAGGCACTTTAACAAAGGTTGACTTTCAGAGGGCAGACGCCTTCTGAAAATCGACACACTTTCAAATGTCTGAATGTTAAATGCCTGTAAGTGAAGGTGTCTGCATCTTTTGTTTTTATCTGTTTAAAGCAGTTATGTTAATAAAAAATGTATTTTGCTTTCCCTCTGTGAAACCTGATACGGGACCTCAGGAGTAATGCTCATTTTGTAGGAAGAGAAAGCAAGACTGGGAAGAAAGAAATGACTTCTTCATTTCCTGGCTCAGAAATTATGAAAATCTTAATATTCAATGTGCTCTGAGGTAGAGCTGAACTAACTACGGGCCTGACCACTTCTTTCCATTACAAAACCTTGTCCTCAGCCGACTGCCAAAGATTAACAAATCTTGCTGATATTTTCCACGACAGGTGTCAACCTCACCCAGGATTTTTTGGGGACAATTTCAGCTATGTCCTTCACACGCCAAAGGCGGCATTCTTGTGGAAAAAATTTGTTCATATGGTTAAAGACTGTATTGCTTTACTGCAATATTTATATACGCTCACATAAGAGGTGAATTAAAACTACAAGGCAATCTTCACTTTGGAATATTCTAAGTTTTGAGTGATTTAGAATGTTAATAGTCACTTAAGCTACAGATTTTTGAGGGAAGTGGATGAAAAACACAACAATAGATTCTGGCTTGTAATAACACCATTTAAACATAAGATAAATATATTTGATCTGCTTTTATGTTTTATGGCACCAAAATGGATTTAAGTATTTGAAAATAATATTTAATTTTTTCAGGTTTTCCTATGCCTGAATAAGAATTCAATCTATTTTTGGAGGGCTATAATGAGTTACGACCATTACTCAAGGTTAACTTTAATGGTGATGATTATGACTTTAAAAACACCTTTCTTTAATTTGACATCCTTTTTACTTGAAATTATTTATATGCCCTCATGTGATTCTTGCTTAGAAATGCTATAAAAAGTATTTAAAAATTCAAAGAAACAACCAATTTGGAGACCAAAGACAATTATTATAAGAGAGTAGTGGTTTGATAATTTGTATTTCAATTTCAAATTGTTGACTTAAGCATAGGGCATAATTTACTAGTACAGTTTCCTTTACACTATTCTAGGAAACTGTAAAGTTGATGGAAAACACAGCTAATTTCTTTCTCCATCTGTCCTTCACAGAACACTACACAAGCACATCACTGTCGGAAAGACACACAAAGTAAGACACTTCATTCTACTGTCCACATTTTTCAGCACTCCTTTGAGATCACCCAATTGTTTTAATCTTTTATTTACCGTTGAGAAGAAATATTTAAGATGAGGAGTATACCCTTTGGCTGCTACAAATCAAAAGTTGGAAGGCTTCCCCTTGAACAGGGAATCCTTAAATTCCTTTTAGAAAAACTCTCCAATATCTCTTTCTTAAAATAGTCACCAATTCCAGCTGTCCTTAACAGGACTGCTGGTATTGCAAAGCTGAGCGCTGTCTTCCTTGGTTCCCAAATCAAAGTCAAGCTGCCTTCAGGAAAATAAAGGCAGTGCCCTGTGTCCTTGCAAGAGCTACTTATCTTATACAGCAAATATGCTGAATGAAAATCCATTTTAAACCTGTAAGTGGAACCAGGACTTCCACAGATATTCACTCAGTGCTTACTTCTGAAGCAACATATACATATATATTTACTGCCACCTCTCAACTACAGTGTCAGTCCTTATTTGCACAATACATGCACACAAACTGCATGTAAACTACCCATCCGAAGGCTGTGAAGGCCATGTCCCAGATAAGTAGCATTATTTTTCTTTATCATATTTTTTGTTTGTTTTCTTATTTCAGGAAAACAATCACAATAAATCTCAAGAATAAGTCAATACTGACCTCTATCAATAACACATTTTAGAACACTTGAAGAACACTGAGTTTTAGCTGGTTCGGGCAGAACTGATAGCAGAGATTAGAACCAAAGGTCAAACACAGCAGGAGAATTAGAAGTGAAAAGCAACAGCTTCTGTTGAGTTTCAACCAGAGAGAAGAGCAGCAAACCTCCTCTGGACTGTGGTCACAGCCACTGTGACGCGAGTTGAACGCAGAGATTGTCAGAGCTCATACTTGACAGAACCAGTTCCTGTTTGACCCACGGAAAAAAAAGCGTAATTGCAGCAGACCCAAAGAGCAGCAGCAGCAGGAGCAGCCGGGCAGCCAGCGGCGACATTCCAGCCCGGAGGAAACAGAAGCCTTATAGAGCACTCACTTTCCCAGGAAGTCCCACACAAACCCCCCTACGTGTTGCGGTGCGGGGACCGACACCTGGTAGGGAGGGTGCAATTTGCGGGAGTCGTGCTTTCTGAGGAAAGGCACGGGCAACAAAACCCCGCCCGGACAAAACAAAACAACTCGTGGAAACCAGGACACGGGACAGTGGCAACGGAATGAAAAGGCGAGGAGGAAACAAAACACAAAATGGAAAGTTACAGAGAGAGAGACGGGAGATCATGGAATGGCAATACAAAAAGCAAACAGTTAGTTATAAAGAAAGTGAACAACCGGACAGCTACAAAACCCTCTACGCCATCACAACCGGGGACAGAAACAAAACTTATAGGGCTGTTCACCCACAGAACAAATGTGGACTTAGGGCCCACCTTCCCATAAGAAAAAGCATAATTCTCCCCACAGAGAATATTAATTAATGAGCTTGTGCTTTCAACCTCGTGTTTACTCTAGAATATTTTCCAAACTTCTGCATAGCATGCACCAAACTAACCCTTTTTTTTAATCTTTCCTCCCATTCACAGCTGAAAAACAATGTCACCCACCCAGAAATTGCAACAGCTACTGAAGAGTGGAAGCACTTCCCTCCTCATTTTAAACCAAAGGCAGCTTTGCCTACATTGAAGAGGCTTAAGAGAACAGTTTTCTGCTTTTCATTTCACCTTCCTCTCCCTATTGTCTCTTCCCCTTCTCTGTTCCTCCATGCACACCTCCCTAATAGGTGACACATTTCTTCTCTTCCATGGATAAAACTGTGCTGTTTCTCTTTTCCTGACTACAGATGGTCTAGTTGTCACATATAACTAGCACAAGAGAAAACCACAGGGAAGAGCAACTTTCTCTTTTGAAAGACCCCATTTTTGTTAGTACAGTTACTCTCTGAATTGACTTACTTCTTCTGATCTTGCTCTACATAGAATACTAATGGTTCCTGATAGGCACACCAATATTCACTGTTTTGCTTGCTGACAAATGCTTCTGCAAGCACTGGGGTTCTTTGCACAGCACAGTTTGAACAGCTGTAGAAGCATTAAAAGTCAAGATAATTTCTAGCTCGCTCTACATGGACCACAGTTTAGGAACGACTTTTAAAAGGCAAAAATATCTATTTTTTTGCAGGAAACTAAGACTCTAGCTCTTAAACATCCATGTACCATGCCTGGATATGTAAGTTCAGCCATGAAAGAATACTTTATAAACAAGCATGGTAGATAAAACCAGGACCAACCTATACATTTAATAGACATGTTAAAATCTCTGCTTTGTGCAAAAACTCACAAGAAGAAATCAAGGTTCTAGAGAATAGTGGTTTGGAGAGCACCTGAAAACAACTAAGGTCAAACAGAAATGGCAACAATTATTCAGAAAAAAAGAAACTACTAATTAAAACTTCACTATAAAGTCTCTGAAACCTATCTTTTTCTCCAGTGCTGTGATTATATTACAGTTTCATCTGAAAACTCATTTCAGGTCTTGATACTTTGCTAATTCACCACACTAACAGTATCCACCTTAGATCTGAAGACTTTTTCTAGGGCCACTTACAGTGGTTATGGAACATGAATATTCTTAGATGTTTCCCCCCTTGATTTTCTCAGTTGCTGAAAATCACATGGTAACAAAAGCAGTCTTTTCTTTTACATAGTTAAAATGCACCTACTCTCATTAGTAGAAATAAAAGAAAATATATTCTATGTTATCTCAGTAGAAAAGATAACAAGTTAAAAAGAGAATTTTTTTTATAAGAGTGAAGATCGAGTGGTAAAAAGGAATGGATAACACTGAATAGTCGAAGTATTCACCAAATTGCTATGGAATGATGTCCAGTCATTTGGGGGTTTTATGCCTTCACATTAAGAGTTTGGTCTGTGACTGAAACAGCAAGGAACTACCCTGCAGCATGAAAAACAATAATTGCTTTGCAGATCTCTAGAAGTGCATCTTTTCAAAGAAAAAACTTGTTATCTAACTCTTTGAAGACTGGGTTCCAATGCTTTTATCTGTAGAAGAGAATGAGACACATCTTAATTGCTGTTCTTTGTTATTTTTCCCTTGTAGACTATAAACTGTTCTGATTATACGACACTTGCATGTGTGTATTCAGTGTTTGATGCTACAAGTCCCAATTGTGATTAGAGGCTTGCATTACAAGCACAAGTAAGAAAATTCTCTTCCTGTCATTCCACTCTCCTCTAGGATCCAGGCTGAGGAATGACATATTTCTGATGTGCTTTTCCTAAACAGAAGTTACTTCTCCACACAGAAGAAAAAATTAAGGCTCTATGAACATATTTCTTCCTCATAGCTTCCTTCTAATGGAAATTTGCTCCTTATACCTGATCCCTAATAAACTTGCATGCCCTAAGATGATGACATGGTGAACTTCACACATGAGATAGGCACCTCAAAAGAACTGAAAAAAAATCACACAGACAAATGACTTGTAACTGCAATGCAGCTTTTCCATGTCTATAATGAACCTACTCTACCAACCTATTGCCTGGATGTTCTGCTGAATACATTATGTATCATGGGCTGAAAATTCTTATGACATAGGAAAAAAGGGAAGACAGTCAAAAAGGATGTATCCCCGCTTTTGGGTGTTCAAGCCATAGGTATAAAGAATTTGGGTCAAATAAAACAACTTCAACAAAACTAAAAGGATGTTGCTTACAATCAGAAAGAGAGAAGAAACCCAGGTGACAAGTTGAACTGTTTTGGAGCTCTGTAACTTTCAAGGGAAAGAGAACTCCTTACAAATGAGTTTTTCAAATCATTCAGAGGGGCCCATAATCTGACTATCAGCAAACCAATTAAAAATAACTATTGAATGCAGAACCTGAAATGTCCTCTACTCAGTTGCCCTAATCTTCCTGACACTAAATTGCAGAGCAGTTGAACAGTGAAGAGATACAAATTAGAAAGACTACTCTGGCACAAGGCAAACAGGAACAATCAAATTTCCATTTTGCTGTTCCAAGTTAGTGATTCTTCACTGTAAATGGTAATGTAAACAAAAAAACCCAAACAGGTATTACTGCCTAGAAATTCCCTCTTGGCCCACTGTAAGATGAGAAAATGTTCTGTGAGAACACAGAATCTAATTCAGGTCTTTCCCAAGATCTACTATTTATAATTGTGAAACAAATGTCATGGAAACATAATAAATCATAATTTTTGTTTGGGGCATTACACTCTTGAAAAAGTATCTTGAGCACCCTGGCTCCAACAGAAAGATGGAAAATACTGAAAAGGGCCGAATCACATTTTGTTTGAATAAGAGCAGATCTATTCATTAGGCTTCACCTGGGACAGAGTTTACCTGTGTCCCTACCAATACAAAGAGTCACCATGCACTTGTCAGAAGAATCTGAGTAACTAGTATCACAAGCTCTTAAAAGTCAGTTGTCTTATTTGTTTTGTGAGAGCCATGCCTGAGGAATTTATTATTTTAAAACAACAAACTGTTCTAGAAACACATCAGTGTCAGCAACTTTTCCTACCCTCTCCATTCCCTCACAGCTCTATCTACCCTTCTAGTTCTAGCTATATCAGCCCTATTTTTGAGCAGACAGTAACAAAAGCACACAGTAAGACACCCTCTTGCTTACAATCCACCACAATAAAGGACTGAAGAGAGAAAAACTCTAAACAGACTTTCCCAAAATAGGCATTCTAAAGTTTTCAAGACAAGAAAAACCAGACTAAGTTACCTCTAACTTCAATCAGCTCTTTTGCTCCTCTCTTAACTTTACACCATTCTCACCTCTCCAGTTCTGCTATCTTCTTATCCTTATCATTCTTCTCGTTCTCCATCTCTTTCAGGATTTCCAGAAGACGATCCACCTCAGCCTGAGCCTTGCCAGACTCCTCCCGGTACCGCGTTACCTCTCGTTCCAGCTGCTGCAGACGGTCGCTCAGCTCTGGGCTGGCCCTCGCCTCCAGTGTTGCCTCGTGAGCCTGAGGGAAAAAAGGTTCAAGAAAAAAAAAACCAAACACTTTCATCCACATGTATGTATTTCACAAATACTGTGACAACTGCAAAATGCTATCTAGAGAGCTATTTCGAAATGACAAGATTAATTATTCCACAGAAACATACGGGGGGGGCCTGTGCTACTTTCAAGCATGGGAAAATACTTTCAGGGAAAAGGAAAATTTAAAACAAATTCAATTTTTTTTTTAGTTTAGCCTAAAATTGATTGTTAATCTGGAAACAGAATTGAAATAACAAAGAAGCAAAAATATGAAAAAATTAAAAAAGTTTAGCTTGTTTAAAAGGATGGGAAAAGAAAAGCAACTGTGAGTCTAAAAGTTCCTAAAATGCACTTTTAAAACAGGGATAGGACTCTAGAATTAGTTACCTGAGGAATTTATAATAATCTATATAATCTAGAAAAAGAAAACACAGGTTAATAACTACAATTAATATAATAACTACAGTAACTTCAATAACTACATCAATATGCAAAGTATCAGATACATTTGCATAGATAGTGCTGGTGTTCTCAAGCCCTTGCTAGTTATGTGAGCCACATAGACCAGGATTAATATGATTATGGCTACCTCCTGAAATTATCTTTGCCTATTTATCTAGGAAATATATTTTTCAAAATCAAGCTATTGGGACAAAAAGTATCAGAGGACTGAGGATTATATGATCCCAAAGAAGAGATGGTTTGGGTTTTTTTTAAGTGGCTTGATTTGTTATAAACATCACTAATTTACTAGTAAAATTAATTCAACATTTCCCAAGCATATCAGAGACGAGGAAAATGCAGTATTTATGGTGGAAGTTAAACCAGCTGACTAAGGGCTACCCTTTTATACTCCCTCTGCCCCTCTGCCCTTGGATCTTGATCTGCAATTTGGTATCAATTAAAGCTATTTCAGAATTGCTCAAATTTGCTTCAGTGAATAGCAGGTTTGATGGAGCTAATCTGCTGATGAGGACTGCCTGCAAAATCAAGGCCTTTCCCTTCCCTGAAACAAACCTCCAACAGAAAATAAGACTACAGACTTTTCTCCCTACCGTGTGCAGCTGCAGAAAGTTGTTTTACAAGCTGCCAACGTTCTGCTCCAAAGCACACTAAAGTCTGGATAGTATAAGACTCTGTTGCTTTTAAAGGTAATTGGAGAGAACTGCAGCAGTATAAAACACAGGGTTAGGAGCTGCTGCTTCCAAAGAACCAAATAGCAAAACTACACTTGGCTAAATCTGTTTAGTTATTCAGTAAAATAAGACTGGAGGAAAATATCCATTCATTGACCCCAACATTTTTGCCTTGAAGTGTCTTATTTTTTAATTAGCTCCTTTAAAGCCAAGGCTACATTCTAGTGAAATCCAGAATAAACTTGGAGTAGAATATTCTAGGACTGAAGGATGCCTTGATGCCCGTCTTTACTGGGACTATGACCTCGGGACAGAGCTGGGTTTCCCAAACAATGGAATCCTTCATGTTCCAGGGCCTTGGCCCTGCAGCTCCTGCCTTGGGGTCACTACCAAACGGTTTTGGCTTTATTTTTTTATTTTTTTTTTTTAAGACAGGAATTCCAGAAAGCTGGTTAACCTGTACAGTATTTTATCCTAGAACAAAATGCCTGGTACTCCCCAGGTCTCCCACTGAGGAGTGCCTGATAACCAAAGATCAGGGAAGAACAGAACTCTTTCCTGAGGCAATGGATTTAGGAAGACTTAAAAGGCTCCCCATTTCTAAGTGACTTCCACGTCAAACCCCGACACCCCTCTGTCACTGAACTGTAAGTCTGAAAATCCTGGTTCTGATCTTCTGACTGAGACATGGACCCAAGTCCATCCCTGGTGGGCCTGGAAGCTTGAGAAGCCTTTAGGAGTTAGGGCTGTCAGTGCTCCCAGATTCCTTACTGCCCCATAAGCACTTCAAATTACACACCCTGGGAAAGGGCTCTCTACAGCAAGTGGAAGTGTAATTAATGCACTGCCAAGAGGATGAAGACTCCAGGAGGACGTGGCAAGTGTGTCATTTCCATGAACAGCTGCAAGCATCAAGGGACATACTTGGCTTTGGAAAGAGAGTGTTGGTGGGTGTTTCTGAAATGCCTTTTTGGGATTTCCAACCTGCAGGAAATCTGAAATATTTTATTTCATTTCCTTTTCAACTACACTTAAATTTCAAAGAAAAAACAAAATCCATCCTTCCTTCCCAAATACAGGAAACTGGGAATATTGTTTGGGGGGGGCACCTATACATCTACTGGGGGCATCTGTATTCTCCTAAGAGACACTGTGTATAGAGTTAAGTCTGGATTTCAAAAGACACAGAGCCTGAATTCTTCTGCACTGGATTTAGGTATGTTTCCAACATCCCAAATTGTTTGTTTTAACAAATACTCCTCCAGGCTCTTTAAAGTCATCCAAAATACATGATCAGATAATCAAGAAACTCCTTTAACAAAAAAAAAAAAAAAAGCAAGCAAAGTTAGGCTGTTAGCCTGGCTTATTAAACTGATTCAAAAGAAGTTATAAGAGCTAATGCAATTCTACTGTCAGAACAGGCCTGATTTATATTACTCTGCTAATAAAAGCATCTCCACAACAACCCAAGAGACACTACTGAGAAGAGGAAATAAATTTTCTTTTTCAGAAAATTAGCCAACAAGTCAGTGTGTCTGGTTCTTATAGAAGCAAAGGGCTATTTACACGACATAAATTATTAGTTAAGACGCGTAACACATGTTATTTGTATATAATGCACATAAGTATGGATACTTTCACCTAACACAAAGAGAACGTTATGTGATACAGTGTAAACTGGAGCCCACTTCCTGAGTCGAGAATTACTGACTGAGTGACTTTGGTCCATTTTGTGGGTTTTGTACAAAATATGTGTTTCATGACACATATCTAAAATCCTACTGGATTCATTTATTGTATAGGAGAGAAAACCAGTGCATTTAGAGGTTTCCCACAAACTCACATCAAGATTTGGAACACAAGAAATTGGCAACCTTCCCAATGCAACATTGTGCAAAATAATTCATCAGTTTTTGTGTTTTTGTTTTTTTTTACCAAAAAGTTAAACGCACATAATGAATTCCTATATTTACAGTAAAAAACCCCACATACAACTTCTCCTACCCACCAAAGGTGTACAAAAATCCCAAAATTAGTAGTAATTTCATCTTTGAAACAGAATCAACATATAAAATGACAAATGCACTAAGAGTTTCTTCTGCATTATGAGACTCTAAGAAGTCTATTTCAATGAGTTCGACTTCCATCTCTGCCTGACACAGTATCTGTAAATTTGCGGTCTCTTAATATAGTTACAAACAAATGTGATAAGGTATAAAAAAGTATGATGAAAATTATATAAATTTAAAAAGCAGCTTGCTTAGGGTGAAGGGAACACTGCTCTTTCTCCTCTGACAAAGAGAGTCTATATAGGCCATGGAGTTTACCTGATTACAGGCTATTTTATACCCCTTAACTGTTACTGCTGACCCAACATTAGCTCTCTAAGTCTGTTCCTGTGTGGAGTCAAACAGGTGAATTTAAGGTACTTTCAAAAGCACAACCAAATCTGCATGTTTCATTCTGCATTGATCTGCCTAAGAGACACAGTCACATTTCAGCTGGAAAGCAGCACTTTCTTAAACTATGTTTTCACTAGCAAAGCTCATCTGATTAGTATTAATCTTTGCCAGTGTGAATTCAGTTTCAAATTCTAAGTGGTTCAGGACAGAGAACAGTTTAAGTTTACTACTCTGGATATGCTCTCACAGTTCTTAAGAGGGACTATAAACTAAAAGGTGGTTTAACAGCTTTCTGCTTTCCTGCTCTTAGCCATCATTTCCCATCTGGAATGTGGTAAGTGATGGGGTGAGTCCTTCAGGTACCTGAGAATATAAGAAAGAGTGATTGTTCCTCAAATAAATGTACTATAATTTCTATTGCTTCCACAGAAAATCAGCTGACAAAGCCAACTTCTACAACTAAAACAAAGATGTCCAATGTTTTCACAGAAATAACCACTATTTACAGATGGAGAGAAGAGGAAGACAAAACACATTAAAAAGAATTTTCTAAGTTGATATTTCTTGTGCCAAAAACCTCTTTATTAAGAGGAAAGGTAATCTTACACAGCTTAAAGCATGCCAGAAGCAGGGAAGAAAACAATAGCACAGATCCAATTTAAAGGTTCTAAAACGTAAATAAAAATTCCAAACATTATGACTAAGATTCCAAATCAATATTCCTAAAAGATTTACTAAATCAAACAGCAATAATTCACAGCAAGCACTTTCTACTTTTACCTATGAATTGAGACAGTAAATTCAGTTTAACATTTCACATACAAATGTTGCCAAGAACTTTTGGCCACAAAGTAGAATTTCCCAAGAACCTGAAATCCCATTTTAATCCACCCTCCTACCTCCAGGGGTGCCTCACATCTCCTAAAAATAGTAAATGCACACACAAACACAGAAATATATTATGACTATTTACTGCAAAAGACACACATACTCACTTTCTGTACTTTTCCTATCATGAAGGCAGCAGTTCAATTAATAAGCATTTGTGCTGCCTTCTATTGTGTCTTTATTAGCTTCCACAAAATTTTAAATTTAAAAAACAACCAGACTTTCTCCTCCTTTAGTTCCAAGGCTTTTGGAGAAGGCTGTAACGGAAGCAAAAGGCTCAGGAAATTCTCTGATATACTGTAAACTTGAGTCTGTCACAAAGAGTTATTTGTTGGCTTTTAACCACCTTTAAATGGTTAGTCTTTGTTAATGTAACAGCAGATTTTTGACACCGAATAATGTTGGAATAATTTCATAAACAAATTATTTTCTTTATAAAAAATTATAAAGACAAGAAGATGCCTCAAGAGAAGGCAACTGCTATCACTTAAAAAAGTGATCTCTTCAGAAAGATATCAGTTCCAGAGTTGTTATTAGACATTAACAATTTGCTCTCTTTGGAATTTACAAAACCACAAACAATATATAAAGACAGGAGGGAAATGCCCAGGGAATGTCTGTCTTTGTGAGCAAACTTCAACCCCCTCACCTGCTTCCTCTGATCTGAACTTTATTCACCTGACCACAGGCTACTACTATTTTACAGAAACAGAACTCAAGTAATGATCAGATAGTCAGGACCTGCTTTTGGATATTCAGTCTATGGCTCTATACTTTGTTTATTCTAAATTGCAAAATGACAATAAAATTATTTCCCCTATTTTCTTGCTATCATGCTAATCCTGACTGCAGGCTATTTTTGGGCAAATAGTAACTAATCAACTTCCTAACATCACCAGTGGGAAATGAGGATGTGTTATTATACCTGTTGTGCAGGGGAAAAAATGAGATGCAACAATATCCTGCCTTATTCACTCAGTGCTTTCCTACTGCTAAAAAAAAAATGTTATCATCTAATTTCTCTAGATGATTCCCATCTTCCTCATATATCTCTGGCTCACTCTTGGAGCATTTGTCATGCAATACTGAAGCCAGCAAGAGTCTAGCAGACAATAATTTAGTTATAAAATGCTGCAACAACTACTCAGTGAAAAATGAGAAAGACCACACAATGTGGCAATGGCCATTTCCCAGCTTTTGGTATATTTAATCTTTCAAAGTGAGTGTTATCTTAACAAGGTTTCTGGGAGGGCTAAAGCAGGTAAGTTTAAATTTGTTAGGTATAAGAAATACAGGGAGAAAAGCTCTCCAACTTTCCCCTGCATGACATGATGCTGACATTGTCATGAAGCATCATCAGGACTGGAACTTTCAAAGCCATCATATAATCATAGAATGGTTTGGGTTGGAAAGGACCTTAAAGATCATCTACCATTCCAACTCCCCTGTTGTGGGCACGGACACCTTCCACTAGACCAGGTTGCTCAGAGCCCCATCCAACCTGGCCTTCACAAAGCCTCTTGTACCACACCCTGTACTTTGGCTATATCATATTGGAGAATAAAACACAGTTTGTTCCAACTTTTTGTATTTTCTGACTTCAGAGTAATGGTGAGTCTCAGAAATTTTGCTTGCTATTATAGATTTTGTAGAGAATATGCTCTCCTGACACTAATTCTCCTGCCTATTTGTACCAAGTACAATCTTTTCATATTCTATCTCATTTTCCCAAACTCTTATCAACACTATTTAGCCAGGTTCAAATTCCACTCCTCTTAAGGCAGATTCCACTTATCTATCAATTCTCCTCATCCTTTTCCTGCCACTTTTTTACAGGTTTGGGAGATTTTCTTGCAGTTATATCCAACAGCACCTGTAGCCCTTTGTCTCCTGCTCACACACAACCCCCTCTTCCTCCCCACATCCTGGGTTCAGGGGAATTTTCATCATAATCCCAGATATTCATTCTCCCAGCAAAATCCAATCTATTTTCTCCTCCCAGTGGCTAACATTCAGCATCAGCTTCCCATCTTAACACTGTCTGTCCTGATGTGACCTGCACACCGAGGTGCTGATTCCTGCTTCGGCTGTATTTGTATCCAGTTGGAACCAGGATGGTAATTGGTGAATGATCTACTTGGTATTGCTGCCACCTGCTCAAATGACCAGACCTAGGAGAGGCTGTGACAATGGAGAGAGACAATGGGAAGGTCTTCCTCTCTCTTCAGGATGGGGTGGAATATTTGGGAAGTTTCCTTGCTAATCTAGCTTTCTACTGAGCACAAACAAATAAATAATGCATTTAACCTTTAATCGGTTTAGATGGATTTCAACAGGGGCATCAAAATCTGGTAAAAGGATAAAATCTTTCAAGGAAAAATTTCTAGGGTTAAAAAATGACTAAAAGCAACATATTTCTGTTCCAGAAAACAGTTGTTATGGCTGAGTTTCTTTCAAAAAGACAAAAACAAGCAAAAATGCCAGACTGAAGCAAACAAAGTAAGAAACTTCAGCCTAAAGATTTAAAAGGTTTTGCAGAACCAGAAACAACTGATAAAAGAGTCTGTTTAACAGGATGCATTAACAGGTTTAGTAATGGGCTGTACCAACTTAATCTGCAGGTTTGGAGTTAGGAAAATTATTTTAAAGTGGAGGAATGTATCAATTTATCAGAAAACACCTGAATCAGAAATACCTGAACATCCCAAACTTTTGGGGAAAAATATTTTCTGTTGTGAAATACTAAATAATGAAATACTTCAAATGCCATATCCACTAACTTTATAAGAGATCTTTATCCACTGACCATATCTGTGCCGTATCTACTAACCTTCAAGAAAATTGTTTGTTTTTTCCTAACTTCGTGCACCAAACACCTTAAAATATTTATTAATGACTGTTTTTACATATAATAAATAATTCAAAATGCAGTGTAGGAGTCTCTATGCCCTAGTGCATTTGAAGAGAATTTTCTACTGCACAGCACAACTCTCTTCACAAATCTAGTCCCATAAATGCATTGTATTATCTGCTTTATTAAAACAATTCCTAATATGGGATTCCACTAGAACTGGACTGTTGCAAGCACCAGCAATTCTCTGATCCTCAGACAATGATTGTCAGGATAGACAGCTACATTTACCCTGAACATTGTCAAGAGTAACACAGGTATCAGACCCATAAAAGTTCTGTAACACCATTTTTTATGCACAGGGCCACAAAAGAAATCTCTGATGAAAACCACCGTGGATTACGTAATTTACGGTGTCAAGATATTATTACACAAACACTCCTTGACAGGAGTGCTCTTTGACATCAAACAGGAGGCTGGTAATAGGATCCAAAATTAAACTGACATAGTATCAGCAAGCTTAATGGTTACACAAGTTTTTAAGCCATCTCTTACTTGCTGTAACTTAATTGTTATTTCTAATTTGTTTCTAATGTGCTGCTGTACATCGTGTTACAGAACACTTTCATTCAAGAAGCTTGATGTGCACAGGAATTCTACATTCTTGCTCTGACAGTGCACAGACAATGGAGAAGACAGGAAAGCTACAAGACACTTTAAGCATCAGCAGCAAAGGGAAACAAAAGCATTGACACAGTATTAAGCTGACCAAACAGAAATGCAGTCAGACCAACGCAGTCAAATAGTGAAAGCATCTCAGAAAGCTTTTCTGAACATGACTGGTCAGATGTACCAGAGCATTTTGTTTGTATCCATACTAGCCATACCTACTATAAAGTAATTCAACAATATATTCTGTGTTGGCTCAAATATAAAAGCACAGGTGAATGCACATGCAACACAAAAAATTAAATATGGCTGGCAACAGCCTCTCAGATTGCCAGGGAACTTACTAGCTTGGATGGATGACTCAATAAAACTTCAGGGTGCTAAAAAGGGAGAAAGAAGATAGGAAAAGATGGAGAAAATTTGGGATAGAACAGTGTGAGAGAGAAAAACAAAAGATGCAACAAGAAAAGAATTTAAAATAATAGCTGCAACATCAATTTACTAAGACGACAGAATCTTAATTAGTGGTTTCAGCATGCATTACTAACCAGCTTTTGAAACTGGAGGAACATGGAGAGTTACCCTCATGCAAGTTCCAAACTTCACCTTCATTTTTCAGTTTAACAGATTTGCCCAATCCCCACATATTTAACATAGTTCTGTGGGTTTACAGATGACTTGCACAGATTGAGGAGGACTTTGATTTCTAGTGCTTCCCTTGTATCAATTTCAAGACAGCTAAATGGTTTAGAAAGTTAATTCAGTAACTGGCACTATCTGATAGCTGAACACAATTGCTGGGTTTTTACTTTCATTGTTACAAGACATCCTGATATCCCTGGTATCCTTTTTCTTTCTATGTTGAATACATCATTTACTGTCCCTTCTTCAAAAAAAACCCACATCAGCTGAGAACAAAAGCCAGTCTTTCTGTTTCATCTACCAATATTATCAGTAATATTTTCAGTTGTGACAGGAAATCCATGCTCACAAAAATAAAAAGCACCAGGGTCTGTATTAGATTAGCCAAGTAAATCTTGGAAAAGATTAGAATTTGGTGAACACTTCATTCAGTAATTTTTTTTCCTGTTTTTTGAAAGATACTATCCTCCTGAACTTAAAAAAAGAACACCACAGCAGAAAAAAGAACCCAAAAACCAAACACTCTCTGAGTGAGCCTGTTGAATCCAGAGGTATTTTCCTGGCAGGGAATCACAGCTAACATTCTCTGATGAACAGTTCCTAGAACTGCACCAAGGGGAAGTTTGTTAACATATGGTTTTGGACAATTTCTTTTCCCTAAAAATAAGGAGTATACCTATAGGGAGAAAAACTATGCACTGGAAATTAAGATGGACAAAAATCCACTTATCTTTACTGGAACAACTTCTAATACTAGTTGGTCTCTTCCAAATTAGAAAAACAAAATGAAAGAATGTATACTGGCTGGGAAAGACAAGACAGAAAAAGCCAGAAAAAGAGTATCCCGAAGAAAAGCAACTAAAGGAACACTTTTTCACTCTAAAATTATTACATTAAAATAGGAGCTTGGCAAAAGAGTTTCCTAAGGAAAAGAAAAACACAGCATAAAACCACTTCACATAAAAACAGGGAAAGAACCCCCTGTGTGTGATTTGACTCTAATGATTCCATCTCAGCTAAAAGGAAAACAGGACATCAGGCCGTGTAAACTCAACAGGGATCTATCTATGTCTTGCTTTCAGCATTCCAACCTCCCACAGTATCTCCTGCTGGAAGAAGGCTGTCAATTGAGCACAGAAGCAGTGACAGTGGAATAATTAGAATATTAAGCTTACAAATTGGTATAACCATAGCAGTATTATTGGGGGGGGAAAAAAAAAAAAAAAGAAAGAATATGAAAAACTGCAGTTTTGGTCTCTTAAGTCAAGGATCAGTATAAAATAGTTATTACTGAGAAGAGGAATAGCCACAACGAGAAGTGGACACCTCAAGTCAGACACTGGAGACTGACATGGAAAGAAAAATAATATCAGCAACTTTTCAGCACACCTGCACACTTGGCTAATAATATTTCACTTCAGTGCAAAGCTAAATCTCTTTTACAGAAAAAGTGGAAGTTTGCATGGTTCATGATTTCTCAGAGGTTTACTGTTTGGAGATTAGCAAGAGTTTTTTAACAAGGACTGCCCAAATCTTTTTTATCTGATAGCTTAACAGCAGTCCAATTCAGTCTCTCCTGTCAGCTTCTTCACTTAGTAAAGCTAATAGATTTAACTGAAAGTACTCAAACTCAAACAAGATTGATGTTAGACACATCTCTGTTCAAACTGTAAGGGAAACAACCTAAAAGAAAAAGCTTTTAGCCATTTATTGTTAAGAGGCACACAAGAGCTTCCTTCCTGCCTGTGTCTTATGCAAATCTGCAGTAAGACAATTCTCAACAGAATGAACCTCTAATTCAGTTTTAAACTGAATGCTCTTATGTAGCCATTAGTTTTAAGACTAATTATGACAATTATTTGTAATGGTTAACAATGCAGATGTGTAAAACTCAAGCTTTAAAATGGAGCTGGATTATCTGTCATAATTGTTTCAAGGATGAGAAGGAACTAATCCGTCTTGAAAATGTCAAACTGCCTGAATAAATAACTGCAATGCATTAAAAAGAGAAAGCCTTTAAAAATACTTTTTTTTTTTTTACTTCTGTGCAAGCTACAAAAAAAATTGGGAAATTAAAAACAGCTGAAAAAAAAGGTTTTTAAAGCAATACCTAAAGTTACTCATAAGTATAAAACATATTCAAGTGAATGTTTACTATATTTTCTTGAGTAACTAAGAGTAACCATGATTTGGTTCTAGAAGGCAAGGAAGACCAATGGTAGAAGTGGGCCATTTTGTTCAACTTGGGGAAAGCAAATGCAATTAATTACTGCATACCTGGGTTCTGAAGATAGATTCCTATATAAAAAGTCATTGTAAACTGACTTCTTATCACCAAAATAATCTTTCCACAGAATTTGAATTTTCCCCTGAAAAGAATGCAGTAGCCTAACATGACACAGTACCTAAAAAAGGAACAAAGTATTGATGATTTTGTCTCTGTAGGACTTGAGGGAGTACTTTAGGGTCTCTGCACAGGGAACAATGGTCCAAAAGTCCTAGTAAACAATAATGCCTAAAGCAGAGGAGCAAATAACCAGAGTATTAGGGAAGGGTTTTCTATTTTACACAGGTAATGGTAGCCTATCAATTTTCTTCTGTTGTAGAAATTAAGCCATCCTGACTATGATTTAGGTGGCTTCTCTGGGTGAGAAGATGCAAATCATATTTGTGCTTACAATACAATAAGTTTATATTCACTGTTTTTCTCAGAACCAAATTAAGAATACAGTTATTTGTCCCATATCTCTCCTGTACAATCAATAGGGCTCTTTACATTTGAGCTCCTTTCCCTTTTTAACCCTCAGGAAAAGGATCATCTTGAAGTGATTATAACAGTCTCCAGTGCAGGTGTCTACCTACAAACTAATACTATGATCCAATTGCTCTAACAACTTTTGGAAAATCTTAGTTTCAATAGATTCCTCAGCTCATTACCAGTAACACACTGACACAAGACGAAGCTGCAATTCATGACAGAGAATTCAAAGTGAAAGGGTCCTTTAGGAATTTCCTTCTGAAATACCCATTGCAAAGAGCCTGTGAGACCAATTAAATGTGCACAACTATCTTTTGTTGCTATTGTGCTCTGTTGATGTTGAGCAAGAGAACTGTTTATTTTGTGTGATGGAATTATGGACAAACATGGGTCTATATAAGCATATATAGAGTTTCACTTATACAGAGTTCTCAGGTGCATTAAAACACCTACACAACAGAAATCCTAAACAGGTCTTAACTGATGACTCAAAATTTGATCTCACATTCATTTAAGGAACTAGGACAGAGCTCCAAACCACAGCATGGGCACTCCTTTTCCTGGTTAGATGTAAAGAAGCAGCTGGAATTCCACAATCCAAGACTTAAATTTCTTTAAAAAACTGTTACACTTTGTCTAGTTCTAATTTTATAAACAGAAGAGTTATCACTATTTTGGTTAGTGTGTTTTGTGCTTCTTCATCACGGCTCTTTTAAAATCAAATAGTTAAAATCAAACCAACGTTTCTCTCAACAGTGCCATATTTATGCTACTCACAGCTAAAATAAAGAAGGCAATGCAAACATAATCCAAAGATGCTGTTCAAATGGATTAGCTTGCTTGTAATAGAGTACTATTCTTCTGAACAGCAAAATCCTACCAGTATATCAGCTGTGACTGGCAAAGAGATTAAAACAAAAGACCACAAACTTCACTGGTGACATATTCTTTTCATTTGTTTTTATGCTTTCCTACAGGCTGGGCCAATCACGTGCCTGAATTTATCACATTAAGGCCTGTAAGCACTGATAATTGGTATGTGAAATGTTTAGCTGTTATTTTTTTAGGTGTTAGACCAGTTTAATGGCACATTTACTGCTACGAACCGTACTGAAGAAGACTAAGCCTTTAATTCCTAGTACCTGTCAAAAAAAACCAAAACAACAGCACTGTCACTGCATGTAAATGAACTCCAAAATTAGCACAGGTGTCTGAGAGTTACTTTCAAACTACAGCTTGTAAAATGGTTTGCATGGACACACCTTCACAGTTCCTGCAGGAAAACAATTCCCAGAATTTGCTCTTAGGTTCCAAAGTTTTCTTTGTAGACATGGCCAATATGTTCAGCACTGTATGCTTACAACACATAAAAAAGGTAAAGGTAAATGGCCAGTCTTCGCAAACGAAGATCTGGGAAAGGTGTTCCCACCTTTCAAGCCTGCGCAATGGATTTTTTTTAGGTGAGACACAGCCTGCGCTGAACTGAGCCCACCCTTTAATCCTA
>JAWWLV010000045.1:67305131-67343980 GCA_035041135.1 Platyrinchus mystaceus | reverse complement strand
GGGGACCGGGATTAGAACCTGTGGCCTTGGCGCTGAGAGACCAGCATCTTAACCGCTAGGCCACCGGGGGTCCCCTTACAACACATACATAAACAAGAATTACCTTCTTCAATTGAGTTTCCATCTTCAAACATTCTTCCTTTTTCTGTTCTAATGCAATTTCTAGTGTCTTCAGTCTTGAATCTTTCTTCAGTCCTGATGAAGCTAATGATGAAGCATGTTCCTTCAGATCCAGCAGCGATGTCTAAATTAAAAGATGTGAAATAACTATCAAGTAAGTGCAACAGCCAGTTTCTTTTCTGTCTTTATTTTTTTTCCTATCCCTTCACACTATGCTCAGGATCCAATTTTGAACAACATATTTTTTCAGCACATTCATGTTGCTGACTTAAGACAGCTTGATTTAATTCAGGTTTTCAGGATCAAAATAAAACCTTGTCTAAATTAATCTTAAAATAATTTTTAAAGATGGACAATTCTGTAAACTGGAATTTGTGCTCCAGTGACAGTTATGTTTAAGAAAAAAACTGTTTTCAATAAAATTGTAATTAAAATTGTATGTGCTTAGGGGATTTAGCCACTGAAAGGGTTCAAACATTTTCTGTATACACCTTCCATGGAATGAGACTGATTCATGCTACCTAACTCCAGAAGACATCTCAAATCCTTGCTTTCCAAGCCATTTTTGTGTCAGGTTTCTTCCTATCAAATGCTAATTTCCATGTAAACAAAAATCTTAGTACTTCCCGGGTAAATATTTTTTGTATTGTTTTACTTTGATTGAGTTTTGAAAAAAACATTGTAAGTACACGAGAGAGGAACAGAGAGCACTTATACTTCTCTCATATAATTAAGTTCACTTGTCTAGCCAACTGGCTCATTACCAACAATCAATTTAATTAATCAAGAAAAGACTAGAGAGTCAAAAGAACTAGCTGTTTTGTGGAATAAAGGAATAAACATTATCCTCCTGCTTTAGGCATCCATAGCTTTGATCAGCCTCTGTCCTTTCCTCCCTACGTTTAGACAGGAACAAGCCCGTTCTCTGCCCTCAGTTGTCCACAAGCACAGCTCTGGTCAATGCTTTTCACTGATGGTCAGTCATTCACTACTAACATGATTAACTGCTGCAAATAAGGGGATGGCTGCTATCCCTGAAAAGGTGGTTCTGAAATATTTAGGCTTTGCACGTTCTCATATACTGTGTTTTACTAGATAAGCTTTGTTGAGGGGCAATTGCTATAAAGCAACAGTTTTCTTCATCTCAAATATAGCACAAACATATACAACAAACAATTCTATCACAACAGATTTGCGCTGCTGGTCAACCTCTTTCTCTGTGAGATCTCCTTGTAAAATGCTGACTTTCTCTTTCAGGTCCTTAATGTCTTTCTTGTAGTTGTCGATCTCTTCCTGTTTTTCTCGTTCATCTCTGTCACGCTGCTCCTTTAAGCGCTCAATGGTCTTTTCCTGACAAAAGAAAGCACTCTGTGAAGAAAATCCCTCTTAGTCAGTTCATCTTCTGAGGTTTCTTACCACAACACTTCTTACACACTTTAAACGAGGAGGAGGAGTGTAGGATATTGCCCTTTTCCTTATGGCTTTAAAGATCCTCAAGAAGGAGGAAACTTCAGAAATATCTGGATTCATTGCTACGACATGCCAGGTTTTCTGGATCTCTGAAAGTTCCCAGTGCTGTTACAATGCAACACAAGTTATCTTGCTCTGATAATCAAAATTAACCCAAACCAGGGTACATTACATATCACTTTCTGACTTACTTAAATCTTATTTTTCTGCAATGTACAGTTAAATACGTGGTCCTTCAGAGAGGAAAAGGTGCAGCGCATATGTGACACCAGGATTGATATACAGCAAGAAAAGACAACAAAACAACTTTTCAGTACACCAGATATCAACGGAGCTTTGGTTATCCTGGAAGCTGAAAGGATGCAAGTGAATCCCACAGCTTGTGGAATAGACTTTTATAGTTTATAGACTCTGACAGACTAAAGGAGCTGTAGCCTTGGTTCTCCGTGTACCGTGAAAGAAAACAAAGTAAGTCCAAAAAGTTGTGTCTGTTCTCTCAGCCGGCTATCTCACGGGAATCGAGCAAGCATACAAAAAGCGTTAGTTGTCAGGAGAATCCTTTCGGATTCCACACCGGGAATGCCGCTGTTCCCGCCGCACTCGCGCGTCCTGCAGCGCCCTCTGGCGAGGGACGCGCCCCGAGCCCTGCGGGATGCGGCGCTGCCGCCCTGCCCTGGATGCGCCGCCGTCCAGGGAATGCCCGGGACAGCGACTTCAGAGAGCTTAGCAGCGAAAGCAGCTCTCCAAGGAAGGGGATCACGCCTTCCCTACTCACTTTTTCCGCGAGCGCTTCTTCCAGCGTAGTCAAGGCAGTGTCAGTGTTTGTGGTGTCGGCCTGCAAGGATTTCACTCGGTCCTTCAGGCTGCTCATCTGCTTCTCCTTGTCTCTCAGCTGCTCTTGAAGGTTTTCGATCTTCAAAGGAAAGGGGTAAATTTTAAGGCAACAGCAAGCAAAATCACCCAAGAGCATCCCAGGAGCATATTAAATTGTTAAAATTATTCTTAAAGCAAAGGAAGTGGGCAAGAGTTTAATTCTTATAACTCTACATTAAAACATCAAGCAATGTAACCGAAACCATAAAATAATAAGAAGGAATCAATAACATTTCCAACAATCAGGAAGGAATTCAGAGCAAGAAACACTAAACAGTATTTACAAGAACAACATAAAGGGTATTATTCCTAAGTTCCAAGGATGTTGGACACTGTGTGACGGAAGGATGATCAAAGCATTAACAATAAGAAAGGAAAAAAGCTGAGAAAAACATGTAAAATAAAAAAGGCTCTTGATTACTAAAAAGTTTTGAAGAAGTATTGTTTTAGATATTTCCTTTGGTACTGTCATATTTTTGCTGTACTGGCAATGTTTCTTGTTCATCTTACATGGTGGCTTTCTATGTGATGGATGATCACAAAGTGCCACTCCCTGGGTAGAAAACATAGCCTGGTTTTCTGTGGATGTAAAATTTGATCTATTTATGAATTCTGAATATATCTTTTGATACACTGAGAGGACCTAATGCTAAACCCTTTTTATGCATACATACACACCAACATCATGGTAAAATGTCAAAACCCAAAATTTATCAACATATGAGTAACCTGTATACAGATTTCTCAGTTGCTTCTTTTTTTGTGTGTTGTTCTGACAAGTTCTTCTTGCATCAGCAAATGTACATCATAAATTGGTGAATGACATGTGGCATGTGAGGTACCCATCCCCATAACACTTGTAAGAAGATATTCTTTCAAAGACATTTGTAAGAAATAATGCAACCAGACAACCCCAAAGGCTATCTAGTCCACTATTCACAATGCTGAATTAAAGCATTAACTAGTTCAGTATTCACAATTCACAATTAAAGCATTAACTAACCTTTTTGTTTCACCTTTTAAACAGCAGTTAGCAGCAGCTTTGTTACTGGAAATACAGCAACTTATACCCAGGTTTTACTCTTCAGTGCTGGAAAAACTGAGTTGCTGTGACTCAGGAGAAAATGGCTGTGTAGACACATCCACTACTACTTCGCTATGTCTATTAAAATTACATCTGGAACGCAGTAGAACACAGGGACTGGAAAAAGATGATCTTTAAGGTCCTTTCCAACCCAAATGATCCTATTATTTTATGACAGTTTTAGAAAATGATCTAGATATGTAATGATAACCATAAAAGATTTTGCAGGATTTTGCAGGAGACTGAACATCTAGTCACAAATAATGACAGATGTGTTAACAAATGGAAGCCAGAAGGAAGAACGACCTAATTCAGGGAAACACTTGCAAATGTTCCTTTATAACCCATGGCCAGTAGGAGTCTTTTGGTCTAAGACTCTTTACACCATATTTTTCATTTCTTTTAAGCAAGCACAGTAAACTTAGGATTCATCTTTGTACACAATTTATATATATAATTGCTAGCAGAAGAACTAAGTTTTTTGTTGTTGTTTAAGGAATGGACTGAAATTTGGTTTGGTTTATCTTTGCTATTAGTTTCTATTAAGAAAAAAAAAAGTATTAGGTCTCCAAGTTATGCTCAAAACTAAATTTGAGCACAACACAAATGACATGACAAAACAAAATTAAAGATCACCAAGAACCCATCACCGGAGACATATTGTGTGAGTCAGAAATAACTGTAAGAATTGAAAATTCCTTCTTCATACACTCCTATCTATTTTTTAATGCCCTATGTAGTCCATGGAGCTTCAGAAAGAACCCTACTATTCTGAGTGAAAACTGACTGGTGCCCACACGTAGGGCTGCACAGGAGGTACCGTCCCCAAGAGTAGCTCAGTGGTTGCTTTTGACCTTAGGAGCTGCCAGTGTCATAAGCTGTCTAGACAGGCTGGTGTTTAGACAGTCAACCATGAAAATATACTACAAAGGAGGCTGAGTTATTCTTAGACTCCTGTTTACTTCTGAAGGAGAAACACTCTCGCCAAAGGCTCTGGCTGGCTGAAGGGGGGATAGTGCAGAGAGACTTTCTGCTGTGAGCAAACCATACACAACAGGCAGCTAAATAATTCAGCTTCAGCATATATTAAGATGATTACCAAGGCAGCACAAGCATTTGCACAAGGACAGAGTGCATTTTCATGTTTCAATAACACTGTTTGCTATGACCAGAGTAAGAAGACAGCTGTATGAAAGTACTCATCTCCCCTTTACAACTGTACCTTCTGGTATCAAAAAACCCCCAAAATAAGAATGTAATGTGTATGAAGTGTGAACCTGTCTATTCTTTCAGTCTATATGCCTATTTTTCAGTCTGAAGTAATAAATGGTGGGTTTTGTTGTCATCCAGAGAACAGCAGTGTGCAGAAATATTCCAAGTCATACTAACATCTAGGCACTAGTTAAAAAGCCTCTGTGCCTACAGCTGTGCCTTTTGCAGGGGCACTGAGAGTCCCCAGTGAAGGAAATGACCCTTAAAACTACAGAAAATGAGCTAGCACAATGGGTCAAAATTGATGAAAATAAAACAAGTAACCAAAATTAGGGTTTTCTTTTCTCCCCAACAAAAGATGAAATAAACCTCAGTGGAATCTCCAAGTCCTCTGGAAAACATAAAGGGCCAAGGATTTAATGAACACTTTTTAGTCTTGAAATACTCAGAAGATGATAAATCTCTGAAATGTTGCAACCTAAGGTGTATGTGTGTATATATATATATATATTACTGTACCATCTTTCTAAAAAGGAAAAATAAAAAAAAATATTATTATTAACTGTCTTTAATCTTGCCATATATACTCGTTTTGCAGGGTAAAGGCAGCCGTCTATGGATAAGTTAGCAACACTATCCTTACTGTAAAGGCACATGTACCTACACTGGATCATCTGCTCTGCACACCAATTTTCTCATCAATAATGATTTACTGAAACATTTTTTCCAACATTACCAGTTGTCAAGCACTATCATGATTCAGCCTGGGTGATTTATTCTTAGTTGTGTGGAACTAATTATTTTGCCTTGCAGCCCTAAAGCACAAGGAGCAGAGGCAAGAGAAGCTTCCTCTGGCATTCTGTTCCAAAGGCAAGGAAGCATTCTACTTCTTACAAACACTGCTCTCACTGAAAACCACAAGCAAATGCAAATTAAAAATAGCCCAGGGATGTAATGAGACACATCTAGTTAAATATCCATCAAGGCCACCAGATTCCCAAATTCCTCCAGTTAGAGGTTACTAGCAGATCCTTTGTATCATGCTTAAATCAAGAAATTCTTCTCTAGGGCCAGTGCCCACCCTGGGGCATGTGGAAATTGAACACTTGGAAAACAATTTCTATTGTATCCATGACTTCTGAATAAATTAAGTGGGTTTGTGAACCGGTCGTTAAATTTCTTCCACACCCCATCACCCCATGGTATTGGAAAAGAACTTTTTCCATCCTTCAAAATATTTATTTTTAATTAAACACCAACCAACACTTTAGAGTGACAACTTTTGCATCACCTGAGTTGTAACAGAAATAACTTCATTTCTGTTTTATCTCTGTCTTTCAATTTGCTTCTTGCTACTCTGACTTGTACAAGGAACAAAGTGGTAAAGACCCTTTAACTTAGTTCATTCTGTGACAATAAAAGCGAAACAACCCCGAGAAATATGAAGATCCAGTAATTTGGAGGAATATTTAAATAATGCAAAATATCTTTCTTGAAATTCAAAATATTTTTCAATTTGAGAAAGTCCATTGCACATTATACTGTTTGTGTGTACCTCCAATACGTAGTAACCAGCTACACTACTTGACTGCAGGCAAATCTTTCACTGTTCTTTTTTCTACAAATAAGTGGAAATGCCTTTGCTTTTACTCTGCACTTGAATTCCCCAGTGCAGCTCCACAAAGAGATTGTTTTGATCAGTAACCTATCTTCATCCTAATATACACTGAGTACAGACAAGGCAATCAATTTAACACTTGATAGTACTCCCTCATTGTATTACAAGAGCAGGTGTGCAAAGGAGTATCTCAGGGTTCTGTTAAGTCTCCCCTACTTTCCCCATCCTAACTTTCCTCTGGTGAAAGCAGCACTGTAAAAAGGATCTCAGTAATCAGGTGGGTTGAGAGTGTTTCTGTTCCGTTCCTGTGGCAAAACCATCCACATGAACCACAACTTCACACAAGTTGTGACCCTTCCAAACAGTTCTTCCTTGGTTTTGTGAATGCACTATTGGTCACACCAGCTCCAGGGTCAATGACCATGGAGAGACGATGGGTTCTCACTGATCACAGGGGTTCTGTCCACATCAGAAATACTAACATGAGGACAAAAAGAGCATTTTTGGAAGAGAGAGTGGGTGAGTAAACAGGTACGTGATGACAGAACAGCTACAACTCTGTCTAGCTGGAGACATAGTACGCCCTTTAATGTAAGAATAGTGATATCATGATAAAAATTTGAGAGCCTACAGATATACCTGATTTGCTGGAATCCCAGAGTATTTGAGAAGCTAAGAAAGGTGGGCTTGCATCAAAAACAAGATAACATATCTGACACCTTCACATTAAAACAAACATGCTCACATGAAAAAAACATAATAAAAAAATTGTTGCTTCAGAGAAACGAGTAAGATGTTACTGAGAGATCACCTTAAGTCCTGAGAGACTGTTCAAGAAAGCTGTAGTACTGGATTTATAACTATTACTGTATTTCTGAAAATAATTTTTGGAGACCATAATGAAAGCCTATAAGCAGATATTACTGACCAGTTTTCTAACATTAAGCTCCAGTTTTATCGATGTCACACTGAAAACCTCACCATCACAAATAGTCTTTCTATTGCAAATCCTGCAAAAGTTCCACCAGAATAGTCCTGCATGAATTGCAAAAATCTATAATTTAATTTAGCATTAACAAATTCCCTGTGAGTGTGAAATAAGGTCTGTCACATCAGTGAATATCATTCACATTGCTGTATTGAACCATTAGACTGAAAGGAATGTTCTTGTGATTAATTTTAAAGGTTAAATTCCCAAGACTAGCAACAATGTGAAGCTTTAGGCATACCATGTCTTCTTGCAAGGGTGAGATTTGTAAGTTGTTTTAAAGTTCAGGACAGATCAAAACAATTTCCCTTTGTTCACTAAGATTTTGGCAAATGCAAGTCAGAGTTTCTTCCAAAGTTCAGCTGCACTCAGTATGCTCTTTTCACTTTATGATCCAACTAATTGATATAAATACGGTCACGCTGTTGTCAAGTTTTATACAGAGATTCTTATTTTTGAACTATCATACTAAAAACCAACTTCAAGTAGTTTGCATATCTATTAAATGTGTAAAGTTCATTAAGCATAAGTAAATTAAAACCACTATGAAATGCAAGATACCAGTAGTGGTCTCGTTCTCTCTCTCTCTCCCTTCTTAAAGAACTTTAAATTCTGTAGTCCCACTTAACACTTCACTGCAGAGATGGTGAACTGTTCAGTTAAGTGGCAGACATTTGTTCACTTTACATTAATTCTGCTATGCAGGGAAGACTGGATAAATTTTTACTTTGCTTCCCAACAAAGTTTTCTTCTTTTTACTGCACCTCTACTTCAATGCTTCAATCTGGAACATTACTGTCTTTGTAACATCACACTGGAATATTTTTACGCACTTTGGGAATGCCCTGATGTTGCTGAACCAAAAACAGTGGGATTCTGTAACACCTTGAGCTGGTACAGAGGATCTTACACCAGGAGGTCTCTTCAGTGGCCATGGGCTAACAAAGGAATGTGCAGTTGGGCTTAAGAAAAAGAACCAGGCTAGAAGGGGTGGGGACAACATGAAGAAGGACAGGACAGAAAGAGAATTTAAAATGGGAAAATTCCAGCCTAGTGATGCAGCTTGAACAATCATACTTCTGTACCACTACACAGGTCCAGTTAAAACCCAAAACAGCTCCCACTAAAAAAAGTTGTCTGCTTTTTCAGAAGATAAAATCTTTTTGTCATTTTCAGTCTCGTGGTCTCCAATCCACAAAAATTGAAGTTAGCATGAAATTCTACAGTGTTCAGCTTTCCAAATAAAGCACTGTGTTGCCATGCAGCTTAGAATGTACAAAGAATTTATCTTTCTGATTTCTACTAAAAATAAAACCTTAATTATCTAATAAATGTATGGATCACAAACAGGCACCTTGCTACTGCTTCAAAAGAAAGCAACTTGTACGCAGAGAAAAAAAGCTTAAAAAAGTACCCTGGAATTGCAGGACACCTCGCGAAATTAATGCTTTATTCTTGACCTAACTTTGCAATCAGGTTGACTTGAGAAAAGAATGGTGTGCAGAAAGAAGTGCTGATACAACAAAAATTGACTTAACTTGTATAAACAGTTAATTATTTTGTACCTCTGGTGAAGGAACAACAAAAAATTGACACTGTTACAAAAGAATATTCTCTTTCTATTGCCTTTCAAGTAAGAGTGCTTTGTGAGTAGATTTATACCAGCCAGAAAAACAATTCATCTATGTTTACGTAATCTCTAAGGACATTTATTTCTATCCCTTTGTTTCCTTTTGTCCTCCTTTCTTTTGTATATCTAATCACCCTCTGGTAGCACCAGTTTGCTGAGAGATCACTGCAAAGCAGAACTTAACAAGAACAGTCACCATAAAATGAATTGTAATTCTGGTATCTTCCAAATAATAAAGATTTTCTCCTGTACTGTCGTATTCCCTACAACACACCGTATTTAAACCAGATGTTTCAAGCCATATTCCCAGAATATTACTATCATGTTTGCAATCCTTTTGCCCTGCTAGTAAACAGTATGAATTTCCTTCAAACCTAATGCAATCCTATCAGTAAAGTTTGCTTTTTCTGAAAGCTGACACTGAAAGACATTTTCCTCACAGCCTTCTGAAGATACTCCAGCATTATTCAAATCAGAGGGAGAAAAAAAAAAAGAAAATAAGAAACCCCCCTCCCGATTTTGAGTTCATAAACGTCCTGAAATTCACATTTGCAAGGGAGCCAATGTATACGTTGTTCTTAAGCATTGTGTCAGCTCCAAAGCACTCGCCTAGAAAAAATTACGTATTAGCAATGACTCACATCCTTAGACAGCTGTAAACCAGTTAAATTTAGTTAAGGAATTGCTTCATTCTGAGGGAGTTCAATAATATCAGTAGCCTAAGCTGGTCCAAAGCAGAGTCTTAGAATCATAAAATCCTATCATGGACACTGTTCAATACAAGAGAGGGTTCTGATGTGAGGGCCAGACACTTCTTCTAACCCACCGATACTGGTTATGTCTCAAAGCACACAGGTTTTAATATGAAGGACTTTAGGCAAAATGCCATTAAATAACAAAGGTAAAAAAGCTGGTTATAAGAGATTTCATTTGGCAATATGTGAGCCAGTTGCTTAGATGCATATGGTTCATTACATAACCCATTAAAAATTCTCTATCACTGATTTATCTTAGAGCTTCACTGCATGACCCTTTGTATTTGTTGATACTCATCAGGTAAGAGAATGCATCCATTCTCCACCACCAAGACTGCAACCTTGGTTGTTCATTCAGATCATCTGTTGGTTCCAACTGGAGTGTAATACTTTCATTCCCACAAGTAATTCACAACAAAACACTGCTATCATAAATAGCAAAACAAATCCATTTAGACACTGCTCCTCCTCTTCATTGAAACACTAAGTTTATATATTACTCTTTATCTCATATATCTTAAAATGTCATCATACTGAGAACCACAATTGAAATAATCTGGTAATTTATTTCACAATCTAATTATGAATAACATCCATTTTGTTGAAATCCCAGCCTAACCATGCAGAATAACATCATGCTAATTCTCCTTTCAGCTGTGTCCTGACATTATGAAGCAATCTGTGAGTATGTTTTCCAAAGTTTTACTCCTACAACGTACCAAGCACAAATGGATTAAATACCCAACTATTCTGGGGACATTTGCTCACTCCTGTTCCAAGCCTCAGAAGAGACTTAAGACAATAAATATGCACAGATTTGACTTAGTAAAGTTAATTACAGAAAAAATACAAATACTTTAACTGGAGTATTTTCATAATGATGGTTCCCAAATGTTCAAAATAAGGAAAACCAAAACTACTTCATTGTGCAAGGCTAATAAAACAAGGGAAAAAATTGCACCCAGTAATTGTCAAATTAGATCAGATATTCTGCTTTGTAAGAAGCAGAACAAAACTAAGAAGCTGTAGAATAGCTCAAGGATCACAAGGTTATATAACATTTAAACATTGTCAAGTGAAAAACTTCCTATATTAACAATTAAACTTCTTTACTTGGATAAACCAGGTACAGTATTTCATTGATGATTATTGTGAAACAGTCTTCCCTCTGTGGCAACTTTATCTCATATACTCAGGAACACTGATGATATTTTCCTGACGTGCTTTAGATTTTGATTCTACACAGAGTAAGGATACTGAACTACTGACACACCCCTGAGAGACACACAGTTGTATGTGTTATACATCACACCCTCATTACAGAAAAAGAGGTGGCAAGAAAAGACATGAAGAAAGAAAAGGCTTAACTCCTCAGAGCACTGAGATACCCAAGCATGGAAACCAGGGAGCAGAAAAGACCAACCATTGAGGCAGACCAATGGATAGGATGGGAACATGGGATTTAATGTTCATTATAAAGGAAATCCTCACAGCAAACTAAACTCCATTTACATTATCATTTAGGATCACTCAAGCAGAAGGCTGTACAACTTGAACAAAGATTTTAAATTAGATTTCGATTCAGACACTGAATTACTTTGTCCAAATAACTCATTTATTATGATCAAAGATATACTGTAAAGTAAAACTGTCCTAACCCGGAGGGGAGAGCTCAGGAAGGGAGGGATGCTTCTAATCCCAGTGTAAAACATGGCCAGTCAACTGTGATTGTCCTCATTCATTCTCCTAGAAAGACTATGGAGTGATGAATAGGAAGGGATTAGGAAGTCATACTGTAAATACTAAACATGAGTGTGTGTGTATGTATTCTTCAGGAGTTAGCTATCCCTGCTCTTACAGAATTCAGAACACAATAGGCAAAATATCAAACTCTAAAAATTCTTTAGTAGTCCATGCTCAAAAAAAAAATTAATTTAAGAACCTAATATATTAAATTAATACCACCATTTGGTTATATTCTTTCCCACTTTATCCCACAGGCTGCTTTAGGCAAATCATCACTGCAATCTCTACAGAATATAATGGTTGGAAGGGACAGAGAATGGTCCTCTTTATCCAGAAGTTCTGTGTTTAAAGCCATTCTCTGTCATCTTTGCTGGAGCCCTTCATCATGTAGAGGAGCATCCTAAAAATCAAATGCATACTATCCTGGGACAAAGGGACCTTAATTTCTTCTGGTGACACTACTCCATACTGAACAGCTTTCTTATCCTTTGGATAAGCGAAATCACGGACTTGAAAGCCGTTCATATACTTGTGCCTTACGACAGTCCCAAGGACTGTATAAATATTATGCAGAGACCCAGCCTAAAAGTCTGTCTAGCCCAGTGGATTCAAAATTCACTCTCAAATCCAGGAAACTATTGATTTAAACTGAAAAAAAATCACTCCCTTCCTTGTTCTGGTGAAGATCCCTGAGTTGGCTAAGGCAATCACTAATGTCTGTTCCAGACACAGCTCAGACAAAACCCCCAGGGGCAGAAAACGCCTGGTGACCAAAGAGCTGGAAACTGTGAAAGTCTTGCAACCCAGAGAGCAATGAAAAGCCTTGTGAGGAAGACTGATGTAAGCAACCTCCAAAATGGCACACGCCCTTGCTCTTCCTGCCTCTTCAATCATAGGGAAGTTTGTATTTGTCATGCACGACAGTGAATGCACCAACAAAGCTCATTAGCTTTATCTTGCCAGGAAAACTACACGTTTAATTTATAAGGCAGGCAAGAGGCCCCACAGTTGGCTGTTTTCCCAGATCCCTTCAAGAAACCAGAATTTGTCAGTCCCCCTACCTATGAGTAATGTTCCATCTTGCCAGTCAGGAGGTTATCTCAAGGCACAAGAAGGACACAGTATTAAGATGACTGCTCCTCTTTGAGGGATACTAAAAAAAGAAGGTTCCTTCCGTACATGATAGATCTGCTGAGTTGTGGTTTCAGTTTTCTGGAATGCTGGAGTACAGATAATACCAGAAACTCCAATGGAGTTTTCTTGTAACTTTGCTATTGCTATCCATCTTCTGTGACACTATTACAGCAATGTGCATCAGTTTAAAACCCTACGTTTTCTGGCTACAAAAGCTAAGCTACGGAACTAACATCATTAACCTCACAGTCCTGTCTTCTTTCTTTGTTTGAGCCTACTTATCTACAAGGAGAGGTAGATATCCATTACTTCATAAAAGAAATAATCAAGCACTTTAGTTACTAAACTCAAGTTCTTTAATAACATCAATATAAATGGAGAGAATGTTCCTTACATTAGTAGATCTCAAAATAAGAAACCGACTTGCTGTCGTTCACACACATCAGAGCAACTTTTGACTTTACCATACATCTGGGAATACAGGTACATATGTTACATATAATCCAGATGTTTTTATTTTTACTGTGGCATCACAGAATGCTCCAAGCAAAAAAAAGGGGTAATATAAAAATAAAGTAGCACATTCTCCACTTACAAATTTATAACAAATTATAACACTTGCAGGCATAAAAAATTATTTTGAATCCAGTAGGTTCCTCTGCCATAGCTGCTGCAGTAGTAGTCATAACTGTGCACTAAAATTTACTGTAATAGCATAAAATTTGTTATATGTAAAATCAGTTTTTCAAATTTAGATTATGCCTCCTCCACTAGTTTAGGTGGCCCACATAATTTTCTAAACAATCTTTGAGTGCATGTTTAGCATCTATCAGTAAATTCACTCACAGATTCCACTGCTCTGAAATTTAATAAAAAGCTGTCCTTCTGCAACCCTATTCAAAAGCTGTCTGGACATGGTCCTGGGCAACTGACTCTGTATAGCCCTGATTAAGCAGGCAGGTTGACAAGATGACCGCCAGAGGTCTCTTCCAACCTCAACCATTCCATGATTCTGTGAAGACTATTTGCCATAAAACCATACATGCACTGAGCAAAGAACTCAGGAACAGAAAGTCTCAGGCTTCCTCCCTTGGTGTTCAATGCAGAAACATCCTAAAATGTTCTTCAGCAGTACAGGTCTGTGCTTAGGACTACTGTACTAAGCCTCTGACTTCTGGTTTAATGACAAAACACAATTAAAACTCTTCATTATAGTGTCAAGGGTGCTCAGAGGGCAATTTATTGTTTCCAATAACTAAGCATGAAGTATTCAACAGACAAAAGGGAATTCCACCAATTAATACAAGTGGTCATGTACTGTATTATAACCTAAATACAATACCTGTTAATATAGGCTATGAACTCACTGGTGAGGGCCGTATCAGTGCCCAACTTAAAGCCCTGAAATCCATGTTCCTTTGGAAAGTAAAAGCCCTTACAATGAGAATGCTGGAGCACAATTCAAGCTACAAGTTATCTGCCGTGACTGATCTGGATTAGGCAAGAAGATCCAAAGTATATTCCTCAGGTCAGTCCTTGGGAGAACACACGGTCACCTCTAGTAGCACCCATAAACTATGTACTGTCTGCCAGTGAAAATACTGTTTCTAGCTAAGTTTGTGGACCTTTTAGGACCCCAGAAAAATGTTTGTTATCATATGGCTCAGAAAGAATCAAAGGTATCAAATCTCGCGAGCTGAAGCCTCCCCTCAGAGGGAAAGGATCTTGCTGACACTAAACCCACAGTGGCTGTAACAAACTCCAAGATCTATATGTTAATAAAACACCTTCAAAACTAAACTAGCGAAGAGCTGAAAAGTGGCATGAAGAAACTGTGATATTCCCCTGCTCTAATATTACCTTATTAGCTGTACATTCATAGAAGCAAAAAAACAAAAAGGCAAACCATGTCAGCTGAGCTGAACTGCAATTACTCTAAAAGGTCTCCATGGATTCTCAGAGAAGTGGGAAGTCAAAATTGAGGGGTAAAGGACCTTACTTTCAAAGTGGTCATGGCTCACTGTAAAATGAAAATAAATTCTGTGCTGTGTCCTCATTTTCCATGTAGAAATTAAACAACTTATCTCCTACCTGAATGGCAGAAATTAAAAAAATCTCACAGGATAATTATGCTGGATCTGAACTCATATAATGAAGCCTCTCCAGTCTTCTTACATTGTTACCACAAGATTTTAGCTGGTAGTATTTTGATAGAGATCAGGGATTAAAAGGCTAATTTTTCTTATTATTCCTCTAACTGAAGATAATACTACTACCTGAAACCCCCATTCCACATGGTAAGCAATTATGAGAGTATACTGGTGAACACAGAAGTGAGTGTAGCATCTTGGATTGACAAGGGTAACAAATTAGAACAGCTTCTGGAAATTTCTAGAAGCCGCAAATTTCAACGTTGTTACGTTCAGTGGTTGCCAGCAAGCCTGTAACAGAAAGGCTTGAATGAAAGAAAAAGCAGCAGCAGCAGAGGTCTGATATCCCTTCAGGGACACAGAGATACAAGTCTATCACAACCCTACAGGACACATCTTTGAGGTCATGTCTGTCAGATTTAATAAAGAAGCTGGCACGAGCCTGGGGGGATGTTTGGTCTTTTTTGTGGTGTTTGAAACCTCTGCACGGAGTTTGGAACCAGCTCAGTGGCACGCCTTGAGACCTGGAGTGAAAGGAGCAGAAGTATGGCTTTTTCTGAGAGAGAGAGATACTTACAGAAATCCTCTTGTATTTGCACTGATAAGCCACAGAGTTCCTGAAGAAAAGTACCTATTTCATCAGCTCTACATGAGCAGAAAGCTCAGCATATCTTCCTTCTACCTCCCTGCAGAAGCTGGGCTGATGAGAAGACTACTATGATACTGTGTGGTGCTTCTCCTTAAATGTTCATGATTCAAGCACATAACAAGCAGAGAATAAGCTTGCTCACAGGTATGTTGCAGAGAAAAAGAATCATCCAGTCTTAAACAGGAGGCCACATACACACCTACAGACCACCTTTGTTGGCACAGTCTCACTTTGCTCTTTGCTGTATAGTTTGCAAGACCAGAGACTTGGACACACTGCAGGTCTGAATGAGCCACTGCCTACAGTGTGTGCACTGTAGGACTTTCAAGCACTAAATGTCATCATAGAAAGTCTCAAAGGGATATCTCAAAGTCCATCCTGCATTTTATTAACTCTTAGAAAACTATATATTCTTTCATCTGGTAGTCAAGTTCAAGGTCACACCCAGGAGGACGAAACTATCATAAACTGAATTATATGTTTGAAAATGCATTTCCTTGCCTTCAGGGTTGGAGCAGAAGAGCTGCCTCAGGACATGAATCTACTTCACACGTGAGGGAATAGAAAGAAAACAATATTTAAAGAACAAACACTAAACTTCAAAAGTTATGAATACTAAACTAACACTGCTATTGTAGTAACTATGATCACTACTGAATTCAACAACTAAGTTATAAATTTTATTTGCAGCCCCTCTCTCTTGCTACACAGTACTTCTCATCAATAAGCACCAGATATTTATTTTGATTTCTAAGCTTTTTGAAAAGCAGAGGACATTTATTTCTGTGAAGAAATGCAATGCTTCTTATCCAAAAGTGAAGGAGCATTTGGAATCTTCCCAAATTCTAGCTAAACAAGTCAGCACAGCCACCAAAGAAAAAATAAATCTGTGTTCTTCCTTTATCACAGGTCAATTATCACATAGCACATGGGGAGCTGCCAAAAACACTGCTATGTTCAGACACTAAAACTTGCATTTTATTTGCCTGCAGCTGCATTGCACAAAGAAGGGAGTGTTAACTCCCCTCCCCAAGACAAAACATGACCTACCCCAAAAGCACAGAGTGATTGATTCACTGCTTGCTTTTTTTTTCCTTTTTTTTTCTTTTTTCTTTTCACTTATCTTTTGTCCCAAATGCTATTTCTATAAAATGCTTTGATTGCAATGTATTGATTTTTTTTCCCCATTCCTTTTCATCCTTGTCTACCAGCACAGATAGACAGATGTGGCAAAGAGAGTAAAAAAGCACCATTTAAGGTTTTTCAGGTTCAGATTTCAAATTTGCCCAGCATGGTCCCTGTTTTATTATCAGAGACACTCCCCTTTCCTTGAGTTCTAACAACTTTAAATGAGATTTTATGCAAGATTTATTTTCAATGAAATGAGAAAAAAAATTAATCCTGGAGCTCTGTGAAACTAAGTTTTTGCATTAAATTTTCAGACATAAAGCCAATGTCTCCAAATTTCTAGCATTTGCCCTACTTCTATTGTATAAAATAAAGGTGCTATCCAGCAGCATCACTGTATGAGCTTAGAACTGGAAAGATTCCAGAATTTAAAATGGGAAGCATGTGGTTTCCTCAGCAACCTAGAAAATGTATTTTGGTGCCTACTGGGTATCAATAATGATGCCAATTGTCATGTTAATTTTTCAGATCTTTGTTGTTCATAATCTTCTTCTGTATCTTTCAACTGATCTCTAATCAGCCAGTAAACTTTCATGACTTTCTTCATCTTGATTTTGAATGACCTGAAAGTATACATTTTAGTTCACCACTTTTAATCAATACAATGAAACTAATGGGTCATCAAACAAACCATGCAGTGGCCTCTGTCAATGAATCCAAACAGAGACTCAGTAGTGAAGGGGGCATTTTAAAACATTTTTGTTTCAACAACAGAAATTGTAGCAACTGAGGATAGCACAGTTTTGGGCACCACACCAAAAAATTCCTTGTCAGTGTCATCAGAATAGGTGATTACACATCTAGAACATTCACAGAAAACAAACAAAAAATATGAAGTCCAACATCCCAGCTGACTATGGCTACATTACTAGTATAGGCAACCTCTCTAGATTTCAAAAGAAGTAAACAGCTTCTAAATGGGTAAGTTATGTAAGTTAATGATTTTTTAATAAATTCTTTTCTTTTCAAATCTTTACCATTTTAGCTTTTGCTAGAAATTTTCTTTTTACCTAGCATCAAAAAATATTACTTTGCAAAAATTTGGTGGATTAGAATCAAACTGAGGGAAGAGCAGGTGGTAAAAATAGATTGAATAGTATCTACTACTCCAATTCTTAATGTTTACAAATTCCTTCAGCATGCCAACACCTGTCCCCTGTTCCTTCTCATAACTGCTGATTCCAAATATCCATAGAGAAATATTACTTAACACTATACAAAAAGAGCTTGTTTTGTACCACAAGGTTGCCCAGAGAACCATGGATGCCCCATCCCTGGAAGTGTTCAATGCCAAGTTGGGTGGGGCTTTGAGCAATCTGGTCTAAGGGAAGGTGTCCCTGCCCATGGCAGCAGGATTGGAACCAGATGATCTTTAAGGTCCCTTCCAATGCAAAGCATTCTATGATGGTTTGATTCTATGGTTTTGGGTGGGCTTTTTTTGTTTAAGAAGCACAGAGAAAGATTTACAAACCACAAATTGCTATTTATTATGGTGGTGTGATCCTCAGTTGAGCTGCCTAGGAGAACAAGACCTGAAAGCCTTTATATCTAAAAGTCTGGGTCCTTACTTTTCAACCTGAAGAAACCAGGTACTTATAACCTGGAAGCAGCAAAAAACAATCCTCAAGAAACAGGCCAGATGCAAGAAGACATAAGATGAAACTGTCCTAATGTGGATTACAGTGGTCTCAAAAAAAAAAAGTATTAAAAAATGGGTAAAAAGAGAATATTTAGCACTGCCTATAAATGATCTAATGAAAGGCCATTCTCAAGCGACAAGTAAAGCGAGTCAGAAAACGTGTGAAAAAACAGTGTAAGAGTAAATGGAAATAAAACACCCTCAGTGACATTTAACATTTACACAAATGTCAGAGTCTTCACTTCTTGGTTAAACATTCAGCTGGGATCTCAATCTATGTTTGGCGTGTGCATGATGAATTTTGAAAACAAAAAGAAAGCACAGCACAAAAATCAGAAATCTCTAAGTGTTTCTAAAAAGATGAACAGTCAAAAAAATGAGCCCACGAAGACTGGGAATTAGGGCTCTGCTCTAGAATTATTAATGACTTATTTATGGCTTAAGTCCATGCCTGGACTTTCATTCCCACATGACGTTTGCTGTAACAGACCTGAATATGACCTAAACCCTCATGATTCATGGTTATGTACAAGAAGAAAAGGCATTGGCCAGGCGTCAGAAATTAATCAATATTCTGAACTATTAATATCATGAGAATTCCACAGAATTGTTTAAAGGTCTAGGGAAAAAATAAAACAAAAACCACCCATATTTACAGCCTATTACATTTAATAAAAGCTTTAAGAGCAGCTTCTCTAAAGATAGAGAGAAAAAAATATTCTTTAAAATTTATTGTGATACATGCATTTCTCTCTTTTTGCCATGTGTGGCAGAAAATTGGGATATATTGTGTGCAATTTGCCAACAATCATCTATAATGATGTTCACTGCCCCAGGACTCAATGCCCTTTGGGACACCTCTCTAATTTTTCTGACAGGGTCTACTTTTCCTTACCCAGACCTCCCCCATTTCACTGATAAGGTCTCCATTTTCTTATCCAGAAAGATATGAAGGATAGTCTGAACGCTGATTATCCTATTCTAGCAGTTCCCAAGAAATATTAAGTATGATAAAACAGCATTTCTAATGAAAGTTATACAAAATTCTTCCTGAACTTTCCTCAGTAAGTTACAGAGAAATCATCCTAATTGCTTCTACTGATGCAACTCCTCATTCATTTAACCACATACTGAAGTTATGGTCTGCCAGTGCTCTGCGCTTCAAACCAGTGTGGCTTTGGTAAGGTGGTGGGAGTGAAAAGATTGATTTTTCAGATGATGTGCCCTCACACAGATACTTCAGTCGATGTTAATAGCACGATGGAAGCAGAAGCAGCACACACAACCACTGAAAGGCAACAACCCCTGCTTTGAATTCTATTTTTTTCATCAAAATTTCAAACTGAAATTCGTCGTTCACCAGATTCCCACCATATGAATGGACTCAATCTCCAAAACGTAAATTCTAGTACAGACTTTTTGACAGACTTGCAAATCGAGATGAATCAGAGATGTGTATCTGACTTAGACCTCTACACTCTTACCTTCTTCTGAAGGACATTAACTTTGCGTTCCTTCACCTCTAACATGTCCTTGAGGTCATGGATCTCTCCTGCTTGAGTCCCCTTCTCCTCTGCCATCTCCTGAATCTGCTTTGTCTTCTTATTTAGCATAGTCTCCTTCTCTTCCAGACGCAATCGTAATGCATCCACCTAGATCCAGAAATGCAGAAACAGGGTTTGTTTAGCACTGAAGGAGAGAAATCTTAGAAAAGCAAAAGTGCACTTCCACAGGGGAAGTATTACAAACAGATTCAGAAAACTAACACCCCTTTAAGGATTCAACGTATGTCAGACTGTGATAAAACAGTTATCACAAGTGGCAGGAGACTAAACAGTAAAAATAAATTGTAAAAATAAAAACTGTTTTATTTCCAAGCTATATGAGACTAATGCTCCTTCTTGGAAAATCTCAAATCGTACTTCTCACATATCTCAGTCTTGTAACATACAAGTCTGGAATTTTTTTCCTCAAAGTAGAAGCCAACACAATGTGTTGTTGAGAATTTCTCTCATATATAGGGAAACTGACCCCTTTATTTCAAACATTACTAATATTCAGAGATTTAAACATTGACTCTTAGTAACAAATGGTCGCTTTATATTCTAGGCTTTAATCAGAATACTAGTTGAGCCTGGAGGTAATGAAAGCAGAGTTCTTTGCAGCAACTGCAGATCAAAACATAGGAAGAGGTTACCTTAGGATGGCTAAGAATATTTTGGCTTAAAAAGCAACATAATAGTTTATATGTAACATGCCTTTTCCGCAGGATGCAGTTTTATATTAGAGATAAAATGGAACAAATGACACAGTGCAGGATATTGTGGGTGCAATTCGGACATGTAAACAGATTTAGAGCTACCATGGCCTCAGCAAATTTAGAAACACACTGGGAATTCTACAGTATCCTCAAACTTCAAAACTGCATGTTGAACAGCTTTTGCTTTTCCTTCTTCATTTCTCTTACACAAATGAAACAGCTCACAAGACAAAGGAAATGGGAGAAGGAATCAGAGCTATCTGAATATAAATTTGATGAGAAGAATAAGGTCACCACAGAGCACAGACTAATCTCAAAGACCATTGTGGAATACGAAATCCAACACCACCAACCTGCTCAAGACACCAAAAGAAACCCACTGACCCCTATCCACTCAGCATTCAGACAGAGCTCAAATCTGCCAGTTTGGCTGCTAATCTTATTTGACAGTATCAGATTTGGTTCCTGTTAGCTGAATCCATTACAGGACATCAGTCACACAGAGTAAACAGGGTGATCAATGAATTTCTTGGTCCTTCTGCACAGCATAGACTAGCAGAGACGTGAAGTGAAAAGATGACTTTGACAACTCCAGCTAAGGAAAGAATTAAGGAGTCACTATGCCTATGGTATTTTGAGCAACATTTAGTTTTAATGTGTTATTCTAATTCCATTTTATTTCCATTTGTTAATGGAAAAGTTGCCTCTAAGGCTCTGCATTTACAGTGTGTTACACCCACAAAATCCTTTGCTGTTTTGTCTGACTCCTTTCACACAGAGAAATAAGCACTTGCCAGCAGGGGAAAGGACTGCCCTGCTCTCCCCATCAGCACTGCAATCCCACTGCCACCTCTATGTCTGGAGCCTTCTCACTTACACACACGTTATTAAAATCACATTCCTGACCTTTCACCCAGCAAGTGGGGCATGGAGTATAATCTGCAGGGATATCAGAGTTCCAGGTATACCCAAATATGATTTATAGGACAGCTAGTGTTTGCAATGAAAAGTTTAGCAGGTGGATCAGGCTTTGTCTTCTTTTTAAAAACACGCAGTTTTATGTATTGATTACATTATGTTCTTCTCTGGATGTCTCTGATACTAAAGCTAAGAGTCACTTTTACTAATTCTTGAAGGCAAACTGAAAATCTCCCTCAGAAGAAAATCCACATACTCTCTACAGTTGTGTTGCAAAATATTTGAGACACTCCAGATGCCTACAGCACAGTATGAATTGAAAAGAGAACATCTGCAAACAGAAATTTATCCACAGAATGCTTTCCATTTTCTGATTGATTATTCTCTTTGAACTCTATATTAGCTTACGGTTTGGGGTAAATTACATTCCTGGTATTATTTGTGTGAGGTCCTTGCCTAGGAAACCATAGAAAACACTTTCAAGAGTATTTTCAAAGGCTGGCAGGACACACAATCATCACCTTAGCACTATTCCTGGCAGAACACTGCACTTGTTTATTCATGTCAGCTCAGTTTATGTATGGCATCCTCCCACAGTGACAAGAATTGAGGTCTGTGGGAGTCAGGTGATGCCAACTTCAACAGAGCCAGCTTAAGATGTTCTCTGTACATGGAAACAACCAGGCAAACAGCTACTGAGGTGGTGACGCCCCTTGTCTTGACTTCTGTGTCTTGGATGGTGTTGTCTTAACCCTGGGTTAACCTCCTACTTTCACAGTAATAGACTGTCATGTCTTTAACTATGCATGGCAAGCAAAATCTTACAGTAGAGCTCGGGCAGCTGCTAGTCCTTTGTGTAACAAGGGGCTGGTTAACTTGACCTGCACACATCATCCCATTGCCCCTGAAACTTTAGCAAAATCAGCACATTCCTTGTGCCACCTAAACACAACAGCCTTCCCAGGTACAGGTGCCTCTCTTCAGCTGGGTACCACACACAGGACTTGAATTTCTTCACTGTAAGAATGACATATGAAAAGCTGTGTTGGCAACCATTGATCTGTCTTCACAGGATTTTCCAGCAGCAGCAAATAATACTCTCTGACTCTGTTCTTAATATGTACAGCCATACGTTAAACATGCAGAAGCCCAAACTTCTAAGAAAAAATAGTACATTAGTAGCTTTAATGACTACCAGAATAAACACAATAAATGAAATAATATTTAATATAAATTTAATCTTAAGCCTTTTTTAGACTCTTGATTCTGTAATTACAGTATTAGCTTTCAGAATATTCCCAAACTATAGGGAAATCACTTAAATTTTCAGAAGTCCACAGTGAGTTTCAGAACTGACTCAGGAGCTTGAGTCAATAGGCCTTTGGTTGCACATGTTCTTCTACTGAATTTTAATATCATGCCCACTGCACAGTAGGAATCAGGTTATGATGATGCTGATTCTCACTTGGGGAAAAACCCCCAGTGTGCTACTCTTCTTCTTCTCATCTACCTGTCACCTCTTCAAACCATGGCTGAACTATCAGTTTAGATCAGTGAACCAAACCATACTTAATTCAGAGGTTTCAGACAGTACAGTCTCCCCTTATTCTCTATCCAAGCCCCAATTTCTCTGTAACAGCAAAATTCAAAATTCTAATTCTCTGTTGGTATGACTACAGACAGTAAAGGCAGAAAAAGGAACAGATGGAATACCAATCCTGAAATGTGTGTTTAGAGCTTGCTAAGGTTTCTAACAGAAGCCAGCCACTTTTTAGAGCAGAGGTTAAGTAATTCTATGTCAGCACTCAGAATTCAAAGATAATTGAGAAATGCACAGAGACATGAAATTGTATTTGGTATGTGTGTCAGAGCTGCTTTTCACCTACAGTAGCTATTGTTATGTGAAGTCTCCAAGTATATTTTAAAATGGATCAGTTTTGTGACATTTCATTACTAACTTGCAAACATATCAAATAAATACAAAAAAGAGTTAAGCCTTTTTACTGATAGCATAGTCTGTAATTAAGACTTTAAAGCTATGTTTATTGACTAATTTTGAATGCAATGGTCATTCACAAGACTTAATTTAATTCTCTATTTTTGACATTGATCTTTCTTATTAACTACATTAGAGTTGACTCTTTACCTCCTTAAACAGATTGCAGCAATATCAAGTATGGTCTGTAGAAGAGAGTGAATTGGTTATGAACACACAGCTCCAGTTACACCTGGACAACTCAGCAGGATTACATGACCATGCCACGGAGCAGAGGTGCACACATCTGGCTTTGTGCAGAGCTTGTTTGGTGCTTGCTGTGGTTATAAACTCAATGCAGGACAGATGTACTGATTCTAGGGCCTGCTCAGGTCAGAAATCAGTTCAAATCTTCTTCCACAACCTTTGGCACAAGATATTAAATACCTAAACATGGCAAACTCAGTTCTGGGACCTTCATGTTTGCAGGTATCAGTATAGGTCTTCATGTAGCTGGTGCTAATAAGTCTTGTTAGAGACACTCAGCTCCCATTTGCACATTCCTCACTAAATGTAATCCACTCCCTGTCTCTGATTTGGGAGATTCTACTATAGTTTCAAAAGGCCAGTATAAGCCTCAATAAAGAAAGATCCTTTAAAAAATTTGCATTCTACTGAGATATTCAGAGAAAATAAAAACTTACAGAGGACTAGATTCATTTTTCTACTGAATATTCATCTGAATTTACCATAGGAACAGACCAATTACAGAACCATGCCAGCTTGGGCAGTATACAAAAATAAAGGGGAATGTTCTTGCTGGTTAATATATCCTCCCACTGAAGCCACATACCTTCATACCTTCTGGCACTGACCTAAGCTAAAGGGCTCACTGGGTAAAACAAACTTTATATGGATAAAGTCTTAATTCCAAAATAAGCACTGACTTATTTTCTGTTTTGTTTACAAAATGACTGTACAATTTCAGAGCTATTTTTAAAGGGTTCTTCACAAATCGAAAACTTAACCACAATATCCTCTCCACCTAACAGCCCTCAAGATAAACACCCCACAAACAGCTCACTGTTCTTTGTAGTTCTGGGGTGGCAGGTGGCAAATCCATTTTTGAGATATCATATCAACACTCTCCCCCACCTACAAGCAGGTTTCTTTAACAGACAATTAAATAAAAGGGGTTATGAAGGTATTCTCTTTTAGAATGTTTATTTAAATATGACTTGAAAATACCAATCCCCTATGAAGGTGCCTGCCAGTATTTGACAGGAACTGCACCTCTCTTCCTCCTCACAACTCTCTCTATGTGTCTTGAGAGAAGCTAGTTATGTTTTAACATTGACCAGCGATGACAACAAGTGAGCCCAAGCAGGATCTCACATTCCTATCCCATTCCCAGCAACAATGCTTGTATGGAAAGGAATCTTTTCCTTTAAAATGGATGCAATGACAAACATCTCAACACTGTATATTTACAACATGTTTCAACCTTATACATGAGAGAATCACTTGTGAAGGCAGATGATGATTTAATGGTTGAGCTTTCTGAGAAGACGACCAACAAGGATGAGAAAGATAAGACTATCTTTCAAAAAATATAAGTATCTTCTTGGTACTACATAAAAATTCTCAGGAACATAACTAATCATCTTAAATATCTATTCTGATACAATGGAATAGCCTGTTTATCAACAACACTTTGTATGTATTAAATTCATAGCAGTCTGCTACATCTTACTGTGGAGAACATGCTGGACTATTCAATCCATTAAATCTATCACAAAAACATCATTCTAAACCAGTATTGTTAATGTTTTAGCTACAGCAGCTCCTTACTGAAAGACAGACAGAAAATCATTACCACAGATGTTACATTTTACTTACAATATCTGGGAGCAAATTATGTGAATAACCTAAAAACAGTAAGCAGAAAATTTGTCTCTCTTTTCCCTCCTATCCCCCTCCTTTCAGTCACTTTTCATTAGTAAAAAAAGAGTTTGCACATTTTAAAGGAAGAATCCAATTTGGTTTTGAATTGTGGTGCTATGAGAGAACCCCATTTGGAAGCACCCAGTGCACAACGAATATTCTCAACAATTATTTCGTAATATTACAAGTTAGACAGTAATTTTCTAGGTTAAAAAAGTACTTTGGCCTTCAGCTAAAATAAAAGCAAAATGTTCTGAATAGCTGTCAAGAGTATCTATCAACGGTATATAACCAAGTCTTTTTGTTTTTAAATATTCTGCTTACATTTTGTGCATTTTGAGTAAATATGTTTAACTACGTTAACAGCTAAAATTATGACCCTCTACTGAAGTCTTTTAGCTTGCTAAAAAAGTCTATTTGTTCAAGAACTTATTTCTCATGGGTAGAAAAGTACTGCTATTTATTATTTAAAAGTGAGAAGAGAAATGTGTGTCTAGCTTTGTAGGTTTGTCACAGTACTGCACAATGATTTAACATAACTATATTCTTTTCAATCACTGTATTGGTTTAAACCTGCAATTTACCTCTGAAAATGTTTATTTACATAATACCCACTTTCAATGATATTTTGAAATGTAAATATATATATTTCTTTTTAAAATGGACATGTATGAATCTAGGATACATTCCTGAACCAGCAAAAAGGAAAGAACAAATTTAATAAGACGTTTATGATTGTAAACTAGCACATTTTCACAGTTATACCCACTTATGAAATTTCAACCTTGACATAAATCTGAGAATAACCAGAAAAGCCACCTTAGAACATCAAAAGATATTTACTATGTAACTTGATTTCTGCATGTCAACAAGGCCACGGGCACCCATAGATTCACTAATTTTGGCTAAAGAAAAGCTACATAAGTTCAGATCAATTCTCTTATACTCTTAAAATTTCCTCCCAGCATTACCCATAAATTTTCTGCATGCCTATTTCACAGCTCCCTTGGCTTCCTACTGCTTTAGCTGTAAGGACACCTAGTTTTTGATGCATCACTGCCATCTTTTGGACTCCCACTAATACTGCAATTTTCCAAGCCAGGGATTTGTAATGCTGTCTGCACTCAACATTTCATGCTTGTCCTTCAAGAATGTCCAGAAGCAATACATTTATGCCCCATTTCGTTATCTGTTTGATGTTCAGATACGCACTTGGGTCTTAATTCATATAGGAATTTCTGAAGTATTGTTACTAAAACACAGTTTCAAAAAGATTTTTCCTTTCTCTTGGAATATGCATCATAAAACATGAAAGCCCATATTTTAGGTGTGAGCACAGTCTTACATGTAAGAGCTCCTGCACATGCTGACAGTACTAGTGAAGCCTCTGCAAGGTTTATGCTACTGGAACTCTCTTCCTTTTCCTGCTCTCTTTTAGCCACAAGGTCATTGAAAATAAATCCCCCCAGCAACTTCCAGCTCAGTAGAGCACCCACACACATGTATTTGTCTTTACAATCCCCTGGCCTGGAGAATCAAACAGATAATCAAAGATACAAAGTGCTCAGAGCAAGCAGTACTGAAAGCCTATGGGACGGTATAACCTAAGTAAAAAGAAACAAAATAATGCTTTTTGTCTCTGAAAAGTCAGGAACTAAAGGAGTTGCCCATTTCACCTCTGTCTGCAGGATGGCAGCCCTTTGCTCTTTAGCTGTAAGAGACTCTTTCAGAACTTCGATATGCTGCTTGCTGTCAGAGAACTGATTTGTGAGGGTCTCCAGCTTCGTCTGCAAGGCCAACAACTCGGTGTCTTTGCGTGACAGCTCCTGTTTCACCTGACCAATCTGAAAAAGAAAGAACAGACGGGCAAAGGAAGAAATAATTTACACCTTCCTTACAAAAATTACTATAAATACATGTAACTACCAACAAACAGTATGATACTCTCCACTTAGCCCACGGAATTGTGAAGCCTTCCATTAACTTGAATGAAAGGCCTGCAAAAATTTGTGTCAGGAGCAAAGGATACAAGGAAAAAGATGGGGGAGCAATAGCATCAATTTTTCAAGAGAGGTTCTTTTTAACAGAGGCAATCTGTTCTTATTCATCTTCCAAAGGACCAGATACTTAGCAGGGATAAAGTTTTAATGAAGATGAAGCAGAACCCCTCTCAGAAGCATGATGTTTGCTTTGAAATGTCAAATCAGAAAGTTTCCCTCCATCTCTCCACGTAGCAATCCAGACTCATGCTCACAGAAGATGTAAAGACACCCTTACTTTCCCCACTATTTACAAGACTAGCATTTCAATCTTCTAAGATTTAATTTATGGAGGCTTCTTAAAGCAGATGCAAATATACATCAGAACAACATTTCTAAATGTTGTTGTTCCTAAATGTTCCTAAATTTCCTAAATTTAATTTTGCAAATTAAATCAGTACAGAAATGCAAATTTTAACAAATGTAGGTTGGATTATTTAAAAAGACAAACAGTAAGAAATGCTAAAATAAAACATTGAAATGAGCTGACATGTCCTTCTAAGTGCAATCATCACCCAGGACAATTTTATTAAATCTGAGGGTAAAAAAAAAAAAAAGAAAAGAAAAAATTCAATAAAGAGGACAGGGAAGTCTAAATGTAGACTTATGTCCAAGCTTGTAACCAACTTTCTGGTTTGCTTCCTACAGATCTCACAGAATAGCAATATTTTATTGCTGCATATATTATATAGCAGAGGTGGACATATCTCTAAAAACTAAACAGTTTTTCCTTTTTTAACTTGAACAATTTTGTTTGTGACATTAAAAAAAAAAAATCTCTTGGTCTCAAAAGTATGTAGTCCAACACTTCAAAACAGAAATTAAAGGACATCACAAACTAAAAAAATTGACCAGGTCATCCTTCATTTTTGAGAATGTGTTAAGAACAAAACAATGGTATAATTTATAATTTAAAAAAAATAATTAGAATAAATGCACATACTAGTAGAAATAACTGAAAGAAAAAGCTTGGGTAAATGCTGTTTTATCTTGACAACCCTGTTTCAATAATGGGCAACTAAAGAAAGAAAACTCTTTCCCAAAGAGTATTAAACCAGCATCAAAATAAGTCATCAAGGACTCCTGTGTTCCAGTGTGAAACACTGTACATGAGGAGATGAGGAAGGAGGAAGACATATCTCAAAAAACCTCACAGAAGCTAGTTTTTTAAAAATAGAATAATGAGAAGGTGTATAAGATGAATTTATAGAACTATTCAATAGTTTATTGTTCATTTAATTTAAACACACTAGGTGGGTTTTTTCATATTTTTACTAAAAGCAGATATGCACACAGAATGATTCTGCCACCTTTTTAAATTCAATACAAAGGTATTGATGTTAGCAGCATTTTCTCTGCTGTCAGCCACTGGCCAATACCACCAGTTGCACAATACTGCCAGGCACAGCAGAACAGCTGGGAAGACAGGAATTATTTACTGCTGGTTATGTTTTCTAGAGTATCTAAACAAAAAAAATCCTCCTTAAAAAATTTCAGATGAGGTAGCCTGAACTATAGTAAAACTGTCTCAAAACCACTTTGGACTTTCTTTGAAAACATAGAGTCTCTTTGGGGTCATCTCAGAAGAGATGTTCACCACATGTCATTACATTAAAATTCCCAAGTAGCAAGACTCTCAAGAGCCTTGTCTCTAAGAAATCCCCATTTCAGAGCTGCAAGCCCACACTGCAAATGTGCTAAAGCTCTTTAGCAAAAGTGCAGCACATACCATTCCACATTGCAAGAGAAGTTAAGACGGCATCAAGTGCTCACACCTCTCTTCTTGGTGAGACACTGTGTTCACTCTTTTGAGCAAAACTCTAATTTCACAGCAAAGGAATAACCTAAACTCATGCTGCTAAAATTGAACAATCAGTTTTAAAAGCATTCAGCATCCAGCTTTTGTTATTCTTGGGGGAACAATGTGAAGAGGGTTCAACCCAAGTTTTCAAACTAGTTTTGTTTCACTAGGAAAAGCAAACCTCTTTGAAAGTCTGGCCCCAAAATGGGTGCTGAATACTTCTGAAAATCTGCTTCAATAGAGAAGAGTAAGTTATTGCTCAAACAGCTCATACCATTAAAAAGAACCAACAAAACAAATACAGATGTTCAGCCGAAGAGTGATGTTATTTATGGACACCAAAACCATGTGAACAAAAAGGCAGCTACAAGGCTGAGCAGGCTGTTAGTTCTACTTGTTATATCAAGTTGTTAATAGGGTAAGAGAAGAAAAGCTACCCCAAAAGCCAGAGAGCTATGAAGCCCCAGTGAATGGCCACTGCACACAAAAGATAGATCTTACTGCAGAGACCTCGGTCTGGAGACCAGCCACTCTTTTTTTCAGGTCCTCCCCTTGAGCCTCTTTGGCACTTAGCTCTTCCTTCAGTTGCTCTACCTGTCACGACATTGTTATGCTTTTAAATATTTACTATTTGTCAGCTCCTAGTTACCCAGTTCGAGTAACTAGAAGTGACAAAGAACTGAGCAGAAGAAGCAACACCGGTCACTCATTTTCTCTTCCATTCTTCATTAAGTCTTCTCAAAAGTTTAATGTCTGTGTAGTTTCATACAGGCTGCCAGACATGAATTTGATTATGAAACAAAAGATGTACAGTTATGGTTATGCTCACATATGCCAGGTATGGGGCACTTATCCCAACGGTTTTGAAACTGCAATTCAAAAGGAAAATACAACAGGAAAAAGGACATATTTCAGCTCAAGAGGAGTAAAGTTAATTGTCAAGGTACAGCCACAAATTACTATACAATACAACAGTGAAAAAATAAATGCTGTGCAATTACAAAAGAAAGTAGGACAACCAGATTGGAGATGATTACGAGTCACGAGTAAATAGTTACCAAAAAGGAGCAAATTTTCTGCAGGGAAAATAAATTAGCGGACACAACAGACAAAAGAGATCCAGAAATCAAGTAGCTAAACAGATCTTTAGGTCCACAGACGGAGAGGAGAAGGGGAAACTGAAAAGTTGCTAACAAGGGAAGAAGGAAAGAAGAAAGAAAGACGAAACAATGGAAGGAAGAGATACTCTAATCATGTCTCCATTCCTAATTTGAAGGGGGTATCCTTCAGTTCCTAGAAGCAACCCAGTGGAGTAAAGGACAAAAGTATAAAAGAACAGATGTGGTTATCTTGAGGTAGATCAGTGAGCTGGTGTGAGGCAAGTGACAGAAACACATACTTAGTATATGGTCCTACTTCAGGGAGATATTTCATTCAGCGTTCTTTTTTTGACAAATGATTTCAAGCAGGACAAATGCAGTAGGTTACAATTGTTCAGGACCTAGCAGAGTCATTTGCAACCTCTGTTCCACGGATTTGTATTCTGCTTGCAGGAAGTACACAAAAGTTAATTAAGAAAAGCAGGACTGTTCACAATATACTTGAATTTACTGTACAAGGGGGCCTGAATCTTCATTAAAGAACGTTAGGGCCCGCTAAAAGACTGAGAAACAAAGAATGAATTCACTTTTGCCCATAGACAATTCAGTAGTCAGTGTCCATCTTTATACCTGAGGATCAACACATCTCACTGCTGTATTTGTCCTGTATTTCAAACAATATAAATTAATGCTGGCACCACCACTGTTGTAGAATCTACTCACATTCTGACTCCACTACTGGAAGGAGAGTGAAATGGAAAGCCATTATAGTGACAGTTCATGCTCTTTTCAGCTTTTATATAATAACAAGGCCTACTAGTCACAGAACAACAGCTGCAGAAAGAAATATCCTTTTTTCAACAGGCTGCATTTGAAAAGACTTTAGACCAAATAAAACCTTGAACTACAATGGATTAGAAATGGTCTAAAGATAAACACAAAATCTTTCTAAAATAAAAGAAAATCAAGCGTGACAATAAAAGCAGAATTTGGGCCACTGAACTTCCTGAGCCAGCATTATCATATTTTCAAATCTGAATTTAAAATTCTCTTAAATATTTACAAATTACTTCAGTGGCTTAATGGCAGAATACAATAAATTCTGTTCCCCAGCACTTGAATGGGAACCCAGATCATAACTCCTAGCTGTAGTACAAAAATTTCTGTCATCTGTTCACTAAGCTCAGTTTAACTTAACACTGTCACTTTTTCTCTCAGTACCTTATTTTTCATGAATTTGGAATGGCTACGGTACACCTCCATCTGCTTCATTTCCTCTTCACGTTCCTCTGTGCTCAGAGCCCCATTTGACTTCAGCATCTGAATCTCCTCTTCCAAATCCCGGAGGCCACGCTCCATGGAAGAAATTTTCGAATCCTGAAAACGATTAGAAGAGACAGATAAAGGTACAGAGTCAGACGTTTGTTAACATACCACCCGAGCGTACCTGCCCTTGAAATTTACTCCTGAAGTTCCTACAGAAATCAGTCTACAAATCTTTACATCTGGGTGCTCAGATACTCATTTTTCAATGTTTTTTCCAGCTTTCAAGGAAAGTAAAAGTTTAGTACTTATGGAAAGAAAACATGGCTCAGGGTAGGGACACAGTATATGATGAATAAATAAGGGAACTTGCAGAAAAGTTGCCTTGTAATGCAAAGCCAGCATAAACCAGAGAAATTTAATTCTAATTGAATGGACAGCCAAATGTGACTGCAAGAATGGCAAAAGATTGGGTTTGTGCCACTAGAAATTTAAGTGGGGTCACAGATGGAGAACAGAAGGGCACTATAAGCAAGGAAAAGATGCAACAATCTAGTTTTGATTGGATATAGCAGTAAAGGATCTGCAAAGTATTCTGGCTCATACATACAACATATAAAACATTTCTATGTTTTAAAAATATCCAGAAAAATAAAAAAGTCAATCTATCCCTATCCTCACAGTTTTGCAGGATGATCAGTCTACTTGGCTTACTTTTCATGAGAAGTCCTACGTGTTAGAAACAGCAAGAACAGATTCATACAGCACACAGAGTTTCATGCATACTCATGAACAGGGATATGTATTTATGGATTGCAATATCTCAAAGCAGTTTATGTTTAATTTAATTTCCCCAAAATATTTATTCTTTCCTGAAAAACAATTAGGGTTTGAAACTATCCTACAGTCTTTCATAAACAAAACCTTTATATTTTTTAATTTGATAATCAAAGAAGTGCTGAACAAAAAACAGGTGTTCATTCATGAGATAAGGTTTTTTCTGAAGGACCGCTATGAAGATCTTTTTGAATCTCCTGCCTAATGTTTGATGCTCGAGTTAAAATCAGTAAAGCAAACTTCTGCAACAAAAAATTAGAGAGGTAGTGAGGTGATGTGTTGAAATGTGTCCAGTATTTAGTTTCAGCCCTCACACCATTTCCCAGAAATGCTGGTGTGTTTCTCTTTTGATAGTAAAGACACTTATTGTTACCAGATGGTCAACTAGTTTTCATTAGTATGGACAAGAAAGATGACTAATAAAAGAAAGACAGCAAATGAAAGGCTTCAGTGTAAAAAGATGGGATATGAATATGGAAAACATTGACATAGAATGGAAAAAGTTGCAAGGGAAAGAAGGAATGAAAATAAAAGGAGGGATACAAAAAAAGAATAGCTTGCAAAGATGTTTCCAGTTTTTTAATTGTATTTGTCCAAACTCTGTCTGATGTACTTTATGGGCCACACGATATGAAATATGATAGCAAAATGCTGTGTAAACCACACACTTGATTGTGGCTCCTGAGCTCCTGGCAAACTGCCACCAATCCATTAAATACTTAAGTTAATGGTTTGAGAATTCAATTGCAAGTTCATCTAGAAAAGTTAGGTTTATGATGACATACAGACATCTTTCTAGCTATATGCTCCGTTCTTTAAGTGGGTGTTGGGTTTGCCAGCTTTGTTGGCACACAAAATGCAAAGCAGTATTTCAAATGTTGATAATATAAAAACAAAAGAAACCACATCATCATAAAAACTTAAAAATCTTTCATACTAATCCATCATTCCCAGTCTTGTAATATAATGGACTTTTGGTTAGCTGAAAGAAATCCATATATGCTGCTGCAGGCAGACAGGAGGCAGGTTTCTACTGTGTCTGTCTCTTCATTGATCAATAATAAATAAAATAAATATACTTATTTTAAATTAGAAGACTGACAGAAGTATATGGTATTTTGTAGAGTCAGTCACCTTTCATATGAAAAGCCATTTTCCAGAGAACAAACTCTACTGTGGCCCACACACACAATCATTTACCTTCATCTCAATAACAGTTTGAAGAGCCTTTGTCTTGGCTGTGTCAGGAGCGTTTTCAAATCGACGATGGATCTCCTGCACCAGCAGAAAAGAAAGCAAGAGTCAGACTACTGGCATTATGTCCCAATAAAAACATAACTACTAGAAGCTTCTCCTTTTACTACACAGCATAACTCAATGCTGCTTTCCGATGTTACCAGTTTATACATTTTCTTTTATCAATTCTCATATCAAAGAAAGGATAGACAAAAGTTCACTCAACGGAATCACAGCCTCAGTTAAAAAGGCACAACAGAAACTACATCTCTGACTACTTACTGACTCAAAATAAACTTGAAATGCCAGCTGAGTCTACCAAAAAGCTTTATCATCTGCCTGCTAATCTAATCTAAACTCTTGATAGTTTCTCATGGAAGACACATGTAATTCATTTGACTAGGTGCTTACTGAAAACAGTAACACTGTGGTTTTGATTTCAACAAGCTATAGGGTGCAGCTGTTGTTGATAACTCTCTTTTTCCAACTTTTTTACCCCAGAGTAGCATTATTTAACTGTACAGGATGAAAATCTCTCTCCCCTGGACCTCGAACATTAGTGAAAGTACGTGACTATATAGCACATTGTTCTAGAAGCTCAGAGTACACAGACAAGAGGACACAAAAGTCCATGTGATATTTATGTTGATGTAAATTCACAAAAATAGCATGTTTCAGACCGCTTGCTAAAGAATAAAACGATAGAAAGCTGAAACAACATGTTCTACCACATAAAGTAGGGGTTTCAAGACAACAAATGTGAACACAGATAAAATATAGTAACTATTCAACTTCTTCATTTGCCTTAAAATAGTATTGTCCTTACACCACACACTAATGTTAAATGTAAGAATGTGAATGCTGTTAGAATGTTAATCTTGTATGCCATAAAAATACTTTGGTGCCCACAGAGTACAAACTGTGATGTCAGTTAACCTAACAACAAATTGTGTATGGGCCCATATATAATTAGCCACCCGCTTAATCCCCAAAGCCATTTACAAACTTAGAATTTCATTAGACATGGTGAAGAGATAGAATTTTGCATGGCAGCCAGACATGCAACTTGCAACTTATGATTAATTATTTGAATGAGAGAGGTAGAGCTGCTCAGTTCTTTTCAAAATACTGGAAACACAACTTGCAAGGCTGTTCAGTGTTCTTACCCAGCTTTGAAGTGAGCAAGATCGAAATGTCTAATAACATGACAAGGGCCACAAGAAGAATTTTGCATAAGTTGATGTCCATAAGTGGTAATAACAAGAAAACCCAGTAGAAGGTTTGTCTTTTGTCTGTAGCATCATAAGTGAGGTGGTATTTGGGAGTGCTCATCGTAGCCCACATCCTATATTGGTGTAATACCAAATTATTCTCTAATCTCTGCTTGGCTATGAGAGCACCTACTGAGAGTATATATATAAAGAACAGAACTCCAAGAATCTCATTTATCTCCTAGCAAAAACAGTTGAAGACACCCCAGTCAGATCTCAGTGGCACATTAAAATTCATGTCTACTTAAAGAAAAGTTACATGGGATGGGAAGAAAAGAGGGTTTGAATCCCTCAAATTTCACCATTTAAAAAAAAAAAAAAAGCTGCTTTTCCTAACTTCAAAACTCACATATGGGAAAAAGGGAGTAATTCTGAAGATGATTCTTTAAGCTTAAGAATGTGAAGAAAGATCCAAGAGTGAAAAGTATTCTATTTTGAATTGCATGAGCTTTCTCTAAATACAGAAAGTTGTATCTCCAGCTGTTCCTGTCACATCAGTTGTACAACCATCCAAGTCCTATTATTGTAGAATAAAATGAAGCAGTTTGATAACAGAAATTAAAACAAACCTGTGACCTTTTAGAAGCTGACAAAACAAAGGCTAAGATGGTCAAAACATAATATGCCAGAAATCTATTTTGGACACTATTATTTTTATTTTAGTAGTTAGATAATTTCCACTTGTGTAGAGACATGGTTTCTGACCTGAGAACATGAAATCAGCTACCACCATTCCAAATGGAATAGATGGAATATGTAGTGGGAGAACAGCCCGTCTGTAAAGGGATGCTAACAGTGCCTGCTTTCCACATTGCACAGCGTTTTCCCAAACAGAAAATTCTTCTGAGCTTCTTCTCTAGAAATGTCTGTATCTCCTCTGCCTCAAGTGATGCTCTGCACTTCAGCAAAGGAAATGTCCTACTTCTATCATCTTAAGTAATTCCACTGCGATTTGGATGACATAACCTGCTGAAAAATAACACCTCCCACCTCCTGACTGCATAGTAAGGGCTTCATTTTGGCAACATGCCTGTGATTCTGAGAAGCCTGAAAAAAAAAGGCCACAGGCAGACTGAGCCTCCCTTGAACACAGATTTAAGGGCAGCTGCTGAAGGAAGGTGGTGCACAGACATCCTTTCTAATTATGAAATATAGGTTACATATGTGTCTTTCAGTGGTAGAATGGAGAAATATTAATATATGGTATCTCTAATGTATTCAGATTCTACTGCAGACATACTCCCCCTTAGATGAAAGAAAATTAACATTTTAATCTACAAACCAGGATTTTGCACAGTCACTAAAAACATAGAGCCACACACAGATATCAGGACCAGAAAAATACAAAACCAATCCCTTCATTCCTTGCAAGTTATCCATTCTGATAAAGTAACAAAGCACTATTCCTTGGCACTAATTTCACACACAAAGAACTTTCAAATGTTATTGTTCCACAACAGATCAGCAAATCTCAGCATCTTTGTACCTCTGAATGCAATGTACCTTATTAAACAAGGAGTGGCTCTTATAAATCTTTGTTATGTTTTCATTGCTTTTATATGTTCAATGATTCCTTTATTTTAAAAGAGATGATAAAAAGGGAAAAAAAAGCTACTTGTCCCCAAGGTATGTGCAACATGCAGGCTTTTCACTGTTAAATATTATTAAAAATATGCACCATGTTTCAGTTTAGGCAGTGGGATCTTCTAGCCACCAAATATCATCACAATATTGCCCCAAATACTGAAGAATGCTCTGTTATCCCATTTCTGTTCTGAGTTGTATGGTTAATACCCCATTATTACAAGCTAGTAGAGTTTCTACAGTTCTTTGACATAAGCAAGGGAAGCTTTAGATGAAGGGATGCCTTATTGCCTGTCTGGCACTGGTGATACCACTACAGGTATATTGTGCCACTTTGTGTGTCTACAAATTAAGACTTATACTGATATATTTAAGAGAGTTTAAAGAATGACTGCAGGAGCACGATTTGCTACTTAGGGAAAAAAAGTCCAAGCAAAAATTATGGTGCAAATTGATTCCAACATTAAATTACATTTACAGGCAACAAGAATTCAAAATGGGTTGTTCTGCCTGCCCCAAAAAACCCCATGAGGATTCAATAACCAGACACTGCAGGCTAAAAACAGTCAGAATTTCTAAACAGTGTGGCCACCTTCCCAGAGCTGGGGTTCATATTTCATCACTGCCAATTTTTAATTAAGAATAGGCATCTTCCTTTTAAAGAAGACCTACCATAGAAAAAGTATAAACTAAAGGTGTGTATCATTATTACATCTGCCAAGTAGGTCTACAAGGCAGCACAGTACCCCATGAGAAACCATACTGTAATTTTCTGGTCAGCATAATTACATAGAACAGCTGATCAAACACACTGAGAACACTGAGCACATAAAGAATAGCTGTGATAAAGTGATTTTAATGCGCCATAAAGAATTAGAAATTCTACGGGTTTTTTTCTTGACCAAGAAATACCAAAATAATTCACAATTAGAGAAAATAGTTTAGAATTGGAGGAGTCCTCATTAGGCAGCAGTATAATCACTATAAATTATAAACGTGTGCATAAAAATGAAAGTAGGAATTTGGTCTGAACCTCTTCTTCCTGCATAACCTGGCCATATTATTCATTGCTATTTCCTGCATCTGATTTTGCATGGGATTTAGAACAAATGTGAAGGTGCACTTTCAAGCCATGATGTTTTTATCATGGTGTAGGCTATTTGCTTAAAAACACAGCAACTTATCTCTTAGTAACCACAAGATAAGCAATTTCCAAAGCAATAAAGGACATGCCTTCCATTTCCTGCCAAACTTACATGATGAGGCAGTACGTTCCACATAGAGTAAGAAAAACACACTATTTCATACATAATTCCTTTTTCAAAAAACTGTGAAAAAATTACGTATAATTAAAAGCACAGTTGTAATTCTGACTTTTTTTTTTTTTTTTATCCTAACTGGCCTACCCATGTCTGTATATCATCAAATACGATGTTCTGTGATGGAGCTTTGTATCATTCAGTGGACTGGAGAGTTTTACTTGACTAAAAACTATTTGGTTTTATTCTCCAACAGGTACTCCAGGCCTTACTAAATTAATGTTTTATCTTTTGTACCTAAAGCTTAGTTTCTCAGACAGCTTTTCTGTCTACCTAAATTTTAGCAACCTAGTTCCAATTAATTACAATGAAATGCAAATGTTACAACTAAAGGAAAATTTCAGGATTCAGAATTAACCATCATTGTTAATTTTAGAAATTATTTAACAGATATATACGATAAAATAGATCTTTAATTGTGTAGAAGGACAAATCATACCTGACTAACCTGATTTTCTTCTGCAGTGAAGTACCTGGTTGTGTGGGCAAGGGATGAGCAATGGGTGTTGCATGTCTTGACTGAGGTTCTTTGGCATGGCCTCCAAACATCCTTGGAGGCAAATTGGTGAGACACAGACTGGGTAAGTGGTTAACAAAATGGGTGGAAAACCAGCTGGACTGTCAGGCTCAAAGCCTGGTGATGAGCACTGTGAGGTCCAGTGGGCAGCTGCTTACTACTGACAACCCTCAGAGGCTGATCCTGTTCAGTGCCTTCATTAATGATCTGAATGGTGGCATGGATGGCACTGCAGGTTTACAGATTACATGAAATTTGGGGAAGACATGAATTGGGAGAAAGCAGTTGTGTCCTTGATGTTAAGAAAAAAAAAACAAACAAACAAACAAAAAAACCCCCAAAAAACAAAATAGCCCAACTGCATCCTGGGCTGCATTAGCCAAAGTACACAACCCGGAGATGGGAAGCAGATAAATCTCTCTGTGCAGCTCTTGTGAGAGCACTGCTGGAGCTTTGGGCTCCCCAGTACAAGGAAGGCATTGAAAAGCTGGAGGGAGTCTGACAGACAGGCCCCAAGATGGCTGGGGCT